>JAEIFI010000473.1:1200000-1625000 GCA_018901815.1 Zaprionus lachaisei | reverse complement strand
AAAGTTACTCTGGGATCAAAGTGACATAAGTTCAGGCAAGAGCAGGCTAACTTCCCCTCCTCCCTGCACCCCACATTCTACCTCTGCTCCTCCCCTACCTCTGCCCCCTTCTTCCACAATTTATTTAATGCCAAAAACTTTTAATGTAATTAAAACGGATAATGCCGAAAACGCGCAAAACTTTAAAGCCCGCGCTGAGCTTAAAGTGTGCGAGGCAGCGAGTGAGAGCTTTAAGATACCACTGCGCCCCCCGCCCCACACACTTGCCACACCCACGCACACACAGTGAGACACTCTCTCAGCTAGCTACTGTTACATGCACGTGCCATAAAGCGCTCAAGTTACTTGCTGGGATTACACATGCCTCCTGCTCCTACTCCTCCCCCAGCTGCCTCCTTCCAAGAACTTTTGCCTGGCACGCACACACACACACACACACATACATACAGCATACTACATAACTGCCTGTGTGTGTGTTGTCCAGCCTGATGATCGCGCGCTGGTCAGCTCAGCACATGCGGCGTATGCGTTATGTGGCAGCAGAAGCAGAAGACTCAACAAACATTTTCCAAATGCTGCACATTTTTGTTGCTGACTACGACACAAATACAACGGAGGCACACACACACACACACACACACAGTGGGAGTGCGGCAAGTGTAGCCAGATGAATGCTATACTGAAGCGTGCCCGACTGTAAGATACCCTTTACATTAATATTAAAAAACATCACAAATTTGCTAACAATTAACAAAGTCAGTCTCTACTGCCACCTATAGCTTTCCCACTCTAACACACATGTGTAGGCTAGCACGCAAAAACTACAGCATAACCAAAGGGGCAGGCAGCACTATAGCACTTAAGCGCAGACTTGCATAACTTCGGTGTTTACTGTGCGATTGAATTGAAATTTGGTGGCGAGGTAGATATTTAAATGAGCTATGTATTTGTATAAGTCAGATATTTATAGCTGTCATACGTTGCTTACAAAACGTATAGAAAAAGTAAATTATTGATTTGCTGGGGCTGGGGGTGCGGCATTCCAAATTTGAAATAAACTATATGTGCATGTGGTATACAGGAACCATCATGCCAAATTTAGTGTCTCTAGCTTTTATAATAACTGAGATATTGAAGTCCAAACAGAGAGACAGACAGGGATTAAGAATATATGCAGGTAAAGAACATATAGACTTTGTATGCTCTGCCACGCCTCTTTCTACTTATTACATATGTTACCACAAAGCTAGTATACCTTGTTCCAAGCATTTTCAAGGGTATAACAAAGAGCAGAGCTCTGCTGGGGGGAGGAAGGCAGCGTCAGGAGCTGAGGCAGGATGTGCGGACGGTCGCACAGACGAGTCGGAAGCACGGACAAACAAACGGATAAGAAGCCAAAGGAGCCGGAGAACAGCAGCAGCAGAGGCAGCAGCGAACACACACACATACACACATAGATAGAGGAGGCAAAGGCAAAGGCAAAGGCACGAGGCACGAGGCAGGAATGGAACGTACAACGTACATGAAAAAGATAAGCGCACAGAGCGAGCGCTGATAACGCAAGTTGTGCCCCCCGCTAGCCACCCTGCCCAACACAGTAGCGAGTGCCTTCAGGCAGTAAGGCATAGACAGCAGGACAGACAGAGAGAGAGAGAGAGAGAGAGAGAGAGAGAGAGGGAGACAGACAGACACAACGCGCCACGAAGGACTTGTGAATTTTAACATTTTAGAGAAAAGCGAACGAAATTTTCGAATGTCAGCGTCGACTGAAACGAATTGTTGGCAGAAGGCAGAAGGGCGCAGGGAAGGGGTGGGGGGTTGGTGGTGGTGGGGGCGTGGCAGGCAGTGTGTAAGTAGTAGCAGAGGCAGAGGCAGCTCCAACGACGACGTTGCTGGAACGAAACAATTTGTAATTTATTTGCGAAGCGTGCGAAAGTTGAGGCAGCTGCCAAAGGCGTAGCTAGAGAGATGGCGATGGCGATGTGGCGCAACTGTGCCAGCCTGCTCTGTAGCAGAGCACACTCGACACACACACACACACACACTCTGCGAGCATGCCTCGTTCTGCCCTGCCTCCCTGGGGGGATGCTTTAAAGACAATTTTAAAGTTTAGTTTCGAAATTTATTTAAAACTTGTTTCTTTTTTGTTACGTACTTTACATGAAGTCTTCACTGTGTGTCAGTGTGTGAGTGTGTGTGCAATTAATTAGTTTATTGTTAATTGTTCGTACTATATTCATGTATATCGTTTGCTATAGAAGTATAAACTATGAACCTCCAATACTTATTCGAAAAATCATCAGCTGCCTAGCGAGCTAAATCGCGTCTCCTCTTGCGTATATTTGGAAGTTTTTCTTTTTGTTTTTTTCATTCATTTATTTGACTATCTTAGGCGCAGTTCGAACTGCAGGCAACTCTGTCTGTCTGTCTCCCCTGTCTGTCTGTCTCCCTTGTCTGTCTGTCTTTCTAGTCTGTCTGTCTTCCCTGTCTATCTGTATCTCTCATCTGTCTGCTCCTTTTTCTTGTGCGTTTGTCTGTCTTCGGTTCAGTTCGAACTGCAGGCAAGTCTGTTTGTCTGTCTGTCTGTCTCCCCTGTCTGTCGGTTTCCCTATTCTGTATGTCTCTTCTTCCTGTACGTCTATCTGTCTTCAGTTTAGTACAAACTGCAGGCAACTCTGTTTGTCCGTCTCCTTGTATATTCGTCTCTCTGTCTGTGTAAGGCAAAGCTTGATCTACAGGCAAGTCTTTTTGTCTGTCCATCTGTTTGGCTGTCTCGCAGTCTCTGTGCGTCTCCTCGTCTCTCTATCTGTCTGTCTGCCTGTCTCTCTGTCTGTCGGTCTCCATGTCTGCCTGTCTGCCGTTTCTCCTGCCTGTCCGTCTCTCTGTTTAAGGCTCAATTCTATCTGCAGGCGAGTCTCTTTGTCTCTGTCTGTTCTTCTTTCCATCTGTTCGTTTCTTTGTCTGTCTGTCTGTCTAAGGTTCAGTTCGAACTGCAGGCAATTCAGTCTGTCTGTTGGCCTGTCTGTCTGTATAAGATTCAGTTGGTAATGGAGGCAAGTCTGTCTGTCTCTCCGCCTAAGGCAAAGATTGATCTACAGGCGAGTCTCCCTGTCTGTTTCCGAGGAAATCTTTACTATCTACGGCTCAGTTTGTCTGTCTTTCGGTCTCTTTGTCTTTCTTTCGGTCTCTCTGTTTGTCTTTCATAGGCACAATTAAAGCTGCAGATCAGTCTGTCTGTCTGTCGGTCTCTTTGTCTGCCTATTTGATCTGTCTGTCGATCGTTCTCTGTCTGTTTGACCCTTTATCGGTTTGTATCGTGCTGCCGTCCGTCCCTCTGTATTTCTTCCTAAATTCTCTGAATCTGTCTATTTTTCTATATGTATCTCTGTGATCACCAGTTTGTCTCTGTGTCTGTCGATCCTGTCTCTCTGCCTCCCCAGTCTGTACGTTATTGACTTAATCTGTGTACTTCTCTGTGTCTCAGTCTGTTGATTGCTCTGTCTGTCCCTCACTGAATCTTACTTTCCGTTCGTCTATCTCTCTGTCTGTTGATCTCTCTGACCTTCGGTCTCTCCGTATGTCCGTCTGCTTGTCTCTCTATAGATCTCTGTGTAGTTCTGCCTGTCGATCACTCTGTTTATCCCTCTCTCAGTTGAACTTGTCTGTCTGTCTATCTGCTTATGACTCTCTCTATCTGTTCGTCTCTCTGTCTGTTTGTCTCTCTGTCTGTTTGTCACTCTGTCCGCTCATCTCTTTATTCCTCTATTCGTTCCTATGTGCGAAGAAATTCTTTGACAAAAATTACATATAACATGCATATCTAATCCAGTTACTCGCTACTAAAAAGTATATATCAAAATCTTTTGATTCGTCTATGTATACATACTATATATCCGTGTGTATGTGTGTGTGTGTGTGTGTGCGTTGGTGTATGTATGTGGTAAAGGCAAAGCTCGCTAAAGCTTTGCTAAGTACAAAAATGCTTGCAGTAATCGTTACTATTGTTGTTCATCTTGGGTTTCTTTCTATTATTTGCTTTAGTTGTGTTTTGTTTTATCTATTTTTAGCTTCAACTCAATTCAAGGTGTGGGCTATCGTTATCGATCTTGTTAGATTCGTCTGGAGTATTCGCTTAATCAGTCTTGTATACGAAAATAATTATTAAATTAGCAAATTCACTAGAGGTGTTTACTCTATGTTTCACATCATGCTGCGCCCGGAATCGAATAGGAATAAGCAATAAGTAAACAGAGGGGGGAGGTGCATTAACAGAAAGTACAGTGGGGCAGCCCTTAATATTATACTGGAGCTACTCGGAACATTGAACATTTTCATTCTTTGCTTTGCTTTACTTATTCAAATTATACTTTAATTTGACACTTACATATAAACAAGAGCTGCACGCACAATGTACAATATACAATATACGATATTCGACATACGGTATACGATACACAATGTACGACATACGCGCTTCAATAAATTAGGAATCAAATATTACAATACGAGACAGTTTGTCGCTTTGTTAAAAATATATATAGATATATGTACAAATTTGATCGTGATCCGATTCTCTTCTCCAACTTCCTCCTCTTCTCCTTTTTCATTTACTACTCTTTGTTATGAATTATTCGTTACGGGGGAATTCTTCGTCTTCGCAGCCGAACCGCAGCGTCTTCTTAAATGCATTTCATTTCGGCTAGTTAAGCGTGTTGAGAGAGTGTGGAAGATATCATTGTGGCATCGCATCATCAACATCAACATCATCATCATCATCATCATCATCATCATCATCATCATCATTATGATCATCATTGGGGGCACGTGAAGACCGCTTAATACTTGCTAACTTAAGAACAGGCTGTGTAGATTTACAATTGTACTTAGGCCTAATATTAGAATTTACAATTTTTAGTTGTACACTTAGAGGGGAGCTGGGTACAAGTGGGTACAGTGGTACATGGGTACAGGGGGGGAAGGATCTTCTGGCTGAGACAGGGAATTGAGAGAATATATACGTGTAGAAACGTGTATGCGTGTGTGTGTTGGTTGCTTGGTTTGTATAAAACGACATTGGTCTAGTTTAGACCTAACTCCGGCTATCGTTGCTTTCACTGAAGCTCTGTTCACTGGACTCGCGCCTGCTGCTCACCGGCTTCGCTTTGTATTCCGTAATGAGCACCGTCACGGAGTTCACAGTGACCTCCCGCGTCTGTGCCGTGGATCTATCGACGTTCTTCAAACGTGCCGGATAACGTTTGTGTCGCTGTCTGTCGTGCCCGCTGCCATGACGCGAACTGGACGCCGGCTTGCCGTTGGGCATGTTGCCACTGGCACCAGGCAGTGTGGCCGCCTGCTGAGCGACTAGCGCCGAGTTCAGGCGCGGCTTGCGCGTGGAGGTGCCTATGCCAGGACAAAGAGAAAGACAAAAAACAAATGTGAGAGAGGAAGGGAGAGAAGTAGGGGGCCAGTAGGCATGTGTGTGTGTGTGTGACTATGCTGGGCATGAGTAATTGAAAATTACTCAACGCGACCCATTTGCGATGTTGACGTTGACGCGGGCAGCCGCAGCCAACGTCGCAGTCGGCGCGCAGTCATCACACACACGAAATCGAGGTCACTCACCTTTTCTCACGTCACACATGCGACACTTGAACGCCTCCGCCGAGTTCCTGTACGTACAGACACTGCAGTCCCAATGGTTCTCCTCGATTACTTTCGCTTGGCGCTTTTGTCGTCGCACGGGCGATGATTTTTTGTCCATAATATAAAAAACAAAACGCTGAGCAAAGGAGATGTGAAATGCAGCTGGCCGAAATTTTGCAATTGTTGTTGCTGCTGCTGCGCTGCCTACTGCTGGTGCTGCTGTTGTGGCGCTGCTCTTGTCCCTGCGGTCACTGCAGCGTCCTTCCCTTTAATGTCGATGCACACCTTTAGCTTTTGCACTCCATTTAATGTACAATTGGCATGCAAAAATTGCTTTTTCTCGTGAAAAACCTCTGCAAAATCTTCTCAGGGCAAATAGAAAATTGTTGCGGAGTTGCCGTATGTGACGCGAGAATAAACACAAAATGTTGCTGAACTATACGGTACGTTTATATCGATATATCGCACGCAGCACTAGTGCCGGTATATCGATAGTCCAATCTATCGCACAAGTCAATAGGCCTTTTGTTTACATTTTCAGTATATTTACAAATAGAAACGATATATACACAAACATACAAACATTTACTTTTTTGCTTATCTCTAAATTATGAGTGATTCACTTAATTTGTTATTGTAAATTGTGTTCTTGACTTATTGCTCTAGCATGTTCTCAAAGTCCTTCAGCTCTAGCTCTCGTTCTATGACCTGCGTGTAGAGGTTATCGAGCGTCTCTTGCATGCGCTGCTTCAATGTCGCGTTCTGTATCGATGCAATCTCTGTCGACTTCTGGGCCTGCTGTGCCTTAAGCTCGCTGATTTGACGTGCCAGTTGATTGATTTTCTCATGCACCTGTTGCTGCGTGTACTGTGGCTGTGGATCATCCATGAACTCCAGGTTATCGAATTCCTCCCGTTTGGACATCATCTGATTGTCATAGAAACCACTGGGTGCAGCCAGATTGGAGCTGGAGCCTGCTGCACTCAGCTTGGGACTACTGGTCTCGCGTCCAAACATGGACTTGTTGAACTCATTGTGCCCCATCTTGCTGCCACTGGCGCCACCGATACCTCCACTTGTGCCGCCAAACAAATCAGACATGCGTGAATCGTCGGCAGACAGACGAGAGGATTCCTCCAGTTCGTGGGCCCTTGCACGCGAATCATTGCCCTGCATGGTGCCCTCGTCTTCGTCATCTGTAGAGGAGACTTCTTCGCCGAAAATGTCGTGGGCTGCCACGCCCACATTTGATGTACGATGGGAGTCGAAGTTGCCAATCTCATCGTCATCGGACTCCACGTTAATATCACGCTGCGAAGCACTTTCGTTCAAGGTCTTATCACTGGCATGCATCGTGTCATCCGCCAGATCCTCATCGGCATCGTTGTATGGCTTGATATCCGACTGATCCAGCTCGTCGCTCGGCTTATCCTCCTCGTTTATGATCTCATAGTCGACGCGCACTGCTTCGTTGTCGATTCGCAGCAGATGCTTCACCTCCTTCTCAATTTCGGGTGTCTCTACGTTCTTCTTCTTCAGCGTTTTGCGGAAGCGTCGTTTGCGCACGTTTTTACAAGGTGGCGTAATCCCGTGTGGCCACAGATACTTCTTGTCCACCTTGTTTGGATCCTTCTTTTTGTTCTTGTTTGGCGATTCCTTCTCCGTCTCATCCTCCGGCTCCTCCTTGCATATCAGTATCTGACAAATGTCTGCCGACTTGTAGAAACTCTTGTTGTCAATCGTCTTGTAGCTCTCCACAACCGTTGGCAGATCCACGATCTTGGCATACAGCAACTGATCGTCCAGTCGTATTTCTCCATATCGCAAGTCCTGATCCAATTGTATCAATAGTCGATCCTTGATACTTCCCTGTTGAATTGATTCGTGTACAATATTCGCTAGGTGCTGTAAGGGAAATGAGGAAAATGAGTTTCACGTGAAACTGTAAACAAACTGGCATTGCCTACTTTGGGAAATCGCATTATGAACTGGTTCTCCAGCTCCACTCCATCGACATACGGTTTGTACTCCGGTTGTTTCTTCTTTTCAAACATTTTAAACTTTTATGTATATTTGTTTATTTATATTTTCAATATTTTTTCTACAATTTGCAACCGCAGATCTGGATGAAAAATTATAATATCGATACACCGCCATAATGCGAACTTATCTAACGCATGCTATCGATAAATTTGTTCTGGCTGGCAGTTGGAAATAAACAATTGGGCAAGAGAACACGTAGTAATGAGCTGGGACATTTTTTTTTTTGTAGTATTTTTATATCATTAATTTTTTTTTTTGTAATGCATTTTATTTTTGTTATAGACAAGATTTGAATTTATTACAATTGTTACTCAAAAAGAAGCAATATCGCTGTAAGCAGAATTGGTTGCTGTTATTAACATAACGCGAAAATGTTAAGTACAGCTGTTGTTATTTTAATACTACGTGTCACACACACGCGCACGCACACACACACACAGGTGTGTGTTTATGTTTAATAATTGTTTTTATTTACTGTGCACTTAAAAAACATAAAATATACTAACACAATGGTCGACGCTAGCACCAGAAAAACACTGAGCAGCCTCCCATTGCTGCAGATACGCGCTGGACCACGTGAGAAAGACATCTGGGTGCAGAGACTGAAGGAGGAATACCAAGCTCTGATTAAGGTAGGAAGGTTATCAATGAAATTAATTTGCATTAATCAATTTCAATTACCTTGTAGTATGTGGAGAACAACAAGCAGTCAGGCAGCGATTGGTTCCGTCTGGAGTCCAACAAGGAGGGCACCAAATGGTTCGGCAAGTGTTGGTACATGCACAACCTGCTGAAGTACGAGTTCGATGTGGAGTTCGACATTCCTGTGACATACCCCACCACAGCACCGGAGATAGCGCTGCCTGAGCTGGACGGCAAGACCGCAAAGATGTATCGTGGTGGCAAAATTTGCCTGACGGATCACTTCAAGCCACTGTGGGCACGCAATGTGCCCAAGTTTGGCATTGCACACGCCATGGCGCTGGGCCTGGCACCCTGGTTGGCCGTTGAGGTGCCCGATCTCATCGAGAAGGGCATCATCACGTACAAGGAGAACAACTGAGAAGGCTTAAGTTAATCCTGACCGGAACTAAATATGATCAAAGGCATCTCCATAGGCAAATTTGCAATTATACAAATGATTTTTGTTATGCTAAACTTTCCTTGTATAAACATTTTTATATAGAACATTTCACAAATTTTGAGTTCGTTTTTTTTTTTGTGTTGTCTGTGATGCGTCAGTAACATGTATGTAACATTTCTGTAACATGTACATATGTAACATGTAGGTAACATGTTTGTATGTAACATGCCGATAACAACAAAATCATCTCTCGGACTCACAGATTTGCATAGTTTATTAAAGCCCTGCATGAATGCATTCAAGGAGGCAAATAAATCATTCACTATTACAATGGGTACAGTGAAAATGAGTACAGTATTTATGATTAGTACTTTTAAGTATACAACGAATGCATTCAAGCAGGATTCTAATAAATATTACTATATTTATATGTCTCGTTAATTCCTGTTTAAGATGATCAGCAAGAAGATACCCTGTACTGTGTAGTGTCTTTCATTGAAAGTCGTAAATCTTTGCATTTTTTATTTGTAGTCAAAAGTCAAATTGGAAAAGATCATCATGTGTTGTATCATCGTATCGTATCCTAAGTGTCTATATATCATAGTGTAAGAATTTCATTTGGTTGCTTAGATTTGATCAGTGTGAGCTTTGGATAGACCTTCTACAGTATCAGTTTCAGTTTCAGTTCCAGTACCAGTTCCAGGTCCAGTTCCAGATCAGTTCATGTGATTGTTGCGCTGGCGCCAATTGTCCGACCAGATTGAGCTTGGCGAGGTAAACGGATCGTACTGCGTGGGCATCGTGGACATTCCCAACGACATCCGACGCTCGTCATCCACTTGTTGTTGTTGTTGTTGTTGCGTTGTTGCATTGTGCGTATGATCGATATGATTATTGCAATTGTGGTTCACTTGAAGCGGAGCAACTGCATCCCCCACAGCAGGCAACTGGCAACTGTTGTTGTTGTTCATAAAGTTTGCCGTCTCCAGCCCTGGAGGAGGACGTATTACACCAGGGCTAATGGTGTGCACGGGAGAATTGCGCACCGAAGCTGCTCCTCCTGCAGTTACTCCACTCTGTGGCCAGGCTTGGTAACCTAGAGGCGTCCAGGTTGTTGTTGGTGTTGCTTGATTCATGGCCCAGTTGTTGCTGTCCATTTGCGACAACAACAGCAACTTCTCCTGCAATGTCTTCTGCTGCTCCTGCTGCTGCTTGCGCTGTTGCTCCAGCTGCATCAACTGTTGCTGCTCCAGAATGAAGTTACTGCGCTCCCACTGCGTCTGCGACTGCCCACGTTCGTAGGCAAAGTCTTGAGAGAGAGAGAGAGAGAGAGCATGTGGAGAGAGTATTAATGAAGATACATCTATAATCCTCTACAGCACTTACCATTCAGCGTGGGCAGCTCCAGTTGCCCCATGCCCCGTGCTGGCTGCTCTGTCGAAATGTCGAAGAGGGAAAAGTTATTCAAGGAGTTGCTGGACACAGAGACGGGCACAGCAGGCGCCTCGGAGCTCAGCAGCGGATCCCAGGGCGAACTGACAGCCTGAGGGGGATAACTCTTGCGACTGCCAATGGGACCTAGTTGGCTGCTGGCCAAGTCGCTTCCTGCTGGATTCCAATTCAAGCCATTGTCCACAGCGGGCAGAGGATTCGTTTGCAGCACATCACGGAAGGAGACGCGGCTGCTGGTCTGCCAGGGCGAGGTGATCATGGTGTCTGCCTCCGGTGTGATCACAGGCGAAGCACCTTGAGCAAATGATGCCTCGGGCATCTCATCGAAGTTCAGTTGCTTGTTGCGCTGCTTGCGTTCCACACTCTTCTTGCCTCCCGTTCCGGCCAGTCCGTTTGTCTTCTGCTCCTTGCGTCGCTCACGTCCTGGTGTCTTGCCCAGCTTCTTGGCACTGCCGTTTTGCTCCTTCAACACGCGCTCCTTGGGTGTTTCCACCACATTCGCTTTGGCTGCTGGTCTTGGCGAGACATTCTCCTGCGTTGCTGCGGCAGGAGGTGATGCCTTCACAGAAGCTTGACTCGGTTGACTTGGCTGAGTGGGTGTGCGTTTCTCCTGCATCTCTGCTGGCGGTGTGGACTCTATGCGTGGCTTGGCGGTGGCTCCAGTTGGTGGCGTTGTTTGCTTAGCTTTCTTGGGCGCACGCACTGCAGCAGGAGGCGGCGTTGCAGCTACCGGAGATTGCTTCTTCACAGGCTTAGGGGAACTGCTTGGCTTGGGCTGTTGTGGAGGAGTCACTGCAGGTGCTGCTGCGGCTGGTGGGGGCGTGGCTATGTCCATGCTCCATGGCGTCCAGGATTTGGTTTTGCGTGTGTTGTTGTTGCTGTTGCTGCTCGTCTGCTGCTGCTGCTGCTGTTGTTGTTGTTGTTGCTGCTTCTCTGCAGCATTCTGTCGCCTGCGCAGCTCCTTCAACTGTCCATTCCTCAACTTCTGCTGCTGCTCCGCCTTGAGGGCAGCTGCACTGGCAGCTGCTGCAGCCGCCGCTGCTGCCTCCTCGGCCACTTGCATCTTGACAATGTTGCGCAGATTGAACGGAGGCTGCACCGAATCCTTGTACCTGGCAGCATCGTAGGCATGTTGGTGCGCCATTATGGCGCGTGCATCAATGATGGCAGCCAGCAGCACCAGACAGAAGCTGGCCAGGAGCACCACCAGCGCTGCATTCCTCAGCGCAGACTCCCAAGGCGGACGTGGCAAGGTGGCAGCACAACGTTCCACACTCTCTGCGGGCAGTTGAGCCACCAGTTGATAGTTAATGTCGTAGCTGAGATTCGTGAGCAGCGTTAACGTGCGCTGGACACGTGAGGCCGTAAAGTCCGTGGTAAAGCTGATCTCAATGCGTCGCGTCTCGTTCTCCCGCAGCTCGAAGGCGTGGCAATCGATGACCCAGAAGCCATAGCCCTCACAGGGACGTCGCCCCACACGGAAGCCACGCACCATGATGGGCAACACGCCTGCATTGCGTGCCACAAAGGTGCGTGTGGTGACCACTGAATGTGTGGCACCAAGATCCTTTCCCTTGCCCTGTCCCTCATCTGGTTTAATGGTGCCGTCGCATCTCTCAAACTGCTGTGCATCCAATTCGAAGAGCAGAGGAGTGCTTGAACCAGGTCTTCTATTCCCAAAGCGAAACTGGGATTGCACAGCACGCGCCGTTAGCCACACAGCCTCGTAGAGGGTGAGGTTGCTCCGCACATGCAGCAGGGTGCAGTACTTGTCCGGCTGCTGGGCACTAAACTGCACGGGGATGGTCAGTGTGGCACCACCAGGCAGCAGCAATGGGCCACCTATGCCTGGCGCATCGGGCAGAGAGAAGACATCCTTGTCAGTGAGGTAGCAACTGCTGCTGCTCACATCGATCACCTCCAGGGGCAGTGAGAGCTGCGTTCGCCGGGCATACAGAGGATCCGAGAGGAAATAGTCCAGCAGCAAAGGTTGCGCTGTGGGATTACTCAGTGTTATCCACTGACGCTGCACCTGACCCACTTCAATGGCCGGCGTGGGTGGCAACGGCTGATGCTGCACCAGCTTGGGCCACTCGATGGCAATGCTAAAGTCCAGCTCCAACGGCGGCAGCTCCTCGCTGTGCAGCGTCAAGGACATGAACTTCAACTGCCGCTTGAACTGCCTGAAGAGTTCTGTGCGTTGACGCACCTCGACGCCATCGTAGAGCAGATTGTTGTTACCCTGCTGTGCCGGCGTCATTTGGGTGGGGAAGAAGGCGCGATCGTTGAACGAGCGACGAATGTAGCAAGTGTCGCCACACAGCGCCGCCGGCTCGAAGTAGATGCGACCCACTTTGGTCAGTGTTTGTGCCCCAATTGTGGTCCCTTTGGCATTGAAATCCTTGAAGCGCAGTCCAGGACGTGAGAACTGCACCGACTTCACATGCACGGGGTGCATGAAGCTAGAGCGGATGCTCAGCACAGCAGAGCATATTTTGCCGGGAAAGCATGACTTGAACTGCAACTGATCCTGCTCAATGTCCAGCTGCCCCACCGAGGCCTTGAAGCGCACTGTGGTGCGGATGAGCTCGTGGTTGGACCACACCTTCAGTGTGCCCACACTCTCCTCCGTCACATAGGTCTTGATGGACACACTGAACGCAGCGCTCTCGCCCTGCTCCAGCTGGCGACAGTATTCGGAGAGGATGTTCACAGAAGGCGTCGATGTGGGCGTGGGCAGAATGGGTGCAGTGTAGTTCGATCCTGTTGGCATGCAGCCCAGGAAGACGGCCGTGAAGAAGACGTGCTTCGGTGGCTCGAAGTACCAATTGTTAATCTTGATGGGCATCGGATTATCATTGCGCAGCACTATGTAACCATCACGGGACATCTGCGCAAAGGGCACTGTGCCCAGGTCCAGTTCCAGCCCGTAGTCATTGTCGGGCGATAGGTTCAAGGAGAAAGGCTGCGCCGAGACATGTAATCTGCCAGTGCAGGCCACCACAGGCAGCTCAAAGATCGTGACGTTGCTCTCGATGCGCAGCGTGGAATTGAAGGTGGCCTTCTCGTCCAGCAGATGCAGATGCAGCAGCTCCACCGATTCGCCAGGCTGCAGCAACAGCTCTTGCTCCATCAACGACATCTCCAGCTGGGCTGCATCGATGGGCTCCGACAGACTGAGATTGTAGAGCACCAGAGGAAAGGCAAAGTTATTGCGCACCTCCAACGTGCGCCGCGTCTCCAGCGGCGTCTCATCGAAGCTGGACCCGGTGATGAAGAGTGTGGCATTGCGATCGTAGTCCAATCCTCCCTTGAAGATCTCTGCACGTATCAGCACTGTGAACTGTTGATCCTCATCGTCCTCGCTGCCCACAACGAGCAGATCATTGATGCTGCCGCTCTCCTCGAACAGCTTGGGATCGAGCACAATGCTGGCATTGTGCGGGTTATAGCTTAATCCTGGTATGTCCCTCAGGTAGGTGCCAATGAGCTGTTGCTTCTCCTGGTTTTGCATGTCCAGCTTGAAGTGAAGCGCATCCGTGTGCTGATCCGTCACCAGGCGGCCAAAATCAGCTAGTGGATTCCTCGCATAGGCTCCATGCCGTGGCAGGATCTCGAATTCAACGGGTATGACTAGTATATTCTCGCTGAGATGCTCCAGTGGCAGTCCGTCGGCTCCATCCGGGGATTGCTCGGCGATTTTGATACGTATATACGCGCTGTGGTTGCCAGCGGTGCGTCCGTGGAACGATATGCGTATGACAGGCTTGAGAGAATGCGGTGGTATCTCCCACAGATTCTGTGGTCCCTCCGCGGCGCCACTGGGCAGTTCCAGTTGGAACTCGCCGCCGCTGCTGTACACCTGTAAGGGAAGAGAGATGATTCAGTTGTGGATCTGCACTGGGCATTCCTTGCACTCACCTCGAGTATCTGCAGCGGTCGCTCGTGCGGATTATACATGTGTATCTCTGGCGTCAGTGTGGCATTCATGGGCGCCTTGATGCCCACGAGAGGCTTGAGGCGATACGGACACTCACTGCCCTCGCCGCGTACAGAGAATTCGGTACGGCCGAAGGATGTCTGGATGAGCAGACCCGTTGATATGGCACCTAGTTGGCGTGGCAGGAATACCACGCTGAATGTTGTGTTGCCCTGCGGGGGCACCTCGCGCGCACCAAAGAAACTGCTGTAGAACACTGGGCTTGGCCCAGCGACAGAGTTGAGATGAACTGTGCGATTTGTGTGCTGATTAAACAGCGTCACAATCTGTGTGACCGTCTGCCCCACCGACCATTTGCCAAAGTCTATCGCTGGCGGCACAAAATTCAAGTGTCGCAACAGCTCGACCTGTTCGCGTGTGTCGGCCTCATGCAGTGATGATGATGCTTGCGATGCGGCCTCCTCGAGACCGATGAATCTTTCTTGTAGATCTGCGAGCACCTTTTGTCGGCTGCCCTCCTCAATTTGCTGATTGCCGACGCTGGCGCAGATCATGACGGGCAGCAGCAGCAGCAGCACGGGCACCGCATTTGTGTACATCCTTCTTGTGGTTTTTTTTGTTTGTGCTGCGCAATATGTGAGCGAAAGATGACTGCTTCGTAATCACGGCACGCGAGAGTCTTCTTTTACCCCAATCTGTGTTCACATTAAGTACTAGTTTAATTGTATTACTCAATTTCGCTTAGTTATCGCTGATTTGATTCGTTGAGCATTAACTCACCAGCTGGTTATAACAGCTGTTTTCGGTGGTGCAATTAATTTATGCCTACGGTCACACTGCTCTGCCTGTTAACGCAAAATGCCTACGCTGTTAACGTAACGCAACGTTACGTAGCGCTAAGTGAATATGCGTTTATCGATAACTCGCGATATAAATGCATATAAAAAGAAGGTCTCAGATCGAAAGAAAGTTTGCGGTGTGAAATTATTAACAAAAAGTGAAGCTGCTGTAAAATATAATAGTTACAGTGAGTTATTAAACTTGTGTAACTACTATGCGAATGCAATTTAATAATAAAAACAATCTGCAATGCCTGCAATTGCAAATAAACATGAAAGGGACTCACGCACACAAACGCACGTACACAAAAATCCATGCGAATTTGTGTGTGGCAGAGAAACAACGACACATTTGGTACCACTAAAAAATAGAAAAAAAAGAAACGAAAAGAAATTGCATCACTATTGATTTTACCCACTTTCACTAAACCACCTGAGCCACTGCCTGCCTAATCTCGTAATTAAATGAAAATCTACAACCCACGTCAGTGAAAATCGCCGTGAACTTCGACAATTGCGCGCTCTCCTCATGTAAATTCGGTACTTGGCAACTGCGCGGGTAGCCTCCAGAAGGGGAGCTTCAGAATTTGCATTGTCATTCATTATATTGTTCCCCATTCCCCCATTGCTTAAAGTGTGTGCAAATTAGAAGAAACAGAAAACAGAAACCGATATATACATAGAAGCAGCTGCGACGCATAGCCCGATCAGTTATTGTAAACAGGAAAAACCTTTGCGTGTGTGTGTGTGTGTGCGCCGTCGGTGTCGGCGTGTGTTACCTGCATAATTCACCAGCCCAAAGAAGACAAGAAAATAACGACAGTTTTTTTTGGGTGAAAGTTGTATTTATCTGTCTGCCCTTTTCCTTTTCTTCCCATTACTAATTCAATTTTCGAAGCGGTCTCTTCAACATGATAAACCGGTTCATCTTCATCCCACTGTTTGACAAACTTAACGACAGTTCGTAAATAATACGCGTAACTGTTCAAGCAACTTGGGAAATATTTCCCATATATCCAATTTCATAACTTCATATGATATTACAGCTTCCAAACTAAGGAATCTGTCGAGGTATAGACAGAAAGCGCGTGTACAAACAGTTGTATTTGGTTAATTAGATTATCATACTGATCTATATTCAACTTCATAACTGCATAACTGAAATATCAAATATGATTTAGTTAATATGCATATATTAATATATAGTCACTATATAGTGCTATGAGTATTTTGTTTATATGTATATTAATTCAAGTTGAAACTGGGTTATATTTCAAGTTCTGCTATTTCTAATTCTTGAGCCAATTTACGAACTCACGATAACAGCGAATTCAACTCAGAGAGACCGAACGAACAAGTAGACGAAGCATCGGCGTCGTCATCGTCGTCGTTGTCGTTGTCGTTGTCGTGGTTGTCGTGCCAGATTCGGGCTCGGATTCGGTATCTCGCCAACAGTTTCGGGTTTGGGCTAGCCTTCCTCGTCGATTGCTTGCATATTGTATTTCAGTTTACTTCAGGCTAGACATCGCACAGGTTGTCGATTCTCCCCCCGCCACACACACTATACACACCACTCTACACACCGTCCATATAAGAAAGCGAGAGGCGAACAAACAAATAAATAAATAGCAGCCATACCCATTCAGTCTCACACGAAAACACACTTAAAGGCAGGTGCCTAAAAACTAGGTGCACTCACACTCACACACACATACACACACACACATAGAGAACTGCGTTTCTAATCAATTCTAAGTAAATAGAATCAAAGTTTGAAAGTACAGCTAATAAGTACTTGACAAAGTCACCCGAAACCTCTATTTGTATAGTGTTCTCTATATGAATCCCCAAAGTGTTTTAGTTATGAATGAAATCGTAATAATTTCTATATTAAATTGCAGCTTGACCTAGTTTTGTTTATATGTACATGTTCTAATCATCATTTCTTTATCATCTACAGCACCCCCAACTAATACAGCATGTCTGCGAAAGCGATCACGGAAGCCACTGGCAAGGACATCTTGAACCGTCATCTAAACAAGCACGGCGCAGGCGCAGCCACCTGTCGCTTTGCCACAGTCAATGCCGATACGGATTGGTCGAAATTGAGTGTAGATCAGCCCTGGTTGCTGACCACGGTAAGTACTACGATCTAATAATACCCACAATTCATACAGATAAGCTGGACACAAAAAAACTGTGCCACCCAGCAAACATGCAATCTTATATATTTCATATTGTATCAGTCTCTGTCATTGAACTTGACCCGTCGCGGCGGCGGCGTCTATAACGTCTACCCGGCGAGTACTCGCGAGTACCCGACGGAGGCCACGTTGTGAGCTGCTGCTGCGTCGTGGTGTCGTGACTAAGCGTCGCACGGCACGCCCGGCATCATCAGGGTTTGCATGATTCCCGAAATGCCGATAAGCATGGTCCGATCACAGCATGCACACATACATATACATATACTCACTCATACATATATAGCATACAAATACAATCGATAGTATTTCCACTGAGTACGCACTATCAAATCAAGCTGATTTGAGCGTGATATCTCTGATAATCGTGCCGTGGAAGGTAACTGGGGGAAAACATATGTCTGATTCAAGGGGTGTAACTACAAAAAAGCCGTACAAGTGCTCAGGAATAAGTACTTGTAGATTATCTTGATGTGCTTTGTGTTTGCTTTTCCGAAAAATGCAAGGCATCACCAAAACAGTGAAAACAACTGCCGATTTTCTATATATATTGTATAGACCGCAGTAGATAAGGGTCTGATATGGTGAGTGTGTGAGGTAACAGACTCTGCTCCTCCCTTATCAAGGCTGTTGCTACTTTCTACACAGATTTTGAATCGCTACTATATATAGTATATAGAAAGCCAAACGACGCCACTTCAATCAATTAAATGAGTGGCGCGAAATTATATTTGATAGCATTCGCTTTTATCTCTCAAACAAACTGTGCGTGTGTGTGTGAGTGTATATGAATGCGTGAACAGTCGTGTATGTGTATGTGTCTGTTTAGTTTGAACGCGCGGCGGGTGGCGTGATAATTTACTGACAATTATCCGAAATAAAAATAGCAAAAAAAATAATGGGAAAAAACTTATGAATACCTTAGAGTAGATCAGCCCACACAGTTAGCATAATGCATTTGACGCCCTAAGATCTTTGGGTTCAAGAGATCGTACAGAGATTTGCGTATTCAAAGCTTTTTGTGAAGTCAAAGCGAGTGTGAGTGAGCGAGATCTGTTAACGTGCAATTACACTTTGAAGCAAATGATCGCCTGAGATCGTCAGAGATCGTCAGAGATCGCGTTAGTCTCAGTCTCTGCCCCCTGCTTTAGCCCCTCTGTATCTACCTCCCAGTCTCTGCGATGCCCTCAGCTGCCTTTTTTTCCTCAATTTACACTCGTACGATCTTCTAATAAGCACAAACTGCAGATGTGTGTGTGTGTTTATTGTTCGCGTATTGTCATTGACAATGACGCAGCCTCTCGGCTGACCCTTGACGAGATTGTCTCGTACTTATCCCCCCCCATTTGGGACCCGCTTCCAACAGAGTTCAATGAATGAATGCACTAATTAACATGTTTTCCCTTTCCATTTTTTAGCCGCTTGTGGTTAAACCCGATCAACTCATCAAGCGACGTGGTAAACTGGGCCTGATTGGCGTTAAGAAGACTTTCGAACAGGTGAAGGAATGGATTGGCGAGAGAATAAACAAGGATCAGAAGATTGGCAATACTGTGGGCAAGCTGCGCAACTTTATCATTGAACCCTTCTTGCCACACAAAGAGGTAAGTGGAGAGATAAATAGATACTATAGATGGATTGTCTAATCAATTCTTATCTTATAAATTCTTCTCAGGAGGAGGAAATGTACGTGTGCATCTACTCGCATCGGTCGGCGGATACGATTCTCTTCTACCATTTGGGTGGTGTGGATATTGGTGATGTTGATGCCAAGGCTGTGAAGCTGGAGGTGCCTGTGGGCAATGAGCTGTCGCTGGCTGATGTCAAGACGACGCTGCTGAAGGCCATCACAGATGCCGCCAAGAAGGAGCGCATTGCCAAGTTTGTGCATGCGCTGTACGCAACATATGCCGAACTGTATTTCACCTATCTGGAGATCAATCCACTGGTGGTTACAGCCGACAGTCTTTACATACTGGATCTGGCAGCCAAGCTGGACTCGACTGCCGATTTCATATGCCGTCCAAAGTGGGGCGAAGTCGATTATCCTCCTCCATTCGGACGTGATGCTTATCCCGAGGAGGCATACATTGCTGATCTAGATGCCAAGAGTGGTGCGTCACTGAAGCTGACCATCTTGAACAGAAATGGACGCATCTGGACCATGGTGGCTGGCGGTGGTGCCAGTGTCATCTACTCTGATACCATTTGCGATCTTGGCGGTGCCTCTGACTTGGCCAACTATGGCGAATACAGTGGAGCTCCCTCGGAGCAGCAGACCTACGAGTATGCCAAGACTATACTTAACCTCATGACCTCATCCCCCAAGCATCCCGATGGCAAGGTGCTGATTACCGGAGGTGGCATTGCTAACTTTACGAATGTCGCTGCGACCTTCCAAGGTGAGTTTCAGACTGATTGGCGCATCTCTTATCAGGGCAGCAGATTACTGATTTACCTCTATGTATATTGTAGGCATCATCACCGCCCTGCGAGAGTTCCAGCCCAAGCTGGTCGAGCATAATGTGTCGATCTTTGTGCGTCGTGCGGGGCCCAATTATCAGGAGGGTCTGCGTCGTATGCGCGACTTTGGCAGCACTCTGGGCATCCCTCTGCATGTCTTTGGCCCTGAGACGCATATGACTGCCATTTGTGGCATGGCGCTGGGCAAGCGACCCATTCCACAGGTGGCCAGTGTTGAATTCTCCACGGCCAACTTCCTGTTGCCAGGCGGACAACAAGCGCAGGCTGATCTCAAGGAAGCCGAAGGTCTTGGCTCCGGTAAGTAATTCCTCTTCATTGCCTAACCTATACTAACCTACCCCACCCCAACCACAACCACTCCCCACTTCCACTTATCCACCTCCACTTCCCACATATCTTTTCTTTATGTTGTAGTTATTTTAATTGGGTTATTTTCTTTGGTAAACAAAAGGGATGAATGGGAAGCATCTGAAATCATTATGATGTTACCTATTCTATGATCTAGCTATTCTTTGATCTTGTTATTGTTATTCCTGCTATGAATCTGCATTTATATTTCTGTTTTCTCTGTATTTCTTTTTGTATGTATTTGCATTGATCGCCCTCGTCCAACCAACAACAAAAATATCAACAAACCCACACCCACAAAATCATAACAAATCAATTTTGAAACGTTTGTTTGGCCAACACCTCGCACCTCGTCCTCGACTATGTGAACTGAATATATATCTCCCCAACCAACCAACCAACCACAACTTCACCACCGTATTTTGCATACCCTCTTCGCACCACCTCCGCGCCACAACCACCGTTCGTCCTCGTAATGTGTAATGTAATCGTAATTGAATGTTGTCTATATATGTGTATATACTCTCTCTCTATATATATTATGTATATGTATGTGAAACTCTCTATACTCTCTCGATATCTCGATCTCTCGACTATTTGCTCGCTCTCGCTCTCATCATCACATGATATAATAACGATAACGATACGATATCGACTTGCCATCCATTTGGGAATACGAAACTCGAAACTAAAAAAAAACCAAATCCAAAACCAAAACTAGCGTTGCGCTCCAGCAAAGCACAATCGATTAAACTACCACCTATCTCGGCAGATGAGAGCGACGGAGGAGTTGCCACAAATAACCATCAACAGGGCAGCAATGGAGCTAAAGTGAACTTGAATCGCAAGTTCTTCTCCAACACCACCAAGGCCATTGTGTGGGGCATGCAACAGCGTGCGGTGCAGTCGATGCTTGACTTTGACTTCATCTGCAGGTGAGTTACAGGAATCCCTTCTCCGTAACCTCTTTCTAATTCCTTCTCTTTTAACTTTGCAGACGCGATGAGCCTTCGGTGGTGGCCATGGTGTACCCCTTTACGGGTGATCACAAGCAGAAGTACTACTGGGGCCACAAGGAGATCTTGATTCCCGTGTACAAGAAGATGTCCGATGCCATACACAAGCACAAGGAGGTCGATGTGCTGGTTAACTTTGCCTCACTGCGTTCTGCCTACGATTCCACATTGGAGGTGTTGGAGTTCCCACAGATTCGCACAGTTGCCATTATTGCCGAGGGAATTCCAGAGAACATGACCCGCAAACTGATCATTGAGGCAGACAAGAAGGGAGTGGCCATTATTGGCCCTGCCACGGTGGGTGGTGTGAAGCCAGGATGCTTCAAGATTGGCAACACTGGTGGCATGTTGGATAACATCTTGCACTCGAAGTTGTATCGCCCAGGAAGTGTGGCTTATGTCTCCCGCTCGGGTGGCATGTCCAACGAGCTTAACAACATCATTTCCAAGGCAACAGATGGTGTCATTGAGGGCATTGCCATTGGTGGTGATAGATACCCTGGCTCCACGTTCATGGATCACATCTTGCGCTACCAGGCTGATCCGGACACCAAGCTGATTGTGCTGCTGGGTGAGGTGGGAGGCACAGAGGAGTACGACGTGTGTGCTGCTCTCAAGGATGGACGCATCACAAAGCCACTGGTGGCCTGGTGCATTGGTACCTGTGCCAGTATGTTCACATCGGAGGTGCAGTTCGGTCACGCCGGTTCCTGTGCCAATTCGGATCGTGAAACAGCCACGTCAAAGAACAAAGCACTGCAGGCTGCTGGTGCCTACGTGCCTGACTCCTTTGACACGCTGGGTGAACTCATCCATCATGTGTACAGCGAGTTGGTCAAGACCGGACGTATTGTGCCACGTGAGGAGGTGCCACCACCAACAGTGCCCATGGATTACTCGTGGGCTCGTGAGCTGGGCCTGATTCGCAAGCCAGCTTCATTTATGACCTCAATTTGTGATGAGCGTGGCCAGGAGCTGAGCTACGCGGGCATGCCCATCAGTGAGGTGCTCAGCAAGGATGTGGGCATTGGGGGAGTCATCTCGCTGCTGTGGTTCCAGCGTTGTCTGCCCTCGTATGTGTGCAAGTTCTTCGAAATGTGCCTGATGGTCACAGCTGATCATGGACCCGCTGTCTCTGGTGCCCACAACACCATTGTGTGTGCCCGTGCTGGCAAGGATCTGGTCTCCTCAGTTGTCAGCGGTCTGCTGACCATTGTAAGTGATCAACTAATCATACATAAGATACAGTCTAATGAGTTCTTGATTTGCTTGCAGGGTGATCGTTTTGGAGGTGCGTTGGATGGCTCTGCCCGACAATTCTCGGAGGCCTACGACACCAACTTGCATCCCATGGAGTTTGTCAACAAGATGCGTAAGGACGGCAAGCTAATTTTGGGCATTGGCCATCGTGTCAAGTCTATCAACAATCCTGATGTGCGTGTCAAGATCATCAAGGAGTTCGTCATGGAGAACTTCCCACAATGTCCGCTGTTGAAGTATGCCTTGGAGGTGGAGAGGATCACCACCAGCAAGAAGCCAAATTTGATTTTGAATGTGGATGGTGTCATTGCCACCGCTTTCGTGGATATGCTGCGCAACAGCGGCTCCTTCACTAGGTAAGAGGGGAAGTTAAAGAAGACTTGAATGAGTTGTTAATTTGTTTTTTATCTGCACAGCGAGGAGGCACAGGAATACATCAATGTGGGCGCCATCAACTCGCTGTTTGTGCTGGGTCGCAGCATAGGATTCATTGGTCATTACATGGATCAGAAGCGACTCAAGCAGGGACTCTACCGCCATCCATGGGACGACATCTCCTATGTCATTCCCGAGCAATACAACTAAAGAGCTTGTCCATGTTGGCATTATATATTGTTGGATGTTGTAGTTGTTGTAGTTAAGCACAGATGTTAACTAACTGCTGGTGGCGAGCATGGATAAAGGCCGCATGTTCCACGATCACAAACAAACACACACAAACACACTCACATACACACTCCATTAGTAGTTGTAGTAGTTGAGCTTGCATTCCTTATATAGATATTGTAGCTCAACTCGCGGCTTCCCTTCGTCATTATCCCCACTTCTTTCCCCTGCTCTCTCTCCTGCGCTATCGCTCTCTATCTTTCCATTCTCAATCTCTTAGTTAAAGTACACATTAAATATGATATGATAAACATTTTTCATATAACTAAGCCTGCATTTACATTTCATATTCTACTTATGAGCATAAAGTTATTTAGTTACGATCGATTGTTGACGCCTTCTACTATATATAGGCTATAGACGGGTATTTGGAAACTGTTGTAGAAGAAGAAAAGTGAGAATAGTGAAATCTTGAGCTCCAAACACAAACATCGACACTTGTCATTATTATTTGATATTTTTTATACTTACTTATTTTAGTTTGGATGCATATTTGTTTAGTCAGCAAAGAATAAATTGTTGTAAAATGCTAAATATCTTTACTTTTCCCTTTATTGTTTCTTCTCTTTTTAGCCCCCACCCCTCGCCATGCTCGCTGATATGAAAAGTGGGAAAATGCACTAATTAGAAACTGCACCAGTTCCTGCACTCAAATGCACATTTATTTTTAAATAATATACAATATATTGTGTATGTATATTTACAAATCACCAGGGCCTGGTCAAATCGAGAGAGAGATTTAGATATTTGCTCGACATGTGCTTTTATTGTTCGGGAAACGAACTTGAAAGGGAGGGTATATAATATATTTATATATATACAGGGAGGGTATATAATATATTTATATATATACCACACATGGTCAAAGGTCAATGGATTAATTCACGCTGGCACATAAATTAAAGCGCACAAAATTCACAAAACCAAAATCGGATTGCATTTTCTTTTACGTCAAGACATCGAGTCTTCTTTTAATCTGGACAAAATAACAAATTATGGCTTGCTAAGCGTAAAATCTCGTTTTAAAAATAGGATGCAGCCTCGTGAGAGTGTGAAGTGATAGGAAGAATGACTATATAACCTACACCAATGCGAATACAAATCTAATTTTTATCTCATGCGGCGCATTTTGCGATCCAATTTGCGTTGCTTCTTCTCATCCACTTCGGGTTCAGCCTCGCTGGCGTTACGTTGTGACAGCCAGGGCTGTATGATAGTGCCCCAGAGCATCCAGACGGCGCGAACGGGTGCCAAGAGCAATAACAACCAGAAGTAGTTGGATAACAAGGTAAACAGAAGAGTGGCGGACGTCAGGATGATCAGATCCTTGACATTTCTGCAATAAACCTGGGTTAATATACAATTAAAACCATAGTTAAGGCAACACCTACTCCGCAATGCCTCCCTCCATATTGAGGTCATTTCCAGAGTCCACAAGAGCGCCAGTCTCTGAGTAGTTTGGACGGGACATGAACACCATGAACTGGTAAGCGGCTCCCAAGATAAGCAGCGATAAGATCAGCATTAACTAAAATATATTGAATAAATCAGTAAACGGTTTTGGGCTGGACACGGGCAATTGTTAATCCCTCTCACCACTGTGAGCGTTGAGATCTCGAAGAGTAGAAAATTCAGCAGAACAGCCGGGGCTGAGCAGGCTAAGGCCATGTTTCTGTAGAACTTTAAAGTTGTCTTGTTTTCCTCGACAATTTGTCTGGCACCCTTTGTGGCCTGCTTTCCCTTTTGTGGTGGCTGCAAACAAAGCGCAATTTCATTCATGATATCTGGGAAATGTTTATCAAAAACTTACCGCCATTTTTAATTAATTATTAACTCTATTTTTAATTAATTTTACAAAATACTACGACAAGCACAAGACGTGGCATGCACTTATCATACGTCGAAAATATCGATAATATGCAATCGATGACTTGTAACAAAAATATAAACAACAGTGTGACCAGTTTAACTGAAATTACTAGGCTGGATGGCAACGCCAAAACGCATTTCAGTGCCATTTGCACCTTGGACTTGGTTTCAGTTGGACTTCATTTTAGTTGAAAAATAAACATGGATAAGTGGGTGCAGTTGAATAATCAGGCAGCGGGTAGAGATAAAATCGCAAGACTTATCCAATATGCCTCGCGTGCCATGTGGGATTCACTGGAGACGAACAATTGCCATCCGGCGTTGGTGGACAACTTCAAGACCGTTGAATACATCCTGAGTACATTCCGGAAATGTAAGTTCCAGTCGATTTATAATCTTCTAGAGAATCCAACGTTGCTTATCATTGCAGTACTGCGATTTGGGAAGGGCCTAGATGTCTTTTATGGCACCCTGCGTACCATACACTATCCAGATCTGACGATTCGCGTCACATTGACCATGAGCAAGATTTCTCAAGCCATTTTCCTGCTGGCCGATCATCTGCTGTGGCTGGCACGAACCGGACTGACAACGGTGAATGCCAAGAGATGGTCTGAGGTGGCCAACAAATATTGGCTCTTCTCAATCATAATGAACCTGTGCCGCGACTTCTACGAGATTATGCGTGTCGTGGATCTTCACAAAGCAAGTTGCCGAGGAGGCATCACACGCTGCAAGATCCAGTCCAGCATCAACTCACCAGCAGATGTAAAGCGACTGGCTCTGCAATCCTATGCCCTAATGCTCGGACACAAGGATATCGTTGTGGATACGCTGAAGAACATGTGTGATGTCTTTATTCCTCTGACGGCTTTGGGATACACAAGCCTGACACCGAGGACCATAGGACTGCTGGGCGCAGTATCATCTGCAGCAGGCCTCTGGGCACTCTTGGAACCAACGGCGAAACTTACACCCGCATAATATTGACCTGATAACGTAGAATTTACATAATAATGTTTGTTTTCATTGCTGTTGTTCAAATTCTAAGAGTATTTATGTTTTAATTAACGATTTTATATATACAACAAAAACTGCATTATATTTGATACAGAAATCGTAAGTCGTAAATATATTTATATAAATTTGGGGTTTTTTGCCTTAGGTTGAGGGTATGCGCTGGTCTGGCAAGGTCTGGTTCGCGCTGCTTGCTGACGTTAGCCAACACTGTGTTTGTTTATCGACTGTTTTGGGGCCGGAACAGCTGTTCTATCTAAATTTTAGCGAATTTGTTAATAAACTGTTCGCACCTGCTGTTTGTTATCTGAGATCCAAAAAACTAATGCGTCATTCCTGGAACTGAGTGCGTGAGTGGGCAGTGACAGTGCGTCCGTAATACTACTGTGCGTGCCAGCAGAATATGCACTACTCGTACACCTCGTTGGCTGCTCCCGGCGGTGGAGTGGATCATCACAATCGATGTCTTGGCAACAGAGCCTGGTGTGTCAAGGTGTGTAGCCCTTTAGAAAAACATGTTACCGTATCAAATAATATATTCGAAATTATTTCAGGATATTTGCGGCATTGTGTGCGTGATTATGACATGGCTGCTAATACTGTTCGCGGAGTTTGTGGTCTGTGGGCTCATTTTGCTGCCCAACTACAGCAATTACAGTATCTTCAGTACCATCAACATGGTTATATTCCAAGCACTCGCATTCCTGGCATTTGTCTCCCATCTGCGCACAATGCTCTCTGATCCGGTGAGTTCTCAGTTCTTAGTAGATGTCACACTCTGTCTAATCTTTTATTTCGCATCTTCTCTAGGGCGCCGTACCGCGTGGCAATGCCACCAAGGAGATGATCGAACAGATGGGCTATCGCGAGGGGCAAATGTTCTACAAGTGCCCCAAGTGCTGCAGCATTAAGCCAGATCGTGCACATCACTGCTCGGTGTGCCAGCGCTGCATACGCAAGATGGATCATCACTGTCCCTGGGTGAACAACTGCGTGGGGGAGAACAATCAAAAGTACTTTGTGCTCTTTACGGTGCGTAAATAGATTGTACTAGAGCCGAGCAATAACTCACTCTGCTCTGATCTTTTCTCTTTGCAGTTCTACATTGCGTCCATCTCGATGCACACGCTCTTTCTGGTGCTCACACAGTTTGCGGAGTGTGTGAAGAATGACTGGCGCACCTGCTCGCCCTACTCGCCGCCTGCGACAATTTTCCTGCTGCTCTTTCTCACCTTCGAGGGCCTTATGTTCGGCATATTCACCATCATTATGCTGGCCACGCAGCTGAATGCAATACTAAACGATCAGACGGTGCGTATACGTGATATATCTATGCATAATGCTGGCTATAATTATCTCTCTCTCTTCCATTTTGCAGGGCATTGAGCAATTGAAGAAGGAGGAGGCTCGCTGGGCCAAGAAGTCGCGCCTTAAGAGTATACAGAGTGTGTTTGGACGCTTCTCACTGGCCTGGTTCTCGCCTTTTACGGAGCCCTCATGTCGCAATAAATTCAGCTCCCACTTCTACTCAGTCTGAGCCTAATCGAACAACACAACAACAACTTGAAATGTACAACAGTTGCAACACTCACGCCTTCATCCCGCTGCCACCTGTTGACTTTTGCTGGGCAATTTTCAATACGAATCAAAACAGAGAACAATCTGCATGCATGTGTGTTTGTATGTGTGTGTACCTGTGTGTGCCTGTATGTGTGCGTGTATGCTTGCCTGTGTGTGTGTGTGAACTTAAGCTTAATATGAAAAGGGACATGTGTTGTTGACTCCTGACCCCCCGGAAGGGATCAGTTGCATGCAGCATGCACAATTTACTTACTAACAAATTACTTATTGCAACCCCCTGAGAAAGGAAGAGAGAGAGAGGGGAGAGCGTGCATTGTACGAGTATTTATTTTGTAGAGAGAGAGAGATAAAGAAATAAACTTTGATCGAAAGACAAAAAACATGCGCAAACTTTTCAGGTGCCTCGTGGATCATCTCGTGCTCATCTTCAGCAAGGGAACTCTTGAGGGAAATATGAAAATAAAACAACACAGAGAGAGGGAGAGTGGTAAGAGCACTCTCTCTCTCTCTCTCTATCTGCTGAGGGGAATTTCTCCGACAGCGACATCGGCATGGACAGCAGCAACCAAGGCAGATGCCTGGCTGCCTCGACTGGTTCAGTCTGAGAAAAACGATCGGAGATCCAGGAGGTGTCTGCTGGACGTCGTAGTGCGCGCGCCCTCAACGTTGTCTTGTATATATTATTTATATATAGAGCAGATCGCAGTGTCAATTATGTGAGTGTGTCTATGTGTGTGCGTGTGTATTGTATCTGTGAGTATTTCTGTGTGTCTGCGTGCCCCATTGGAGGCAGCATAGCTTGGCTGCATTGTCGGAACGCAGCCACATTGAAAGTGCAAAACTCATATTTATCTATATATACATATAGCAGATATGTATGCACGATTATAAATCGTATATTTAGCTACCCTTTGTGTTCGAAATAATTATGAAAATTGAATTTTTCAGTCGGAAAATATTTGGAAAATCTTTTTTGACAACGTTGCCCCCGTCGTTCTAAATATATAACAACAAAAAACAAAACGTTTTCAATAGTATATGCCGCATTGAGAGATATATCCAAGAAATTGCACACATAAAGATCCCGAAATTAAGTGAAAATCGAAAGCAAAGTTATCGAAAAAGGTATAAAGAAAGTGCTGTGCGTGTGTGCGTGTGTGTGGCTCATGTTAAGGTGGCCCTGTTTGCGGGCTAATTATATAGCTAGACGCCTAGCTGAAGCACAAACATGGAAAAAACACCGGGAACTGCCGATGCCGCCGTAGTAGGTAAGACTCACAGACCATATAGAACACGGAAGTCGGGCAGAGTTGAGGGAAAGAGGGAAATGGGGAACGGGGAACAGGGGGGGAAGGCACCTTCTCCATCAGACAATAGACAAACTCATAGAGTGTGTGTATATTTTTATGTTCGCACGGTCTTTCTTCTCTGGTCTCTGTGCGAGAGATTACGTAACTGAAGAATCGTTTGCCAGTCTACAATATGTGCGAATTCTTCTTCTTCATAATTGTGGGCTAAACGAGCCGCTCTGGCGTTACAAAATTAACGTAATTTGAAAATCATGTGGATAATATAATCATAATCCCGCAGTTAATTAGCAACGGGAGCGCTGTTTATATTAATTCTCGAGCAATATTGAGATCTAACAGAACAGCTAAGGGGGTACCAAAAGGCGTGTACGTATGTACTACATGCGAATATTTTAGTATAGTTTGTGTATGAATAATATTTGAACTATTTTTAGTGCCGATTCTCTAGACAGTCCGCTGGCCGTTCGGTTTGCCGCCGCCGTTGCCGGTCTGTGGGCCGCCATATAGATAGAGATCTGCGCAGAAAACTTATTTCTAGATTCAGGAGATTTAGTTGCGGAGTTGCTCAGCGACAGAATTAGACAGTCTGACAGTGGAAAGAGGTCCTGAGTGGGTCTGGCGATGATTATAGCAAATTGTGCATATAGATTCTTTAAATATCATTCATAGGGTATTCTTTTGTTGTGCTAGTAAAGCTAAAGAAGTGGTATGTAGACATGGATTAGCTGGGTAGCTGTGGATTAGTTAGGGATATTGTATATATAGAAGTGAACATTATCTTTCGAAATTTGCTAAAAGAAAAGGGTATACTATTAGGCTGCAGATGAAATGTTTGTATTTCTATAGAGTATATAATAGCTTAGTCTATAAAACATGCAAATTAGCTCAAATTATGTATGCCTATTGAACTCAGTTAGTATTGGAGCTAGAGACATGAAATTAAAAATACAGACTGCTATACATATAAGCCTTTTATTAGCTCGAATAAGCTATCCCTACATAAGAACAAACTCATTGAACTCAGTTAGTAATGGAGCTAGAAATACAATTCAGTGCGTATATTAGTTTAGCCAGTCGAACTAGCTAAAATGAACTATCCATCAAGTGAACAAACTCATTGAACTCAGTAAGTAAAGGAGCTACAGATATGATGCGAATTGCTAGATGTAGAATGTGTATTTTTAATATAATATCAAACAGATTTTATTGAAAATTCACTAGTTATAGAATAAACAAATTGAGAACTATCGTCAATCTACACTTAACTTGTATAGCACACTTTTCTGTAACAATCTTTATGTTAAATCAAGACTAATCTTAATGCCTCCTTCCTCTCTTTCCTCTTTCTGATTACAGATTCTGCTAGGCATTATACAAAACCTCACAGAACGCCGCGCATAACGTTCAGCGATAACTCCAGTTCCCTCATACGTTGCATACCCAACGAACGTGCAACATTATTTGTGAAAATCGATTGCGCTGAAGAGGATGAATCGCAGCTTTTGCCCTTCAAATTTGAATGGTAAGTCGCAAACTGAATATCAACGTGTGTCTATATCTCTGTATGTGTGTGTGTGAAGGTGTGTGATTCACCGGTTTGTGTGCATTATGCCAGAATTTTGCGCATTAACATATGATTTCTGCTTTGGCAAGAACTAAGTTGAGAAAGAGCATGGGAGAGAGCACGATCTGCCAGAGCGTAGAGAGTACAGAGCACAGAGCAGAGCAGAGCAGAGCATAAGGCAGCCTTTTGCCTCTTGGCAGCTTCTGGGGCTCTTGGGCCATGCAAGCGAAGGTGGCCTGTTGGCTCATCTCATGGCAGCAGTTCCACTCCGGCGATCGGCGCATTAACATATCCGTTGCCCAGCATTTTAACTCGTGTACGAACGGGCCAGCAGTGTATATAATAAATACGTCTCTCAGTCTGTGTGTGTGCCTTAGTGTGTGTGTGTGTATTTTCTGTATTAAGTCATCGGCGTACGCTGCGTATACGCGATATGTTAATGCGCCTTGTGCGCCACCGAGGAAATCAATCAAATTTACGAGACGAGGCAAGGCAAGACGAGTGAAAGACAAACTATTTGAAATGGTGTAAAAACTGCTGCAACAAACAACAAAAGGAGAAGGCTACACACCCCCTGTGTGTGTGTGTGTGTGTGCCTAGGTGTCTCCTGTGTGTAGGTGTGTGTGTGTGGCACGAAATGGTGGCGATCTGCTAAATTTAGCTGCATTAACAAATAAAACTTGCGCGGCGCACAACAATTTCGAGAATGTTGTAAGACTTTTGTGCGTCCGTCGAATGGTTTCGATTTTTATTATGCCCCTAAAGGCGTTGAAAATACACACACACACAGACACGCACACACACACAAAATGGAAGATTACATAATCACCCAAAAATGCTGCAACAACGTCGAACAAAATTTGCAATAAATAAACCTAGAGAGAGTCTAGAGAACAACGAAAGTTATTAACGTGCGTGAGAAATGCTTTCCCTATAAATAAGTTGACAAAGGAAAGCGGAAAAAAAAAGGAAAGCAGCGCAACATTTCGAAAATTAGAAAATACAAAATAGAAAATAGCAAAATATCAAACAAAACACAATTAATAAAGTAGTCGCAGTCGTGTTTTGCGTTCGTCTTCGTCGTGTGAAACGAATTGTGCATTTATTTATAAACATTCTTGTTTTCGATTGAAATATTTTCGTCATTTTTCATTTTGCCCACCCTCTCTTTTTTGTTGTTGTTGTTGTTGCTGCTCTCTGTGTTTCTTCCTACTTGTTGTTTGTTTGCCAAAAGTCATAATAATGCCAAAATAAATAAATGACTTTGTGATAGATTGAGATGCGCTCGCACGTGCCTCTCCTTGCGTGATTTACTTTGTTTATATCATTTTTATAATTCAATCAAACAGTGCCAGTGTGTGTAAACATTTAGTAGTAACTGTAGTAGAGGCAATCGAACACCATGGGCAACGGCTGTTCGAAGTGCTGCAAGTGCAACGAACACAAGCAGATACACGGCACACTCTCCTCGGCCTCTGCCTCGTCTGTCTACAGGAAAAGGTAAACGTAGAAGTCTTCCTCTCTCTCTCTTACTCACTCTCTCCCTTGTCTTGCCTATCCCAACTTGCTGACATCACTTGCACAATTTCCTTTGCCATTTACCTTTTCTATAGGACCCGAGGCGATGTGCCCATAGAGAACTCCGATCGCTTTCGCATCACACAAACAAGCAACGCCGTCCAGCTGGCCGTGGAGCATGTGCAGCGTGAGGATGCTGGACATTATACGCTCTTTGCGCGTACGAAAAGCAACGATGTCATACGCAAGAATGTCGAACTCATTGTCGAGGACAGATCGACGGGTGAGGATCCGCCAGTGTTTCTGCGTCGCCTGGTCGATCTCTCTGTCAAAGTGGGCACCCGCACGCGTCTGCTTACAGAAATACGCAGCTCAACAGAACTGAAGGTATGGTGGGGTTGGAAAATGGATCAGAAATTGATATTTAGATATGAAAATATAGGAATAAGTAGAAAGAATATGGGAAGAACGTGTAGAACAAAGCCTAAGAAGGTAGCAAGAACTAGAGACGCAATTTGGCTAGAGATTGTGGAGTTTCGATATATATAAATCGATATATAGTTAATATACAACATTGAGGTATAGAATAAGTCGAAAGAAGGCATAGAATAATTATAAAGAAGTTCTATAACTGCCTTTACTTAAAGATAAAGACGATCGTAGCATAAGGAAGCATATTTGCCTTAGGTATAGCCAGCTAATGATGGTGAAGTATATCCATAGAAGCTTTTGTATACTGTGCAAACAATTTGGCATAGTTTTTACGTGAAAGGTAAAGTTTTCATTTTCTATTTATCCCAAAAAAAATATATACATATATTTTGAATATATTCTACATGAATATATATTAGCTAAATCTTAAGTACAGAGTTAGAATAAATAGAAAGAATGGCAAGAAGTGTGTAGAAATTCGAATGTAGGCAATCAAAACTCGTATGAAGTATATTTGTCTTGGATAAATCCTCCTACGGATGCTACAGATTTTATATAGAGCCTTTTATCAAGGCTACGATCAATTTAGAATAGTTTTTCATCATATATTTATATCATTTATCATCATCTTATACAACTTTGTAATCAATATGAAATCTCTACCCTTAGTTAACCTGGTACCGCAATGATCGTCGCATATGCGAGAACGAACGCATAACAGAGATCAACGAAGGCACCTTCCACTATCTGGAGGTGAGTCCAGTCATACTGGAGGATGGCGGACAGTGGATGTTAATGGCAGAGAATATGGGCGGACGTAACTCGTGTCTAGCGAATTTGAATGTGCTCGTGCCGAAGGCGTATAAAACACCTGAATTTGTGGAAGATCTGCGTGCTGTGCTCACAGAGCAGGGCACTGTGTCGCTGGAGTGCAAGGTAGTGGGCGTGCCGACTCCCCATTTGCGTTGGTTCAAGGATTCGAAAGAGATCAAGGCGGGCGACATATTTGCGCTGACTGCCAATGCTGATGATCCCACCTCGCTGGGCACCTACACGTGCGAGGCCAAGAACTGCATGGGCGTAACCTATTCCAGCTCCAAGGTGCATGTGGTGGGGCGTGGCAGTCGCGAGGGCTCACTGAAGCCGGCAGACAAGTGAGTAGAGAGCGCCAAGCTCAACTTTTCTTAACTGAACTCTTTGTCTGTATCTGCCTCTCTCAACTGTTCTCTCTCTCTCTCTCTGTGTATCGCTCTCTCTCTCTCTCTCTTCTGCCTCTCAGTGTTAGCAACAATGCGCCGCCGCCAATCTTCACAACCGAACTGCGGGACATGAGCGTCCGCATTGGGGATACCGTCATACTCGGCTGTCAAGGTGAGTTCTCGCCGCGTTGGCGCTGTGCCAAAAGAAACAACAACAACAACAGTTTTTGTTTATTTCGCTTGCCTATTTTGCTGGCTGTTTCCAAATCACTTACACTATATATACATATAATATATATGCATAGTATATATACGATTCAGGCCGACCGGCTGCGTGCTCTAGAAACTTGAACTCAATGAATTGGCGCGCGGCATGGGAATGGGAATGCGAGTGGGAACTGTTGTTGAGGTGGGTCAACAACATGTGCCAAATGAGACGAGCAAAACAAAAGCAAAAAGAAGAGAGACAGAGAGGGAGAGAGAGAGAGGGACACACTCTCTTGCACACTCTCTTGCTTGCCTCTCTCTCTGTTCCTCTCTTGTACCACTTGACGTATGCGCAATTTCATGTTATTTATCTTTCTCTCTGCCGTGCATAGTTGTGGTGCCACCTTGGCCCAAGAGCGTCACCTGGTATAACAAAGATGGCCGTGTGGAGACTGCAGATCGTTATAAACTAATCGAGGATGGACTGGGCGTCTATATGATCGAGATAAAGCCATCGGAGTCATGTGATGAGGGCGACTGGAAGTGCGTTGTCAGCAGCTTCGAAGGCTGCGTGGGCATCTCCGCTTGTGTGGTCAACATGGATAGTGAGTGTGGTGTAAGTATCTGTACAGTAGATCACTTTACTTATGCCCTGCTCTCTTGCAGTTCCCAAGAACTATCGCAAGCCCCGCTTCATGGAGAGTCTGCGTGCCGTGCTCACCGAGGAGGGTCTAGTCTCCTTTGAGTGCAAGGTTGTTGGTTTTCCCACTCCAGTGCTCAAGTGGTTCAAGGATGGACACGAACTGAAGCCAGGAGATGTTTATCAGCTGACGGGCACCAACTCATTGGGCACCTATTGCTGCATTGCCCGCAACTGTATGGGGGAGACAAGCAGCACCGCCGTCCTGACCGTGGAGGACATACAGAATCAGTTGACAGACGAGGAACGTCTTGTGTTCACGCATCAGAATCAGGCACCGAAGTTCTTGACTGGCCTCAAGAGCACCGACGCTAAGATAAACGAACCCTTCCAGTTTAAGGTTGTGGTCAAGGCAACACCTGATCCCATCCTCAGCTGGTTCCGCGACGAGTTGCCCGTCGATCCGAACGAACGTTATAATCATTACCGTGGCGAGAACGATGATTGGTTGCTGGACATCAGAGCCGTGGAGTTCCTCGACCAGGCAGAGTGGAAGTGTGTCGCTGTCAATGATTTCGGCACCAGCATCACCTCGTGCTTCCTCAAGCTGCAGATTCCAAGGCACTATAAGAAGCCTCGCTTCCTGGAGTGCCTGCGTGCTGTGCTCACCGAGGAGGGAGCTGTCAATCTGGAGTGTAAAGTCATTGGCGTACCTCAACCCGTGCTCAAGTGGTACAAGGATGGTGTGGAGCTCAAGCCGGGAGACATACATCGCATTATCTCTGGCCAGGATGGCACCTGCTGCCTGGGCACCTACACCTGCGAGGCCAGGAACTGCATGGGCGTGGTGGCCAGCTCGGCCTCGTTGCTGGGCTTCGAGGATGCCCAGAGAAGTCCGAAGGCCGAACCGCAGCCAGAACCGAACGAACTGCAGAGGAACTACTCACTGTCCACCATACAGGAGGAGCGCACATCGCAGTTGTATGAAACCCCCGTGGGTGACATAACCATCGATGAGAAGGGCGATGTGTCCTTCTCCTTCGACGGCAAAGAAGTCTCTGTGTCGCTGTACGAGACACCCGATTTGACTGAGGAGGAAGCTCTGAAGATTGTGGAGATGTATGCGGATCAGATATCGGAGCATGTGACAGAGCACAACATTGTGGAGCTGCCGCCTCTACGATTCGTCAAGGAGACATCGCAGTCGGGCAAGCTGCTCATGGAGGCAGTTGTCATCGATATATCCCCAGAGTATTTCACCCACGACGAGGATCAGCGCACTGAGGCTGACATGGATGACATATCCATCAATGAGATCACAGTGCATGGCAACTCTGGCAGGGACTCTGTCTTCGATAAGCAGACAGAGCAGTATGCACAGCAATCCTTTGATAAGATGGAGGAGGAACTGTCGCTCTCGGCGCCCATAAGAAAGCGCAAGAAGTCGCGTCCAACTGAAACGGATGAGTTCTTCAGCTTATCCAAGGCATCCGGCTCGGGAGAGGGTGAAGTTGAGGAGGGTGAGGAAGAGACATCCGATCAGCAGACCTTTGCCAGTGCACAGATGTCCACGTCGCAGAAGGTGGCCACAGCGCAGTCATCCTCCAAAGAAGTCGTTGCAGGCGTGGCTGAGGCAGAAGCTGTTGCCGCTCCACCAAAGCGAAAGAAGTCAAGGAAACCAACGGACAGCGACTCCTCCAAGACCACCGAGGATGATGCCAGGTTGATGGACATATCTGGCGCAGTGGGAGATGGTCTTTTAATGGGACCTGCATCGAATATTAAAGCAGTGACAGATGAAACGGAGATCAATAAGAACCTCATTGCCTTGGTGCCTCTGGCTAAGCTGCTGAGAACCATAGAGAATCATCTGACTGTTGTGGAGACAGAGGTACTGGAGCAGTCCACCATGATGATGACTCCATCAGCTGCAGATCAGAGTATTGCGATCATTCGCAACATTATCGACCCCATCAAGCAGATTGAGTCGAAGCTGCGCGTCTACTCAGGCGAAACACAGATCGATGCACTCTTCCAGTCCATGGAGGATGACATACGCAAGCTGCACATGGGTCTGCAGGTGATCGAGAAGTGCGTGGAGATCGATGAAACGGGTGCCACTCTAATTCAGAGGACCAGTGTGTGCATCATTGACAGCGTGGCTGAGAATATGAAGAGAGCGCTGGAGGAATTAAAGATTGTCAGCGGGAAGTTTGAGTCAGAGGGACTGAAGACACAAATCCAGCTCACTGCCGATGATATACACCAGGGATTGGAGATTACCCAGGGCACTATCAGATCGCAGGCTCTGCTGCAGGAGGCTCAGGAACTGGAAGCAGCCAAGCACTTCTCGGAAACCGTTGAGAAGATGCAGGATGTGCCCGATAGTGTTTCGTTTGCCTCCATCACTGAGGCCAATCTGCCCAGCGAGGCGAGTGCACTGAAGGAGATCTGTCAACCCGTGGCCAAGATACAGGAGGCACTGGAACGTGTTGAGATGGAGCTGTCGCTGGAGGAGAGCGAAGAGCAGATCTACAAGAAGGTGCACAAGAAGGTGCTGGACAGCATTGTGGAGCCCATCAAGCAGCTGCAGAGCACACTGCAATCCATTGAGGACAAGACAGAATCCCTGGCTGGCACTGAGTCCATGGAGCAGAAGATTAACATGGCCATTCTGGACATTGTAACGCCACCGCTCTTCGAGCTCAATAAGGGATTGGAGGTGATTCTATCCGCCAAGTCAGACAGTGTCGATGCTGGCATGTTGACTGTGAGCACTGTGGAATCGATGGTGCCACCGCTGCAGGAGATTCAGAATGGCCTCGCTCAGTTGGGGCAGGATCTGGAGACTAGTCGTGCTGCTGGCCACGAGGAGGCTGCTCTGGACTTGGCAGACACACAGAAGCTACTGCAAGCCATAGCTCAGGCAGTGCTGCATTTCGAGACGAACATTGAGAGAATCTCGAATCGTCTTTCGGACAATGTGAAGATTCGTCTGCAGAACCTGAAGGATGAACTGTCGGCTCTGATTGGAACCATACTGGATAAGGATATCACGCGGTATCATGTGAATATGCTGGAGCAGCTGAAGCGACCCATTGATGAGCTCAACTACTGCATTCGCCAGACGGAGGTGAAGTCCACCTCAGGCTCTTTAGCGGATCTTATTGAACCGCTGAGCTTGCTGCAGGATCACACGCAGAAAGGACATGGTCTGCTGCTGGCTGCCAGGGAACGAGAGCCCGACAAGCAGGCACTGCAATCGCTTGAGAACATCCGCAACATAATACGCAACACCATCATCGACATCGAGGAGCATGAGTTGCGTATGCTGCAGCAGGAGATTCTACAGGATGAACAGCAGGCAGCACAACAGGCCGCACAGCAGGACACCTCCTTCAGTGTACTGCACAAGAGGCTTGAGACGAAGGTGTCCCTCGATGAGGCAATTGGCAACATTGAGGCACTGCAGCTGGCTCTCAATCGCATCAACGAGAATGCCAAGGTAGCTCCACAGACAAAAACCTCTGCTAATGAGGCTCAGGTCGCATTGCTACGTGTGCTGCAGATTGCCAAGGGATTGGCCACCTTCAGCGAGGCAGAGACTACACTCAATTCGAGTGATGCCAACACAGCTCGCATTCTTTATGAGATGGGCAAGAGCTTTGCTGACCTAGCCAAGGCACTGGATAATCCCACTGCAGATAACAGCGAGTTCAACGATGTGCTTAATACCTTCAATGATATTTTGGCTCAGCAGAAGGATGCACTGGGAGAGAAGCAAGCGATTGCCAGCCCACTCTCGACTTTCATACAAGCTCTGGAGCATTTGCAACCCCTGAAGCATTCTGTCGAGGATCTGTCCACGCTGGATGATGTCTCTGTCATCAAATCCATAGCGGAATCATTGCCAACGGAAGCGGAAACAAAGCTAGAAGTGTCTATTTGTGATGCAAAGCCAGCGGAGTCAACTTACAGAACTGCCGAGGTGCTACTTGCAGACCTTAATCAGGGCATAGCCTCAGTACTATCCCATTGCGAAGATCTTGATGTGTCTTCCTTGCCCCTAGGAGGTACAGGTGAACAGCTCCAAGCGGCCATAGTCAAGATGCAGGAGCTACAGAGCAGTCTTGCTCTGGTACAGGAGCCACAGGTTGTCGAAGCTGCTCACTCCATGTCCGAGGGAAGCGATCCTCGTACATTTGCTGCTGCTATCTGTAGTTTGGAGCGCTGCGTTCTCGAGGTGGAGGAATGCATTGCACACAGTGGAGCTGAGAGCTTAACCGACCTGGAGTTATCCAAGCTGAAGACATTGGCAACGCCCCTACGCGATCTTAGACAGCACTGCGAGCAGATCGATACACACGCTCTGGAACAGGCAATTGAAATGTCTTCACGGGATGTATCGGAGCTGAAAACAAGTGGACAGAAGGAGATGCTTCAGGAGACAGCTGCCAAGGAAGCTGCTGTCGTCGCAGAAGAACCGAAAGTGGAGGTCTTCGATGTGAAACAGGGTGTGGTCAGTGGCATAAAGCAACTGGAGGCATGCCTGGAAGTCACTAAGACAGATGAGAACAAGGAACTTCGTCAGGTTGGCGAGATAATGCAGCAATTAAACACCGATCTGAAGCGTATTCAGGAAGCACTCAACACGGATGAGAATCAACAGGAAACAGTCTTGGCGCAGGCAAAGATCGCACGTACCATGTTCAAGCTGAAAGAATGTTTGGTTCACACCTACGAGTCCGGACTTGTCGACTCCCTGGACAATGTGGAAAGCGCCTTCGAGGATATTTTACTATCGTTGCCCGTGCTGGAAACACAGTTGGCGCAAGAAATGTATTCCAAGATCGAGAAGACCTTCAAGAACTTTACAACTGCCGCTCAACGTGTGCAGGTTATGGAAAATCTGAGTCCCACTTTCGATAAACTCTTGCAATCGATCAAAGCAGTGGCGGATTCGCCTAATGTCGATATCGATAAATCATCCACACTAATGGTAAATCTACAGACAAACCTCATGGCAACATTTAGAGCCCTTAACGAGATCAGCGAAAACGTAGACAACGATCTGCTCGGTGGTCTACTGAAGACCCAAACCAGTCTAGTTGCAGTATTTGATTTTATCGAGAACAACGAAGGCTCCATACGTATTATCGAGCTGTTGCAGGAGATCGACGCAATATCAGCAGAACTTAAGGACTTGTCGCTGATTCCCAGCGAAACCCCGGTGCCGATTGATATCAGTGTGATCATTGAGAACGTATCGTCCGGCAAGGCGTTCCTCACTGAGATAGAACAGGGACTCCAGAACGATGATCCCTTGAGTGCAATGCTGCTAAACGAGAGCTCTGAAGAGATAGCTCAACTTCAAGCCACACTCGTTCAAATTGAGAATGAAATCCTTTCGCAGGCTCAGCTTACACAGCTCACAGTGGACCAGGTAACGCTTATTGAGACGGTTCAGTTGCAAATCAACCATCTGCAGGATAAGTTGACAGAGCTAAATGCTTCCCTTGAGACACAACTGGCAGAAGAAGCTCAAGCACAGCAGCAGGAGGAGGAGATAAGACGGCAAGAGGAGGAAGCTCAGCTCAATGCTTATCTTCAAGCTCAGTTGGAAGAGGAAAAGCGCCTGCAGGAGGAAGCTCGACTAGCTCAGATTGAGGAAGAAGCTCGAGTCAATGCAGCTCTCGAAGCTCAACAGATATTGCAAAGTAAGCCAACACAGGAGCAAGTTAGTCAAGAAACTCACGAAAAACAAGAAACTAAAGTAAAGAGAAAGTTAGAAGAAGAAGAAATTAAAGATACAAAATCGAAAAAAGCGAAAGATGAAAGAAAAGAGTCTGCAGAAGCAAAGCAGAAGAAAATAATTATTGAAGATAAAGACAAACTCCAACAAAAGCTGACCAACATATTCACAGATATGACAAAAGTCATAGAGTCAAAAAGTGATAATGATGGACTTCAATCCATTTTATCAGGTACCAAAAATATTATTGAAAACTTACAAGATTCTGAAAAAATAGCAAAGGGTATCTTCAAACTAAGAGAGCACATTGTACACACCTATGATGGCAAACTTGCTGAAGAACAAACTGAAAACGAAGCAGTCGAAGCAGTTGAAGCATTTATTGAAACACTTCTCGACTTCTCTCCGAGTGCAGCCGAGAATGTAATCAACCATTATGTCAAGGAAATTAAAACCAATGTTATCCTTACTAAGGCTGCAATCAAGCTCATAGATGACACCAACATGTTTGCCAAACCTTCCTTACTTCTTCCCAAGCTGATCAATCTAGAAAACATTGCTGAGAATATCAAGTCTGAGTTGCACATTGAAAAGGCTTCTGAAAAGATGATTCATCTGCAACAAAATCTCATGGATATGTTTGTTATTCTGGACGATCTACTAGACGATAGAACGGCTACTGTCAAACCGAAAATCGAGGAGATGAAATCTATTCTTCTGAAGGAGTACGACTACATTGAAAAGAAGGAAGGACATTTACACACTGCAACCGTAGAAGAGAAAATTCATCACATAACAAGTACATTGTTAAATGTTTGTGAGAAATTACAAGACCTTAGCAAGAACATGAGTGGTCCAAAAGAAAAACCATTCGAAAAAGAATCCATTGAAGAGAAGAAGGTGGAAGAAAAACAGAAGAAACAAGCTGAACAAGAAGCTAAGGATAAGGCACAAAAGGCAGAAGTCTCTGAGGTAGGAGCTGAGAAAACTGCTGAAGAAAAGGTTCCAGAAGCGAAGAAGCTTGAAGTGACGGATGCTGAGGCTGAATCACAGAAAGCTGAAATTCTCGAAAAACAATCTATTGAAGAGAAGAAATTGGAAGAAAAACAGAAGAAACAAGCTGAACAAGAAGCTAAGGATAAGGCACAAAAGGCAGAAGTCTCTGAGGTAGTAGCTGAGAAAACTGCTGAAGAAAAGGTTCCAGAAGCGAAGAAGCCTGAAGTGAAGGAAACTGAGGCTGAACTACAGAAGGCTGAAATTCTCGAAAAACAATCTATTGAAGAGAAGAAGTTGGAAGAAAAACAGAAGAAACAAGTTGAACAAGAAGCTAAGGATAAGGCACAAAAGGCAGATGTCTCTGCGGTTGCGTCCGAGAAATCTTTTGAAGAAATGGTTCCAGAAGCGAAGAAGCCTGAAGTGAAGGAAACTGAGGCTGAAATTCTCGAAAAACAATCTATTGAAGAGAAGAAGTTGGAAGAAAAACAGAAGAAAGAAGCTGAACAAGAAGGTAAGGATAAGGCACAAAGGGCAGAAGTCTCTGAGGTAGTAGCTGAGAAAACTGCCGAAGAAAAGGTTCCAGAAGCGAAGAAGCCTGAACTCAAAGAAACTGAGGCTGATGCCCAGAAGGCTGAAATTCTCGAAAAACAATCTATTGAAGAGAAGAAGGTGGAAGAAAAACAGAAGAAACAAGTTGAACAAGAAGCTAAGGATAAGGCACAAAAGGCAGAGGTCTCTGAGGTTGCTGCCGAGAAATCTTCTGAAGAAAAGATTCCTGAAGAGAAGAAAACTGAGGCTGAAGTACAGAAGGCTAAAATTCTCGAAAAACAATCTATTGAAGAGAAGAACTTGGAAGTAAGACAGAAGAATCAAGCTGAACAAGAATCTAAGAATAAGGCACAAAAGGGAGATGTCTCTGAGCTTGCTGCCGATAAATCTTCTGAAGAAAAGGTTCCAGAAGCGAAGAAGCCTGAAGTCAAGGAAACTGAGGCCGAAGTACAGAAGGCTGAAATTCTCGAAAAACAATCTATTGAGGAAAAGAAGGTGGATGAAAAACAGAAGAAACAAGCCGAACAAGAAGCTGTGGTTAAGGCAGAAAGAGAGCAACTGTTACAGATTTTAAATAGCCAATTTTTGGAGCTAGTTCGTGTTTCAAACAAACAAGACTCGAATGAAGGTCTTCAGGCAATATTAGAGAAGAGTAAGGACATATTAAACGATTTAGAGAATTCAGCTAATCTTGTTAAAAGTATCTTCATGCTCAGAGACCACATTGTACATACTTATGATGGCAAAGCTCCCGAGGAACAGACTGGAAAAGAAACTGTTGAAGCATTTATTGAAACCCTTCTTGAGCTCTCTCCGAGTGCAGCCGAGAATGTAATCAACCATTATGTCAAGGAAATTAAAACCAATGTTATCCTTACTAAGGCTGCAATCAAGCTCATAGATGACACCAACATGTTTGCCAAACCTTCCTTACTTCTTCCCAAGCTGATCAACCTAGAAAACATTGCTGAGAATATCAAGTCTGAGTTGCACATTGAAAAGACTTCTGAAAAGATGATTCATCTGCAACAAAATCTCATGGATATGTTTGTTATTCTGGACGATCTACTAGACGATAGAACGGCTACTCTCAAACCGAAAATCGAGGAGATGAAATCTATTCTTCTGAAGGAGTATGACTACATTGAAAAGAAGGAAGGACATTTACACACTGCAACCGTAGAAGAGAAAATTCATCACACAACAAGTGCATTGTTAAATGTTTGTGAGAAATTACAAGACCTTAGCAAGAACATGAGTGGTCCAAAAGAAAAACCATTCGAAAAAGAATCTATTGAAGAGAAGAAGGTGGAAGAAAAACAGAAGAAACAAGCTGAACAAGAATCTAAGGATAAGGCACAAAAGGGAGATGTCTCTGAGCTTGCTGCCGATAAATCTTCTGAAGAAAAGGTTCCAGAAGCGAAGAAGCCTGAAGTCAAGGAAACTGAGGCCGAAGTACAGAAGGCTGAAATTCTCGAAAAACAATCTATTGAAGAGAAAATGGTCGATGAAAAACAGAAGAAACAGGCTGAACAAGAATCTAAGAATAAGGCACAAAAGGGAGATGTCTCTGAGCTTGCTGCCGATAAATCTTCTGAAGAAAAGGTTCCAGAAGCGAAGAAGCCTGAAGTCAAGGAAACTGAGGCCGAAGTACAGAAGGCTGAAATTCTCGAAAAACAATCTATTGAGGAAAAGAAGGTGGATGAAAAACAGAAGAAACAAGCTGAACAAGAAGCTGTGGTTAAGGCAGAAAAAGAGCAACTGATACAGATTTTAAATAGCCAATTTTTGGAGCTAGTTCGTATTTCAAACAAACAAGACTCGAATGAAGATCTTCAGGCAATATTAGAGAATAGTAAGGACATATTAGACGATTTAGAGAATTCAGCTAATCTTGTTAAAAGTATCTTCATGCTCAGAGAGCACATTGTACATACTTATGATGGCAAAGCTCCCGAGGAACAGACTGGAAAAGAAACTGTTGAAGCATTTATTGAAACCCTTCTTGAGCTCTCTCCGAGTGCAGCCGAGAATGTAATCAACCTTTATGTCAAGGAAATTAAAACCAATGTTATCCTTACTAAGGCTGCAATCAAGCTCATAGACGACACCAACATGTTTGCCAAACCTTCCTTACTTCTTCCCAAGCTGATCAACCTAGAAAACATTGCTGAGAATATCAAGTCTGAGTTGCACATTGAAAAGGCTTCTGAAAAGATGATTCATCTGCAACAAAATCTCATGGATATGTTTGTTATTCTGGACGATCTACTAGACGATAGAACGGCTAATCTCAAACCGAAAATCGAGGAGATGAAATCTATTCTTCTGAAGGAGTACGACTACATTGAAAAGAAGGAAGGACAATTACACACTGCAACCGTAGAAGAGAAAATTCATCACATAACAAAGACATTGCTTAACGTTTGTGAAAAACTACAAGATCTTGGTTTTGAGGAAAGTTTAATTGACGAAGAATCAGAACAGACAGACTTTAATAAAAATAAAGAAGTTACTGCTGAGAAATCTTCTGAAGAAAAGCTTTTAGAGATGCAGAAACCTGACATAAAGGGTTCCGAAGTTGAAGATCAGAAGGCCAAAATCCTCGAGAAACAATCTGTTGAAGAGCAGAAACTGGACAAGAAACAAAAGAAACAGGCTGAGCAGGAAGCTGAAAAGAAGACTCAGAAAGCAGAAGTATCTGAAGTTACTGCTGAGAAGACTACTGAAGAGAAGGTACCAGAAGCACAGAAGCCTGACACCAAGGATTCCGAAGCTGAAGCTCAGAAGGCAAAGATCCTCGAGAAACAATCTGTTGAAGAGCAGAAACTGGCCAAGAAACAAAAGAAACAGGCTGAGCAGGAAGCTGAAAAGAAGACTCAGAAGGCAGAAGTATCTGAAGTTACTGCTGAGAAGACTACTGAAGACAAGGTACCAGAAGCAAAGATGCCTGACACCAAGGATTCCGAAGCTGAAGCTCAGAAGGCAAAGATCCTCGAGAAACAATCTGTTGACGAGCAGACTCTGGACAAGAAACAAAAGAAACAGGCTGAGCAGGAAGCTGAAAAGAAGACTCAGAAGGCAGAAGTATCTGAAGTTACTGCTGAGAAGACTACTGAACAGAAGGTACCAGAAGCAAAGAAGCCTGAAACCAAGGATTCCGAAGCTGAAGCTCAGAAGGCAAAGATCCTCGAGAAACAATCTGTTGAAGAGCAGAAACTGGACAAGAAACAAAAGAAACAGGCTGAACAAGAAGCTGAAAAGAAGACTCAGAAGGCAGAAGTATCTGAAGTTACTGCTGAGAAGACTACTGAAGAGAAGGTACCAGAAGCAAAGAAGCCTGACACCAAGGATTCCGAAGCTGAAGCTCAGAAGGCAAAGATCCTCGAGAAACAATCTGTTGAAGAGCTGACTCTGGGCAAGAAACAAAAGAAACAGGCTGAGCAGGAAGCTGAAAAGAAGACTCAGAAGGCAGAAGTATCTGAAGTTACTGTTGAGAAGACTACGGAAGAGAAGGTACCAGAAGCAGCGAAGCCTGACACCAAGGATTCCGAAGCTGAAGCTCAGAAGGCAAAGATCCTCGAAAAACAATCTGTTGAAGAGCAGAAACTGGACAAGAAACAAAAGAAACAGGCTGAGCAGGAAGCTGAAAAGAAGACTCAGATGGCAGAAGTATCTGAAGTTACTGCTGAGAAGACTACGGAAGAGAAGGTACCAGAAGCAAAGAAGCCTGACATCAAGGATTCCGAAGCTGAAGCTCAGAAGGCAAAGATCCTCGAGAAACAATCTGTTGAAGAGCAGAAACTGGACAAGAAACAAAAGAAACAGGCTGAGCAGGAAGCTGAAAAGAAGACTCAGATGGCAGAAGTATCTGAAGTTACTGCTGAGAAGACTACGGAAGAGAAGGTACCAGAAGCAACGAAGCCTGACACCAAGGATTCCGAAGCTGAAGCTCAGAAGGCAAAGATCCTCGAGAAACAATCTGTTGAAGAGCAGAAACTGGACAAGAAACAAAAGAAACAGGCTGAGCAGGAAGCTGAAAAGAAGACTCAGAAGGCAGAAGTATCTGAAGTTACTGCTGAGAAGACTACGGAAGACAAGGTACCAGAAGCAACGAAGCCTGACACCAAGGATTCCGAAGCTGAAGCTCAGAAGGCAAAGATCCTCGAGAAACAATCTGTTGAAGAGCAGAAACTGGACAAGAAACAAAAGAAACAGGCTGAGCAGGAAGCTGAAAAGAAGAGTCAGAAGGCAGAAGTATCTGAAGTTACTGCTGAGAAGACTACTGAAGAGAAGGTACCAGAAGCAAAGAAGCCTGACATCAAGGATTCCGAAGCTGAAGCTCAGAAGGCAAAGATCCTCGAGAAACAATCTGTTGAAGAGCAGAAACTGGACAAGAAACAAAAGAAACAGGCTGAGCAGGAAGCTGAAAAGAAGACTCAGAAGGCAGAAGTATCTGAAGTTACTGCTGAGAAGACTACTGAACAGAAGGTACCAGAAGCAAAGAAGCCTGAAACCAAGGATTCCGAAGCTGAAGCTCAGAAGGCAAAGATCCTCGAGAAACAATCTGTTGAAGAGCAGAAACTGGACAAGAAACAAAAGAAACAGGCTGAACAAGAAGCTGAAAAGAAGACTCAGAAGGCAGAAGTATCTGAAGTTACTGCTGAGAAGACTACTGAAGAGAAGGTACCAGAAGCAAAGAAGCCTGACACCAAGGATTCCGAAGCTGAAGCTCAGAAGGCAAAGATCCTCGAGAAACAATCTGTTGAAGAGCAGAAACTGGACAAGAAACAAAAGAAACAGGCTGAGCAAGAAGCTGAAAAGAAGACTCAGAAGGCAGAAGTACCTGAAGTTACTGCTGAGAAGACTACTGAAGAGAAGGTACCAGAAGCAAAGAAGCCTGACACCAAGGATTCCGAAGCTGAAGCTCAGAAGGCAAAGATCCTCGAGAAACAATCTGTTGAAGAGCTGACTCTGGGCAAGAAACAAAAGAAACAGGCTGAGCAGGAAGCTGAAAAGAAGACTCAGAAGGCAGAAGTATCTGAAGTTACTGTTGAGAAGACTACGGAAGAGAAGGTACCAGAAGCAGCGAAGCCTGACACCAAGGATTCCGAAGCTGAAGCTCAGAAGGCAAAGATCCTCGAAAAACAATCTGTTGAAGAGCAGAAACTGGACAAGAAACAAAAGAAACAGGCTGAGCAGGAAGTTGAAAAGAAGACTCAGAAGGCAGAAGTATCTGAAGTTACTGCTGAGAAGACTACGGAAGGGAAGGTACCAGAAGCAACGAAGCCTGACACCAAGGATTCCGAAGCTGAAGCTCAGAAGGCAAAGATCCTCGAGAAACAATCTGTTGAAGAGCAGAAACTGGACAAGAATCAAAAGAAACAGGCTGAGCAGGAAGCTGAAAAGAAGAGTCAGAAGGCAGAAGTATCTGAAGTTACTGCTGAGAAGACTACTGAAGAGAAGGTACCAGAAGCAGCGAAGCCTGACACCAAGGATTCCGAAGCTGAAGCTCAGAAGGCAAAGATCCTCGAAAAACAATCTGTTGAAGAGCAGAAACTGGACAAGAAACAAAAGAAACAGGCTGAGCAGGAAGTTGAAAAGAAGACTCAGAAGGCAGAAGTATCTGAAGTTACTGCTGAGAAGACTACGGAAGGGAAGGTACCAGAAGCAACGAAGCCTGACACCAAGGATTCCGAAGCTGAAGCTCAGAAGGCAAAGATCCTCGAGAAACAATCTGTTGAAGAGCAGAAACTGGACAAGAATCAAAAGAAACAGGCTGAGCAGGAAGCTGAAAAGAAGAGTCAGAAGGCAGAAGTATCTGAAGTTACTGCTGAGAAGACTACTGAAGAGAAGGTACCAGAAGCAAAGAAGCCTGACACCAAGGATTCCGAAGCTGAAGCTCAGAAGGCAAAGATCCTCGAGAAACAATCTGTTGAAGAGCAGAAACTGGACAAGAAACAAAAGAAACAGGCTGAGCAGGAAGCTGAAAAGAAGACTCAGAAGGCAGAAGTATCTGAAGTTACTGCTGAGAAGACTACTGAACAGAAGGTACCAGAAGCAAAGAAGCCTGAAACCAAGGATTCCGAAGCTGAAGCTCAGAAGGCAAAGATCCTCGAGAAACAATCTGTTGAAGAGCAGAAACTGGACAAGAAACAAAAGAAACAGGCTGAGCAAGAAGCTGAAAAGAAGACTCAGAAGGCAGAAGTATCTGAAGTTACTGCAGAGAAGACTACGGAAGAGAAGGTACCAGAAGCAACGAAGCCTGACACCAAGGATTCCGAAGCTGAAGCTCAGAAGGCAAAGATCCTCGAGAAACAATCTGTTGACGAGCAGACTCTGGACAAGAAACAAAAGAAACAGGCTGAGCAGGAAGCTAAAAAGAAGACTCAGAAGGCAGAAGTATCTGAAGTTACTGTTGAGAAGACTACGGAAGAGAAGGTACCAGAAGCAGCGAAGCCTGACACCAAGGATTCCGAAGCTGAAGCTCAGAAGGCAAAGATCCTCGAAAAACAATCTGTTGAAGAGCAGAAACTGGACAAGAAACAAAAGAAACAGGCTGAGCAAGAAGCTGAAAAGAAGACTCAGAAGGCAGAAGTATCTGAAGTTACTGCTGAGAAGACTACGGAAGAGAAGGTACCAGAAGCAACGAAGCCTGACACCAAGGATTCCGAAGCTGAAGCTCAGAAGGCAAAGATCCTCGAGAAACAATCTGTTGAAGAGCAGACTCTATACAAGAAACAAAAGAAACAGGCTGAGCAGGAAGCTGAAAAGAAGACTCAGAAGGCAGAAGTATCTGAAGTTACTGCTGAGAAGACTACTGAAGAGAAGGTACCAGAAGCAGCGAAGCCTGACACCAAGGATTCCGAAGCTGAAGCTCAGAAGGCAAAGATCCTCGAAAAACAATCTGTTGAAGAGCAGAAACTGGACAAGAAACAAAAGAAACAGGCTGAGCAGGAAGCTGAAAAGAAGACTCAGAAGGCAGAAGTATCTGAAGTTACTGCTGAGAAGACTACGGAAGAGAAGGTACCAGAAGCAGCGAAGCCTGACACCAAGGATTCCGAAGCTGAAGCTCAGAAGGCAAAGATCCTCGAGAAACAATCTGTTGAAGAGCAGAAACTGGACAAGAAACAAAAGAAACAGGCTGAGCAGGAATCTGAAAAGCAGACTCAGAAGGCAGAAGTATCTGAAGTTACTGCTGAGAAGACTACAGAAGCAAAGAAACCTGAAACCAAGGATTCTGATGCTGAAGCTCAGAAGGCAAAGATCCACGAGAAACAATCTGTTGAAGAGAAGAAACTGGACAAGAAACAAAGGAAACAGGCTGAGCAGGAAGCTGAAAAGAAGACTCAGAAGGCAGAAGTAAATGAAGTTGTTTCAGATAAACCTAAGAAATCAAAGTTACCAGAAACTAAAAAGCTCGAAGTCAAGAGATTTATGGATGATGCTCAAAAAGACACAATAGACCAGCAAGCTATTGAGATAGCAAAGTCAGATGCTGAAACCTTGCCGCAGAAACAGGAATTATCTGAAATAGAGTCTACGAAGAATGACGGTCAGTTCCAAGTATCGCAGAACTTGAGAGATGAATTTTCAAGTCTAAGCAGTACGACCGTGGCAGACGACTCCGTTAGTTTGACTCAAGTAAGACCTTATAAGTCAATGGAATCTGAGTATAAAGAAAGAAAAGAATCTCGCAGTGCCAAGCGAAAGCCTACTATAGATTTGATGCTTACCAATCGGAATTCGGCGACGGGCGGCGACTTGAAATTAACATGTGGAGTATCTGGCCAAGACATGACTGTGCAATGGTTCAAACAGAATAGTCCAATTACGAACGATGCCAAGTACAAGATAACCTTGAACGATGGGCTGTCCTGCCTTGAAATCAGATCAACAGAAATGAATGATTCTGGCATTTATCGATGCATAGCGTCTAATCGAAATGGAGAGGTCGAAACTAGTTGTCTTGTGACTATATACGAAGCACCTTCGAGCAAATTTGGCACTCCGCCAATATTTACACGCAACATTCGAGGTAAGTGTCTGCTCTACCTATCTACCTACCTACCTATACATAGCTATAGAATGATTTAGTACCCTCGATCGAAAACCTAATTAACGTCAGATTGCGAATGAATCAATCATTTGACGTTGATCTCACCATATACTCGATTAAATAGGAAGTAAGCGAATTAGATATATAATATACTCAATTGGTATATAGCTGAGTAATTAATTTGTATTCTATAAGGTTAAGATATGCATTATTTGATTATTATTTTGTTTTTAGTCCCTATTTATAGACTATTTATATAATTGAATTTACTGAGTGCATTAATTAAAATTGAACGGCATTTAAATAGATTTAAATGACTTTTGGCAACAATCGAATTGCCGATATATAAATAAGTATACACCGATTTATATAGCTACACACAAAATGCAGTATGTCGGGCAATGGCGAAACTCGTGAATTGTTTTTTAGCATAACAATCAATTGGCAGTTTCGGGATCCGTTCGAGAAGGAATGCATTTCGAATATCCCACCTCATGCGGACAGTCGTGAATCTTCTTTTGCATCGAACGGACGTCTGACGTCCTAGAAACTATTTCGATCGAACCGTTGCGGGCCACATATATACGCAGCTATATATATATATATACTCCCATATATATATAGTATATCGTTAAGATATTTATACGTATACGACTCGAACGGATATTTCAATTTTTATTCGGTTTTTTTGTTCGCAACGACTTTTCATTCGCCCGTTATCCTGTGAAAAGATAAAAGACAACGAAAAGATACGATGGGAGAGACGGACGGTGATATCGAACCACGCGGCTCCGCTGAACCGGAGGCGGCGCCAGCGCAGGATACGCTGCCGGTGCCGACGCAAAAGAAACGCAAACTGAAATCTCCCACTCCGGGTAGCCTACGCGGGCGCAGTGCCACGCCCATTCATGGTCGCAGTCAAACGCCGTTCACGTTGTATATGACACGTCGCAGTGCCACGCCCTCGACATGGCGCAGCATAACGCCCTTCCTGAAACGCGAGGAAAAGGAGAAAACGCCCTTCGAACTGGGCCGGGACCTCAAGTCGCAGACCACGTGCAACATCGCCGTCTTTGACCGTGCTCTGGTCATGGATATCTCCGAGCCCATGGATATACAGAAACCCGTGCGTTACCTAACGTCCGATTTATCGGTTATCGATCGTGCTGCCGTAATGGATGTGTCCAACGTTGAGGTTATCTACGTTGTGGAGGAGTACGAAGAGGTCGATGAGGAGGAGGAGATCATCGAGGAGGTGAAGCCCAAGAAGAAGGAGAAAAAGCCTAGAAAGCCACGTACTGGACGCAAGTCCATCGACAAGGACATGAGTCCGGGATTTATGTCAGAAAGCGAGGATTTGGGCGATTACGGCGGCGACGACCGTGAGGATAGCGCGGATGTGGACGACGATGAGCCCGTCAAGAAGGGCAAAAAGAAGGCACCGCCCAAGAAGAAGGAAAAGAAGGAGAAATCGCCCAGTCCCAAGTTGGCCTTGAAACTGGAAATTGGCGGCGGTCAGAAGGCCAGCAAAAAGATGTTCGAGCAACAACAGGCTGCGCCCAAGCCGCCACCCAAGAAGAGTAAGATGGTGCTGCAGATGGAGGAGCAGGCCAAGGCGGCAGCCAAGGCAGCTGAGGACGCAGCCAATCGTGCCAAGCCCAAGGGCGAGACATTCGAAGAGCGTCAGAAGCGACTCAAGGAGGAGAAAGAGGAACAGGATCGTCTGGAGGCCGAGCAGCGTGCCATTGAGGAGGCTGAGGCCGAGGCAGAGGCTGAAGCCGAGGAGGATGAGGAGGAGCCAGAATTTCCGGATGAAGGCGAGGAAGGCACTGAGAGAGCCGACACCGAATATAATGAAGACGAGGATGCCGAAAGGGATCGCGACGAGGATGAGGCGAACGAAGAGGAGGATGAAGTACCCGAAATTAAAAAGAAAGAGAAGCGTCGTGGCAGCGACTCATCCGACGATTTTGTACGTCCCGATCCGCAGGAGGAGGAACGCTGGCAGCGCATCGCCGCCATCGAGGGCGAGGAGTTCATGCAGCAGATGCGCAAGTATAGCATTGCCAAGAGGATTAGCGAGAAGGAGCGTGACGCCGATTGGCAACGTCGACGTGAACAGGCTCGCAACCCCAAGTTCATTAACTTCCTCTCCGATCGCACTGTCGAGGCTGGGCAGAGTGTGCGCCTGGCCTGCGCTGTCGACGGTCCTGAACTGTCTGTCAAGTGGTTCAAAGATGGTCGCCAACTGGAACGCGATGCCACCCATCGCATCATCAACAACAACAACATTCTGGTGCTCGAGGTGATCAACACGAACATCCTGGACTCGGGCGAGTACTCTTGCCTGATAATGAACCAAAACGACGAGGTCACCTCATCGTGTATTGTAACCATTTACGAAATCTTTAAGGATGAACCCAAACCTCCCTCCATACAATATATCAAAGGTAGTAACCCTTCCCCATCTTCCCCGTGCTAGCCAAGCTCATACTGGTTTCCCCCCTCCCCCATTGTATTCTAGAGTACTATCACCTGCGCGATGATGAACTGACTATCGAGGGCCATGTGCACGGTGTGCCTCGGCCCGTGGTCACCTGGTGGCGTGGCGCCTTCCAGGTGAAGCCCAGCTACAAGTTCACCATGCTGGAGGAGGCGCACGGCGTCTGCAAGCTGCTGATCTATAAGCCAGGCAACAAGGACAGCGGCATCTACACGCTGAGAGCTATCAACTCAATCGGTGAGGCGCAGATCAACCACACCGTCGAGGTAGCCAAGAATCTACACTACCATGTGCCCGGCATCTTCCATGCCCGCGACAAGATTCAGCTAGACAGCTTGAAGCAGGCACGCAAGTCCATGGACGAGGCTCTTAGATCCAAGGCCGAGTCGGACCAGAAGAGAGCTGAGATTGAGGCTGAGCAGCAGCGCGTTGCAGCGGCACGAGCACCTCCAGAGCCACTGGTACCAGCCAAGCAGAAGCTGTCGTTTGCCACGCAACTACGTGATCGCATGGCACTGGAAGGCACCACGGTGAAGTTCGCCTGCACTGTGATCGGACCATCGCCGAACACCCGCTGGATGAAGGATGACAAGTGGCTGTCGATGAGCGACAACCTGAAGAACCTTTCCGAGGAGGGCAAGGCCATCATTCAAATCAATACGGTTTCTACCGCCGATACGGGCGTCTATAAGTGCGTAGCCAAGAACGATCTGAGCGAAATAGAAACCTCATGCTACTTCAAGGTGTACACGGCGCAGGCCGATGGCGACGAGTCCGAACCCATATTTGCCCTGCCCCTGCGAGGTATATTTTCGTATCTGTATCTCTGTCTTTGTATCTGTATCAACTGTGGATGTTGCTGTATTCGTATCTGTATCTTTTTGTTACGACGCCAACACGAGCACACTAATTCAGATTCGAAATTCAAGCTAATTGTTGTCCAATTGAGGTCGCCAAGTGTACAAAAATAGCCACTGATCGAACAAGTGATTGAAGTGTCTTCTCTCTTTTGTCTTCTTCTTCTTTTTCTTGTTCTTCTGCTAATTGTCGCCCCTTAGACGTGTACCACTCCTCGCAAAATGACTTGATTCTCGATACGAAGGTGCGCGGCAATCCACGTCCCGTCATCTCTTGGACCAAAGACCAGATACCCCTTGTACTCGACGATCGTGTCGTGCAGATCGAGCACTTGGACGGCATTTGCGAGCTGATCGTGAACAAGCCAACGGTAAATGACAACGGCGTCTACGTGTGCACTGCCCAGAACAAATTGGGCAGTCAGTCGACCACCCACACTGTTGTTGTCGACACCACGCAATTATCGCGCCGCTCTAGCGTTCTATCCGCCATGCAGGGAGAGGAGGGAGCAGCTGCCGGCGGTGAGGGTGGTAAGAAACCCAAGAAATTGCCGAAGAAAGATGACGAAGCCGAGGGAGGTGGTGAGGGTGGCTATGAGCGACGCAGCCGCATGCCCGATCCCTCGCCCAAGCAGATGCTCTACTTCACGGTCAATCTATCCAATCGCTATGTGGCCGAGGGATCCAAGGTCAAGTTGCAGGCGGTTATCGGTGGTCCGGATCCGACGATCAAATGGCAGAAGGACGAACAGAATGTACAGTATGGACCGCGTATACGCAATATGAATCGCGACGGCTTGGCTGTGCTGGAGTTCACCAGTGCCCTGCCTGAGGATTCGGGCACGTACTCAATTCTTGCACAGAACGAATTCTGCAAGATCACCACCTCAGCGGTGTTGCATGTGTACCAGCCGAAGGTCAACAATGACGTGCAGCCAGTGTTTATACGTTCTCTAAAAGGTAACCTAGTTGTACATGAAGTCGTGCCCCTGGATTTCCCTAATTGTGCTCGAGTACCTGCTGCCGTACCCCCTGCTGTACCTCTGTCTATCTTTCTTCTGTGTTCCTCTCTGTGCTCCTACCCGTACCTACTGCAGTACCCTCTGGTATACCCTCTGTCTCTTTATTTGTAATTCCTCTCTCTACTCCTTGTCCTACCCACTACAGTATCCACTGGTGTACCCTCTACCTCTCACTCTTGCTTCCCCGTTCCTCTCTGTGCTCCTTCCCGTATCTACTGCAGTACCCTCTGGTATACCCTCTCCCTTATCTCTCTCTCTTCCTCAAACCTCTCTCTCTTCACCCTGCTCTACCCACCACAGTACCCCCTCTGGTGTACCCTCTATCGTACCTCGCTCTCTCTCTTCCTGAAAGCTGTCTCTACTCCCTGCCATACCTATTACAGTACCCTCTACCGTACCTCTTTCTCTCTTTCTGCACCGTTCCTCTCTATGCTCCTACCCGTAAATACTGCAGTACCCTCTGGTATACCCTCTCCCGTAGCTCTCTCTCTCTCTTTTTGTCATTCCTCTCTCTACTCCTTGTCTTACCCACTGCAGTACCCTCTGATGTACCCTCTACCGTACCTCGCTCTCTCTCTTCATCAAACCTCTCTCCACACCCTGCTCTACCCACCACAGTACCCTCTACCGTACCTCGCTCTCTCTCTCTCTCTTCCCCAAACCTCTCTCCACTCCCTGCCCTACCCCCTGCAGTACCTTCTTCCCCCACTTGTTGGCAGATGTCGCATCGCATCTATGAATAGATCAAAGCCAATTAAGATTGTGCAATGGCATTGATTGTCTCCATTACGCAATGCTCCCAGTTGTTTTGGTTGTTGCTCTACCTTGTTGTCACTTGTTGTTCTACGTTATGTAACGACTAATGAGTCGTCTCTCCGCCGTATAGAGACCTATCATCTGAACTCCAACGAGCTGATACTGGAGACAGGTGTGCGTGGCCAGCCCACACCGCAGGTGCAATGGTTCAAGGACAGCATTGAGATACAGAGTGGTGGACGCTATCAACTGATCGAGCACCAGGATGGAACCTGTGAACTTATCATTGATCGACCTGATAACAAGGATTCTGGCAAATATGTCGTCAAGGCTGAGAGCCGTGCCGGCAAAATGGAGATCTCGCATTATGTCCTGTTCGAGGGCAAGGCCCACCACATTGCGGACAACATTCACGGCGTATTCCACGCCGACAAGAGCTTGATGCGGCCCAAGGAGGTGGAGAAGCCAGCACCTGTCAAAGCAGCTCCAGCACCAGCGGCAGCTGGCGAAGAGGCCGCCGAGGGCGAAGAAGAGGGCAAGGGTAAGCGTCGTGGACGCAAGAAGGGGGATCCCGAGGACGAGGGTGCCTCGTCGGCGACGGACTATGCCTCGGATTCGGCCAGTGTGTCGAGCAAGCGTCGCGAGAAGAACATTGGCATCCACTTTAGCACCTCAATGAGGGATCGCGTTGTTGCCGAGGGATCCAAGGTGAAGATCTCCTGCTTCCTGGAGGCCAAGGAGCCAAATGTCAAGTGGTTCAAGGACGATGAGCCCATTCAGAATAGCCCCAAGATTCGTGGACGTTACAGCGAGGGTCTCTGCTTGCTGGAGATCAACAGCGCTTCGCCAGAAGACAACGGCGAGTACAAATGCTGGGGACGTGACGAGACCGGCGATGCCTCCACCTCGTGTCGCTTGGAGGTCTACGAAGACCCTGGCACAGGTGATGTCCCACCTACGTTTACCCGCAACATCAAGGACACGCTGCACGGCAAGATCAACGAGCTGCAGCTGGACGTGCATGTGCGTGGTCTGCCCACACCGACGGTCACCTGGTACAAGGATGGTGTGAAGATCGAGAACAGCGAGAAGTACCAGCAGGTGGACCATGAAGATGGCACCGCTGAGCTGTTCATCAGCAGTCCAAAGGCGTCGGACAGCGGCAAATACGTTTGCCAGGCCGAGAATCGTGAGGGTCAGACAGAGATTGTGCACATAGTGACGGTGGAGCCACGTGTGCGTGTACGTCCCACATCACCCATTCGTGAGGGCAGACCACCACTGAAACCAAGCGGAGAAGGTGAAGAGGGTGCTGCTGTGGAGGGCGAAGTAGAAGGTGAGGGTGCTGAGCCCGGTACCGAGAAGAGAGTGCGCAAGCCCAAGAAGGACGCCGAGGAGGAGGGAGGAGGTACAAGCTCCAGACGCGAGGTGCCACCACCACCGGATCTAAAGAAACGTCTCTTCTTCCGCAACTTCCTGTCCAATCGTACCGTCAAGGTCGGCAGCAATGTCAAGTGGATGGTGAACCTGGACGGACCTGAGCCAACGGCCAAGTGGTTCCACGGCGATCAGGCCATCTCCTTTGGACCCAAGAGCAAAATGTCTATGCAGGATGGCATTGCCTGGTTGAACCTGGTGGGTGTCACCGAGGAGGATGCCGGCGAGTATACGCTGCGTGTACGTGGACCCGAGAACGAGATCGTGAGCACGTGCGAATTGTTCGTGTACAGCACGGGTAAAGTTGAGATCGTGCCACCCACCTTCACAGTGGGCATCAAAGGTATGCGAAGAGTCTATTTCTAAGTATCATCCTGAATGTGGCATCTGTGCAACGTGCAACTGAAGCTATGCTGTGAGTTCTGTGTGAAACCAACTAACTATCGATGCTACTATCGCAAGAGGCAGGGACAGAGTTCTAAATATACTTAGCTAACGATAGTATTAACAATATATCGATAGATGAAACTATCTATCTATTTCTAAGTATCTATAACTATCATCAAGTTATCTATACCAACAAGAATATAAGTTGTAATCACTTACCGATAGTATTAACGATAGTTCCAATGTGCTAGCTCTGCTGTTTTGTCTCATGTCCTATTGTGTCTTGTCTTGTCTCTGCGTGTCCACATATTCCAGATGCATATCATTCCCAAGACAATCAGCTCACGCTCGAGTGCAAGGTCTCTGGCAGCCCCAAGCCGGTGATCTCCTGGCAGCGGGACAACACACTGTTGCCGCTGGAGAGCTCCAAGTATGAGTACGCGGAGCAGGGCGACGGCGTGCGTCAACTGATCATCAAATCCTTTGGCAGCCAAGACTCTGGACTCTACACATGCTACGCTGAGAGTGAGAATGGTCAAATGAAGATCAGCAAATTTGTGCAAGCCTCCGACTATGTGAGAGAGCGAGTCGTGGAGAAGAAGTCGGTGGAGCAGACGCTGCAGGAGGTTAAACCCAAGGAGTCAGCTGCCCGTGCAACGGCAGAGAGTGCAGCTGCAGCCAAGGCCAAGTCTCGTGAGGCTAAGCTGCGTCTTAATCTGGAGACCCGTCTCAAGACCATGACCATCAGCAGTGGCAACAAGGCACAGCTGATCTGTTATGTCACGGGCATCATTGAGGAAGTCAACTGGCTGAGAGATGGCGAAAGGATTACCAAGGATGCACGCCACAAGATCTACAACATCAATGGCGCCATCAGCCTGGAAATCTACGATGCACGTGCCGAGGACAGTGGAAACTATCGCTGCGTGGTCCGCAACAGCAGGCAGACAGTGGAGAGCGAGGGACAGCTGACGGTGCTGGACGAGCACAGCGCACAGTTGCCGCAGAGCTTTGTGGAGGGCATTAAAAGTGAGTACGAACAGTTGATCAACTCTTATTGAAGCTAACAATTCATTAACCTTTCAGAATCCTTTGATGCACAGCGCAACGAGATCGTGCTGAGCTGCCAGGTGCACGGACGTCCCAACATCAGTTGGATGCGCGATGATCACACCATCTGCAACAATCGATACAGAATCGTTGACGATGTGGGCGGCGAGCGCAAGCTGATCATACGTAATCCCATCTCCTCGGACTGTGGCATCTTTGCGTGCTATGCCGAGCACGAGGATCACATCGATTCCATTAGCACCAGCATACGTGCAGCCGATCTGAAGCGTCTCATTGCACCTGAACATGAACAGGATAGTTACTCGCTGTCACAGTCACGCGCCAAGTCACTGTCGCAGTCAGTGCCAAGGGAACTCGCAGAGGAACATACCTATGTAAATGGCAATGCTGATCATCAACGTGCCGGCAGTCGAGTCCTGCGTACAGTTGCCCAGACCAAGCCTGTGTTCCATACTTATCTGCACGATCGCACCGTGTCGGAGGATGCCTCTCTGCGACTGGCCTGCACTGTCTCTGGCGACGAGAACACACACATCGAGTGGCTGAAGAACCACAAACCATTGCCAAGAGATTCACGCTACCAGGTGGTCTATCAGCATGGCGAAGCATCGCTGGAGATCTTCGCTGCCGTTGCGGATGACAGCGGCAATTACACTTGCTCCGCGATCAACGACTTTGGCGAGAGCCTGAGCCACGCCCAGCTGCGTGTCTACAAGAACTTCCGGGAGGCCTCCATGCCAAGTACCTTTGCGCAGCCAATTCGAGGTATTCCACGCGGATCGACTGAAGATCACCCTGAGCTGCTGCCCCACCAAAACATACGCCTGCATTCTTTCTGTTGCTGTTCTAACCGCTTTCGTTGGCCAATCTTCTAGCGAGGATCATTCCTACTAATGCTGATCTTCATTCTCTCTTTCCACAGACACGTATTCTCTCAATGAGAATGAGTTGGTTCTGGATTGCCGCGTGCGCGGTCAGCCCCGTCCCGAGATCACATGGATGAAGGGCAACGATCTGATCATAAACGATGAGAGGTATCAGCAGGTCGATCAGGCCGATGGCTACTCCAAGCTGATCATTCGCAATCCCACGGAGAAGGACTCCGGTGTCTATGCTTGTGTGGCCAGAAACGAGGGCGCCGAGAACAAGATGACCCACCAGGTCGATTTCAAGGGCCGTGAGCGCTTCACACTTGAGAAGACGCACGGCTTCTTCCATCGCGATCCCAACAAGCCGCACTTCCTGACGCCACTGGGCAACCAGACTGTCTGCAATGGCGGCACCGTTACCATCTCGGCTGAGTTCATGCAGTCGGCCACACCCATTGAGGTGAAGTGGTACCGCAATCGCAGAGTTGTCGAGGGTCCCAATGTGACCACGCTGAATGATCGCGGCATCTACACGCTGGCCATCATGAACGCAGGAGCCGAGCATGAGGGCACCTACACGTGCCTGGCCTCCAATGCCTTCGGGCGCATCGAGTCGCATGCCAATATTGATGTCGCTGTCGGCGTCGAGAAGGACGAACGTCCACCACTCTTCCTGTCCAGACCCGAAACCGAAATGAAGATCGCCGTCGGTGATCCCTTCTCGCTGTCCTTCCGCATTGCCGGTGATCCCAAGCCCAAGCGTAAGAGAGATCTTTCAACTGAAGCCAGCAGAGATCTATAGAGTATTCATTCTGTCTTTGCAGTGGTGTTCATGAAGGGCACAAAGGACATTACCCAGTCGGATCGTGTGAGCAAAGAGGTATCAGATGACTTCACCCGTTTCTCAGTGCAAAAGTCGCAGATCTCCGACTCTGGCACCTACTTCGTTGTCGCACGTAACGACTTCGGCACGGACAGAATATTCGTTACCATAACGGTTCGTAAGACCCTCTGCCACAAGGTTCCATTTGTTGTATAGAAGTCTGTGCTGTTCCTGGCTGTAAACTCTTAATGCTTAAGCTTACTAACCTCTGCTTTTTTAACTTTCTTTGCTTTCTCTCTCTCTCTCTCTCTCTCTCTTTCTCTACTTTTAGATTAAAACGCCCAAAAAGAAAGAATAAAGCTTATTGAATTCATAATTTTTATTTTGTTTGCGCATATTTAAAACGCCTCCCACAAAGCAACAAAAATCTAACTATTTTAAGTCTACTTTTCCCGACTCTATGTGTTCATGCAATAATATCGTGTTCTGACTACAAAACTTATAGGTTAACCCACGCGCGCGCTCTGAAACCCCAACGCAGCCACGCTGGGGCCTTCCCCTGGACAGTTATAGCGATACTTCCTATTTCAGAGGTGAGTTTGACTCTATATCTTCTACTTTATGTATAGTATACTTTTTAGTAAACCCCTTGTGGGTCTCAGTGTTACAGAGTGTATAAGTTATTGCCCCTATATCTTTACTATATGTATAGTATAATTCTTCGTGATCCTTTTGTCAATCTGTGGGTCTCAGTCTAGGAGTATGTTAAAGTATTCCCCTCTTTAACTGTGTAACAGAATGTATAAGATATTGTCTCTATATCTTTAGTATATGTATTCGTGATCCTTTTGTCAATCTGTGAGTCTCAGTCTAGGAGTTTGTTAAAGTATTCCCCTCTTTATCTGTACCTCATTTGTCCGTCTTGTCTCTTCCATGTTCTGTGTCAATAAGCATCTCTTTCTACTATATATAGAACTTGGATATTTTTGCAGATCGCTTCAACTTCAACTTATTTGCCTTCTGTGCCGTCAATCAAGAAACTTCTCAAAAGCAATTTCCTGTGAGATTAAACAAAGCCCACAAAACAAATGAAAAAGAAATCGAAACCGAGAAAAGAAATTATCCGTGTATTTATCTTGTATCTACTGATTTATCTTTTGTTAGTATTTCTGAACGATTGACTAATTTACTTATTTTATTATGGTATATATAGCGTGATAGCGTATTATATAAAGCACAGCAATCCAGCTTATACATTTACGTAGTCGAAAAAGAAACAAAACAAAACAAAACTAAATAAAATATATATTTCTCCGGGGCGTATTGCGTTTGATTTACCAAATACAGATAGATATATCCACCCTATATCATGGCATATTTTTATGTATTGTACTTACCCTTCTTCAGATCCACCTGGCTGCATTTCTACCGAACCCCTCGTGGTTGACTCGGGCCCCACGCACATCTCGTTGTCGTGGGGCAAACCCGTCAGTGCCAACTCCGCCCCTGTCATTGCCTACAAGGTAGAGGCATGGATTGTGGGCCATGAGGGCGGTGCCTATTGGCGTGAGATGGGCCTGACGCCCATCAACTCCTTCGATGCCTTTAATCTCAAGCCCAATTTGGAGTATCATTTCCGTGTGACACCCAAGAATCGCTATGGCTGGGGACCTGCGGTACAGACCAGGCACCCCTTGCAGGTGGGCGGCGTCGAGTGCCTGCCGGAGTTCGTTAAGATACTGCCGGGTCAGGTGAAGGCGTTGCTCGGTTCCTCCTTCACGTTGCAGTGCAACATGCGTGGAGTACCGCGTCCTCAGATCACTTGGTACAAGGATGGCATTCAGCTGAGCAGCAGCTCGGAGCGAGTTAAGATACGCCAGATTGGCTCCACTTGCGCTCTGACCATTCCCACGGTCAGTGAGCTGGACTGCGGACGCTACACCTGCGAGGCAACCAATTCCAAGGGTCGCGTCTCGACCTTTGCCCGCCTGCAGGTCGTCTCCGATCCACGACTATTTGAGGCAGACTCCAGGCTCAAGGAGATCGCACACGGCCGTCATCCGGCAGAGCTGGGTGAATCTCTGCCCATATTCACCATGCGCCTGCGGGATAGACGTGTGCAGGTGACTTACCCAGTGCGTTTGACCTGCCAGATTGTTGGTTATCCTCAGCCAGAGATACTCTGGTACAAGGATGGGCAACTCATCCAGTCGGACAGGCGTCATCTCATCACGGCAGAGGGACAATTCTTTACGCTCGAGATTGCTGCCACAACGTTGGACGACAGCGGCAACTACACCTGCACAGCCAGGAACGAGTTGGGCTCCGTGTCCTGCCACAGCTGCCTGGTGGTGGACAAGGGCATCCGTGCGTACATCTCCCCTGACTTCTACGTGCCCCTCGATCCGTTCTATGTGTTCCGCGAGGGCGGCGAAATACGTCTGTCCACCAAGGTGGAGGCTTATCCCGCTGTGGGCGTCACCTGGCATCGCAATGGCATGCGACTGCGTCCCAGTCGACGCATCTCTGCCACGCTGGATTCCACTGGCTATGTGGAGCTAGTGATTGCTGAGGCTACGCCACGCGATGCAGGCATCTATGTGTGTGTGGCCTCCAATGTGGTGGGCAAGGTGGAGACCATTTGCCGTGTGGCCATTGAGGAGAATGAGACGCCAGCAACGCCACCACGCGCCCTAGAGATACCCAGCATACAGACCAGCGATATGCCGTGAGTATCACACACTAATCCTGTGCAGAAGATGAATAATGTACCCACTTCCTTACAGCTACTCCAAGGAACCTCTCTTCGTAGTCAAGCCACGCTCCAGCGAAGCCTATGAAGGCGACAACGTCATCATATTCTGCGAGGTGGTCGGCGATCCCAAGCCCGAAGTTGTCTGGCTGCGAGATTTTCTCAATGTGAGTAGAACAGATACAGATACAGATACAGATACATGTGACGTCAGCAGCGACGCGTGCGCAGCTTGGCTGAGTCAGTTGCACTTGCGGCGCCAGCAAATGTGGGTCGCACTTGTCGTCGGTCGCCGGTACGGTTCGCTACGTATCTCGTTGCCAGCCAACACACGCCAGAATCTACGGAACAGTTAGAGAGTAAACAATTCTACGTCCAGTTCTGTGGGCCCTACTCGCCAAACGGGGAAGTGCAGCCATATTCCAATTTGCCACATTCGATTTCCGCACTATTTACATAAATAGATAAGATTCCTCTGACATTTCAAACAGTTGTGGACGTTTTACAATTACAACAGTTGCTCGAGTGCGGATAGATTTGGATTGATTTATAATTATAGTACTGAAAAACCTAATTGATCCGCGCAAGATCGAACAAAGTGTTGAAGGAAATTAAGGGAAAGTGAGGTTCAAGAAAGGTTAAGAACATTTAGGAATGTGTGGGAAAGAAATATAAAGAACATGTCGAGGATATAAAGATATATATATAAAGGACAGATATTCTATATAAAGATATATCCACATAGAACGAAATAAATTATACAGTGTTAAAGGACATTTAAACAAAAGTGAAGTGACAGAAAGGTAAAGATAATTTGATAAAGTGTGTGAAAAATAGAGAATACAAGACAGAGATTTCGTATATAAAGATATCATATAAAAACTATAAAGAATAAAATCACAAAGTGTGTAAAGGTTGTGAATAAAGGGAATAAAGTATATGATAATATGATATGGTTCTACATGAAGATTATTTCCACATAACCAAGAACTAAGTCTCATTCAGACAGCAATTATAATCGAACTACTCAGCTATAAATAGAAGAGCTAACCAATTTAAGTTGACTACCTAAATTCATTCAATTCTCTGCCTATATAAGGCACACAATGTGCACTCAGCTACCTCAATGCTTGCATATGCAAAGGGTATAACAAGGCAGCTGCTTCTTACTCGGATTACCAGACAACTGCGTCACACGTAGCACATTATACAATGCAGCACACATAGAGACACACAGACATATTGACATGGGCAGTTTGGTTCTTATAAAGCTGATCTGCTGTCAAACGCTAATTCAAGTTCAACCCATATCAAATAACATGCTTGTTTTTTATGCCATGCCATGCGATGCCAGCAAACAATTACGAGCTGCGATTGTTGGCCAAAAAGGCAACGCAGCAACGGCAGCAAAACGAGCAAAATTATTAGCCAACAATCGTGCCGCAATCGTACCAAGGAAGCAGGAGGTCAGGGTGGGCAAGCTACAGACACACACACAAACACACACACACACAGAGACTGAGAGACAGAGACCAGTTTTCCTATTGGCAGTTGCGAAATTAAATTTTGTGCTTATATGGCCATAAGCTGTGCACAACAACAACAACAACTACAAGCTAGTAAAGAATATATACGAGTGTCTGCTGCAATCTGACATGATTCATTCATTCAGTCTGCGCTGCTCTGACGATCCTTAACTCGCTGAGTATCTAATAAGTATCTTCTCTCTCTCTGCGTGTTGCAGCCGGAATATTACAAGGACGCACCGCATTTCCGTCGCATCGGCGAGGGACCCGAGTATCGCCTAGAGATACCCAGCGCCAAATTGGACTTTACCGGAACTTATTCAGTTATAGCCAGCAATTGCCATGGCGAGGCCAAGGCTGTAATCTCACTGCAAATATTTGCCAAAGGTAAGTTCTTGTTAAGTTCTCTCTCTCTCTTTATTCACTTCATTACGCTGGTGGTGGATAGATGTTAACCAGACGGGGATAGACCACATCCTTCCAGAACTCGTCGGCCATGGCCAACAGGCTGGCCACAAACTCCGGATCGGCCTGCACCCAAACATAGTGCAGTGCTCCATTCGTTTCGAATGTGGGACTGAGCACACAGTAGAGTGCCTTCTTTACATTAGCCAAGAACATTTGTATCTGTATCTGTGCCATATACTTGGGCGCTATAGATTCCCGTGCCTCCAGATACTTCTCGAAATCCTCCTCAGTCTTTGGTGATTTGATCTCCACAATATGATCATCCGTTATGCCATCGGGTGCTCCACACAAATAGGGATAACTCTCGTGCAGCAGTAGACCACACTCGACATACTCCTTGTTCTCCAGCTTCTCAGTCTGTTTCAATATGAAACGCTTGTGCTGCTTCTGCTGCACCCGCGGCTCTGTGTCCTCATCGCGTCCCTTGCAGAAGAGCATGCTGAAGATCTGTTCATCCTCGGCTTGTGTCTTGCGTGTGACTATCATGTGCATCATGGAGCAGCGTATGCGCATATACTGCGCCTCAATCCACAGCTTGGACTTGTATTGACTCTTAGTCACTTCACTAAGGCTGTCGAAAAGTCCGCTCTGGGCCTGCATCTCCATGTGCTGCATAAAGCTGTGCCCATCGAAGATGTTGTACTCAGCTGCCTTCAGCAGCACATGGTGTATGAGTATGGGCTCGAACTCATCTGTGGTTTCCACACATTGACGATACAGTGCTGAATCCCGGCCACATATTGCAAGCTCCTCCAGCACAGACTCTAGAAACGCCTGCTCCTCCGCTTCTGTTGGCTCGGGGGAATCACTTCTTGGCGGTTGATGATTGGGCACCATGTCACATATGCGTATAGCCCGTATGGGCTCTGGTTGCACCAATGCTTCCAGCTCATTGCCCCAGAATTCGACAACAGCCTGTGGCCGCTTGTCGCTGCTTTTCTGTTGTAGCCAGAAAGCAAAGGCCACCACGTGTGCACAAACAGCTGCAGGAGGACACTGATTAGTTAATAATCATCTCAGTAAGAACTGCTTACTTACATTCACCGGGACAGAGACAACACTGACCGTCCCTCAAAGAAGATGCGCCTTCTACAACCTTTACACTGACGATCGCATGTGTTTCTGTATTGGCAAAGTCTGAGGCTGAGAAAACCAACGCCTTCAACTCCACTGTATCCGCTTGCCTGCGCAGATGTACATAGTCAATCAAGAGATCCTGGTTGTCCGTATTGCTGTTCATGGAAAGATTTATCATATATTTAACGACTTGTTGTTGCACTCACATACACATACATACATACATTTGTTTTGATTCAACAGCTGCTTGCGCAAAGAAATTAAAGACCATTGCGCTGCTGACTGCGGGTATGCTGTGTATGTCTGCTTTACGGAAACCTGGTTCCAGATCCATGGGCACAATTATTAATCCGGGCATTTCTATATAGATTACATAAATTCGAAATGCGAAAAGAAAAATGCCGTGCGCGACGCTAAAATATTTTGGCGAACCAGCTATAAAAGTGCTTTGCTATAAATAGCGGAAACCAGGGCTGCACTAACTCAGCACACATTGTTGCTTTCACTCCTCACGTTCAGTGCTGCTCAACTGTTGTGCAGCAATAAATTTAAAGTTGATTAACGGCGCCTAAATGAAGTTCACTTTTCATTTCTCATTTCATTCTGCAGATATACTCAAAGAAAATCGCATGGACAAGGTTCACACACGACATGGGTGAGTGGATGATATATATATATAATATATATGTATATTAATTAACATACAATATATTAATCTGTTTGTTCAATTATATCAGCAATATTGAAACTCTGCCGCGCTTCGTACGCAACCTGCGCAACTTGCGGTGCTGCGATGGTGACGCCATTTCTCTGGAATGCCATGTGGAGGCGATGCCAGAGCCGTATATAATATGGGAGAAGGACGGGCATGTGCTGCCCAGCGACAGGGACTACCAGATGTCGTATGACGGCATCAAAGCTACATTGAGCATACCGCGCGTCTATCCGGAGGATGAGGGGGAGTACACTTGTGTGGCCAAGAACTCAGTGGGTCGCACACTCTCCTCCGCCTGCATCATTGTGGATGTGCCCGAGGAAAAGGAGAACATGCTCAGTCGGCAACTGACGCGACCAAGTGTACTACTCTCGGCACACTCCACGCCCCGTTCCACGCCCCGCTCCACGCCCAATCGTAGCTTCTCTCCCTTGCGACTCTCCTATCGCAACAGCAGCATCGACCTCAGTCAGGGTGGCACTGTGGAGCGCCGGCGTAGCGATGCACGCTGCATATCGGCACCCAAATTCCTAGCCATTCCCTACAATCGTGTCGTGGAGGAGGGCGACAGTGTGCGGTTCCAGTGCGCCATTGCTGGCCATCCCACACCCTGGGCCACTTGGGATAAGGATGGCTTGATTGTGACCCCCACACAACGCATTGCGGTGAAGGAAGTCGACGACCTGCGGTTTATTGAAATCGATGAGGTTGGCTTCGACGATGCGGGTCTCTATCGGATCACATTGGAGAACGACTTTGGTCGCATCGAAGCCACAGCCCGCCTGGACGTGATAAGCAGTTCCCGCTACTCAAAGTCACCTTCAACGCGCAGTGTGCGTGCCTCCTCCTCGCGTCGCAATGCCTATCTATATCGACGCATCATGGGACCCTCCACAGGTAAGAAGAGTGGACAACAAAGAGTGACAACAATACCTTGTTAATCTCTTAATCCTCTACAGCTATTGGCGGTCGCATGGCCCTGGCAAGCGGCTATCGTGGCTCCTCTGTGCCCTCGGTAAGATTCTATCATAATAACATGGAACTGGAGCCCTCGGAGCGTGTGCACATTGTACTCCAAGAGGATGAGGCGATGCTCTTTGTGGACAATGTAACCCTTGAGGATGAGGGCACCTATACCTGCATTATAAGCGGCGATCACGACCCTCTGATTAGCTCAATCGATGTTAAGTTCCATGGAGGAACAAGTACTGAAATACAATCTCAACAAAGACCTGCTGTCATTCTCGAGCCATTGCCCGAGCGCACAAGATCAGTTGAGGGCGAGGTGATCGATCTCTGTTGCGTCATCGATAGCATCGAGCCCTATAGCTATGTCTGGCTGCGCAACGGGGAAATTCTGCCAGACAGCGAGGAGTTCAAGTAAGAGAGAGAGAGAGAGGGGAAGTGTGAACTATTATTAACTGTCTCTCTCTTTAAACTTTGCAGCTACATCGATCACGGCAACGGCTGCCTCTGCCTGCGCATCAACGACGCCTTTGACATTGACTCCGGCACTTACAGCTGTCAGGTGTACACAACGTCTGATGAGAGCGACTCCACGTGTCATGAGTGCGACTGCAGCAGCAGCGCAGAGCTGTGCGTGCTGGAGCGTGATCTTACGCAGACAGACGCGGAGGCAGTGCAACTGCTGAAGACCCCACTGCCCATGGTGTGTGCGTCAGGCGCGGAAGCTCTCTTCTATGCGCGTGTTTACCCCTGCGATGCGGACACCGAATGGTATCTCAATGGGAAACTCATCGAGGATGACTCACTAAACATGACGGTGCGTAGCGAACTGAAAACGAAAACATGACCCAAAAAATATGAGACATAAAACCCAAATTGTCTTCGTAAACGGGTTTGTCTTTGGCACACCGAAGTACGTATACCCTGGAGAGAATCTTCTAGACAGAGGAAAGTACAGAAAAGAGTAGTGAGAAGAGAAGAGTGGAGAGGAGAGTAGAGAGGAGACAAGGGAAAAAAGTGGGGAAGAGAGTAGAGAGAAGAGTAGGACAGACAGTCGAGAGAAAAGTAGCACAGAGCGTAGAGAGGAGAGTAGGACAGAGATTAGAGAGCAGAGTATGAAAGAGAGTTGAACGGAGAGAAGAGAAGAGATTAGACAAGAGAGTACACAAGAGAGTAGACAAGAGAGAAGACTAGAGTAGAAAGGAAGGTACAGAGGAGACTATAGTGGAGACTACAGAGGAGAGACCATATGCGGCATACCAAAGTTCGCATACCATCTTCCGAGAGTGTACAGCGAAGAGTAGAGAGGGGACTTGAGTAGAGAGGACAGTAGAGTAGAGAGAAGAGAGGAGAGTAGAGAAGAGTATAACCTTAAGAGAATCTTCGAGATAGAGGAGGAGGTTAAGGAGAAGAGTATAAAGTAGCGTAGAGATGAGCGTACAGAGGAGACTATAGAGAAGACTATTTAGGAGACTAAAGAGGAGACTACAAAGGAAGGCATATGCAACACATCAAACTGCGTTTACCCTTGAGAACTGTCAGAGGAATCTTTAAAATCATTGGCTTCGTCTTAGGCACCCCTTGTGAGCTGTCAGAGGGAATCTTTTGCCTAATGAAGCAATTAATATGCGAAGCATTTGGCCTCATTTTAGCAACTGAATACTTTACTTCCCCTTGCTTCCCTCCCTCCTCTTCCCCCACTCTCTTCCCTTTCAACTCCTCTTCCTCTCTTCCTTCCCTTTGCTGTTCCTCCACTGTTGAAGCTCTTGACTCTGCCTTGCCGTAGGCCACAATCAGTGACAAAAAAAAGCAACGACAGACCCAAGCACAGTTCACACCTTGTCATCGCATGAGTGCAACAACAACAACAAACAAACATCGCAGATGCAGTAGTGTGTGTGTGTGATTAAAATACTTCGGCATGCGTTGTGCATGCAAACGATGTTTATGACGCGATCCAATCGATTGTACGATGCGCGACCGATCGAAGAGCAGCGCCGAGTCCGAGTCCGAGTCCGAGCCCGAGCCCAGCCGAGAGCCAAGTGGAGCCGAGCAAAGTCTAGTCACCGCTCCGCGCCGCACTCGTTCAATAGCTTTCAAGCACGCCGGTCGTTAGAAGAGCAGCCCCACAGTAGCATCAATCAATAAACAAACAAACACACACACACACGCATACAAAGACACCGATCTAGTGCAGAACGGAAGGGCGCAACAAGATGTCACAGGTGCACATACATATATATTAAATATATATTCCACGCCAACCGATCCGCTTCGCGTTGCCAATATCAATAACGACAAACGATAAAAAAACAAACTGTGATAACGCCGCACGCGAATGAAACTGAGAGCGCCGACGAGCGACGACCGTGAGAGCTCTCGATGTGACTTAAGATAGCGAAACTGAAACTGATCCCGATATTAACATGCACATTCCGAGTGACATTCCCAGCAACATTCCCACTCAATCTCTCTTCCACTTACTCTCCCACTGTCTCCCTCTCTCTCTCTCTCTCTCTCTCTCTCTCTCTATCTCTATGAAACTGTTCTCAATCGTCTTTTAATTGGTGCGTCGCGATTCGCAGCTCAGTTCGGGAATGAACATTGCCGCCACACGTTGCCCCGGCATCGAATATCGTATATCGTAAACGATAAAACGTGACGATTGCTCAAGAATTTCGAATTTTATTGAACGCACTAAAGTATAATGAAAATAACAAAATTATTTACTACAGTGTGCACTTCATAAAGTGAAAGAGAAGAAGTGTAAGAGAAATATAAAAATTCTTAAAGATTACTACAGTGTCTTCTAGTATTACATGTACTGTGTTCTACTTGTTTTGCGCCCACTGTTACTGCGTGTAAACACTCAAAATCTTCATAGTCTCTTCTAGTTTTATTTCTATTGTGTGTAGTTTTATTTTAACTGTGTTCTTGTTTTGCGCCCACTGTGCCAGCATCTAAAGCCTTAAGATTTCTACAGTCTCATCTTGTTATGTTTATATTGTGTACCTGCATCTAAATTTGAACAAAGCTTACTAGATTCTTTTCCAGTTCAAGTTTTACTGTGCTCTTCTTATATTGCGCCCACTGTGGATTGCATCTGAACTTAACTTGGTGTCTGTTTCCATTGCGGTGTCATTGAGGCGCGCGCGTATTTGCACATCGTTTCACACACACACACACACACCTTCACACACACACCCTTACACACAATTCCCACTTGACAGCTGCTCTGACAATGTAACGCTTTGTCTTCATTCCAGTTGGAGTCGTATCCGGAGAACGGCATCCGCCTGTTGCGCCTGCGAAACGTGCAACTTGCCCAGAGTGGCGAACTGCGTCTGCAGGTGAAGCATCCGCAGAGCGAAGCACGACGCACACCTGCCACACGCAGTTACACCAGTCTGCTGGTGCTACCCATAACGAACCAGAACCACAACCTGAACAGCAACAACATTGGCCAGCAGAACAACACGAGCTGGATCCTGCGCAGGCCAGAAGATTGCACTGCCCTCATTGGCGGACATGTGCAGCTAAGTGTGCAGTATGAGGCATTACCCAACACTAAAGTCATCTGGTATAAGGCGGTGCGTATTCGACTGATCCTCACATTAGTGAACTTCATTAATTATTCAAAATGATCCTCGCATTAGAAAGATCTTCATGTTCATACTTATTCTTTTATATGATATGATTCTTTTATATGAGATCTTTATTAAAGATCATTTTATCACTTGTTTACAATGATCATTGTAGTAAAGATCTTATTACTTGCACTGATCCTCATACTGGAGAGATGTTTATTTATTATTCACACTGATCCTTGTACTAGAAATCTTAATTTATTATTCATTCGTTCATTGCATAGAGTACTTCATTTATTATGCACTTTTATATTGATATTTTAACTTTATTTATCATGCAATGCGATGACGATCACCTTAACAGATATCTTCATTTATTATTCACAGTGATCTTCATATTTCAGATATATCCATTTATTATAAGAGATCTTCTATATTTATTTACAATGATCCTCATACTAGAGGACCACTGATACTTGTAGTAGAGATCTTCAGTTATTCACACTGATCCTCATGGTAGAGATTTTTGTTTCTTATTCACAGAAATCCTCGTAGTGTAGATCATCTTTATTTATTAACAGATTAACGAGATGTTCCTTTTAATTTCCCACTGATACTCACCTTATCCTCATAGAGATCATTGTTTATTTTTAGTATTCACATTGATCTTCATATGAAATAAGTCTTCATTTATTATTCACAGTAGTCTTCGTAGTGAGGATCTTCATTTATACGTAGTAGAGGTCTTCACTTAATATTGACTCTGATCCTCATACTAGAGTTCATTATTTAGTATTCTTACTGATCTTTGTATCAGAGCTCTTCACTTAATATTCAGTCTGATCCTCGTACTAGATCTTTATTTATTTCTTTGCATTAGAGATCTTCATGAATATTCACTCTGACATGCATTAGTACAAATAGGATCAGTTATAATCCGATCTTTATGTTAATTGTTCCGGTTTTGGGCTGGGCGAGATTTCATTTCAAGTTGACATGTGACCCAATTAGGCGCAATGCCGTCAACAGCTGGAAGATTAGCGCAGACCATATCAAACCTTTTTTTATCTGCCTAAGCCGCCCCAGCTGAGGCCACCATATCGCATAATGCTTTATATAGGCACGTTTGGGTACCTGTCTCTCTCTCTCTCTCTCTTTGTTTCCCTCTCTTTCTGTGCCTCTATCAGGTGTTAGTTATGGTCTTCTGACCGACCGACTAACTGACTGACTGGGCGACTGTGTCACGATCAGTTTGCGGTATTGACATCTGGCTAAATACGAGTACGCTTAGCTCGTACGTAATCGTTGTGGAAACCGCAAAAACAACAAGGCCTGAACGTGTTCTCCGACTGCGAGTGCGACTGCTTGTCGCCCTCATCTCGTAGCCACCGCAGTATTAATCCCAAACTCTCTGAACCCTTTACTTTACAGTGTCGAGCCATTGTTGAGGGCGCCAATGTGAGAATTCACACGTCAGCGGAGCAATCGACGCTTTATATAACGGACATCTCCGCAGACGACAGTGGAAAGTATACGGCGGAGATAATGAATGACTATGGCGTGGAAGCAGCCGCTGCCTCGGTGGCAGTGGAGGGACCACCAGAGCCGCCCAGTGGACAGCCCAGTGTCTCAATGGGACCAGATCGTGTGGCTGTGGCCTGGTGTGGGCCACCTTACGATGGTGGCTGCATGATCACTGCCTTTATGTATGTGTAGATCTTGCATAACTCACTCAACTCTCTCTAATCCTTCTTCCCTTCCTTTGCAGCATTGAGATGCAGACCTGCACTGCATCGGACTGTGATAGCGATAAGGATAATGCGGCCTGGCAGCAGGTGGCACGCGTTGTGGATACACTGGCCTACACAGTGAAGGATCTGCTGCCCCACATGCAGTACAGATTCCGTGTGCGTGCCGAGAACGTGCATGGACGCAGCACACCCAGTCAGGTCAGCGAGCTAGTGCATATTTCACGTGCCTCAGCCTCAGCTGCAGTGGCAAACAGCTCCTCCTCTGAGCAGGAGATACAGAGCATAGTCTCTGTGGAGTCGGGAGGAGACTTTAAGGCGCGCTTTGAAATCATTGATGAGCTGGGCAAGGGTCGCTTTGGCGTTGTCTACAAGGTGCAGGAACGCGGTCAGCCGCAACAGCCTCTGCTTGCCGCCAAGGTGATCAAGTGCATCAAGTCACGCGATCGCCAGAAAGTGCTCGAGGAGATTTCAATAATGCGTTCGCTGCAGCATCCCAAGCTGCTACAGCTGGCTGCATGCTTTGAATGTCCCAGAGAGATTGTCATGGTGATGGAGTAGTAAGTAGAGCACAAGAAGATCATTAATAGATCAATCCTCATGGTTCTTTCTTATCTCTCTTCCAGCATTACTGGAGGAGAGCTCTTCGAGCGTGTGGTGGCGGATGACTTCACGCTGACAGAGCTGGACTGCATTCTGTTTCTGCGACAGGTGTGCGAGGGCGTGGCCTACATGCACAGCCAGAGTGTGGTGCATCTGGATCTGAAGCCGGAGAACATCATGTGCCATACACGCACCAGTCATCAGATCAAGATCATTGACTTTGGTTTGGCACAGCGACTGGACACGAAGGCCCCAGTGCGGGTGCTCTTTGGTACTCCCGAGTTTATACCCCCTGAGATCATCAGTTACGAACCCATTGACTTCAAGTCGGACATGTGGAGCGTGGGCGTCATATGCTACGTGCTGTAGGTGCAGCCTAACTTACTTATTAAACTGTTATCTAATGTTCCATCCCTTCTAGACTCTCCGGCTTGTCGCCCTTTATGGGAGACACCGATGTGGAAACCTTTTCGAATATTACACGCGCGGATTACGACTTTGATGATGAGGCCTTTGACTGCGTGTAAGTATCTGCAGCTTGCTTAATCCTCTCTCGCTTTATACTCCCTTAATTTACCTCACCTCACGTTCTGCTTCTTGCCACAGCTCGCAGGAGGCCAAGGACTTTATCTCGCAGCTGCTTGTGCATCGCAAGGAGGCGCGCCTGACCGCCAAGCAGTGCCTCGAATCCAAGTGGCTGTGCCAGCGCCACGACGAGAATCTCAGCAACAACAAAATCTGCACAGACAAACTTAAGAAATTCATCATACGACGCAAGTGGCAGGTGAGTCAACTGCAGCCTCCTAAACAGCTTATCATACTAACTCTGCTGCTCCTCCTATGTTAATGCCTTGCCTGCTTTCGCCTGCTTTGCCTGCCTGTCTAGAAAACCGGCAATGCTATACGCGCCCTGGGCCGCATGGCCACGCTCTCTGCCTCGCGTCGCAACTCTGCCATCGCCATGGGCGCCTGCAACAGTCCGCGTCCCTCGATCTCTGGCCTGAGCATGGGTATGGCTGCTGCACATGTAAACAACACGCAGATGGCCTCACTGAATGAGGAGGAGGATGACTTCAGTGGCGATATGCCGCAGGTGGAGAAGCGCAAGGCGGGCACTGGTGTGCTCAAGCTGCGCGATAAATCACAGTGCAGTGAACGCAGTGACTCTGGCTACAGCGAGTGCTCCAACGGCAGCATGGGAGCGGCACAGGAGACGCTATTGCTGACACTGGCCAAGAGCAAGCTCGAGCAGATTGCCAAGGCCAAGAGGGAGACGGTAGACACATACAGCGGTCCGCCCTCCTTGGAGCTGCCTGCCAAGGGGGAACCCATAATGCTTTCCGATTTTACTAACACCATAAAGATGCGCAAGAAATCACTTGAGGACAGTTGCGCACGCGAAAAGCTAAAGCCGCATGTCAGCAAACCCTTGTGCGATTCCAAGCTGAAGGTTTCCCAGCTGAAGCACAAGTTCCAGCAATCAAATGCCGCCGCTGCTGCAGCTGCTGCACTTAACAAGCCCGCAACAACAACAACAACAAACCGGCTACCAATCGCCAAAGTGGCTAGCGTGGGCCACATCAGCAAATGTAACAAGATCTTGCCCAACAGCTTTCCTAATCTTGTGCCCTATGAATATACACTTTCTCTCTCTCTCCTCCGTGCAGCCCTACCAGAGCCAGCCAGAACAACAATTAGTGGCTGCAGCAAAGCGAGACCGACACACACCCAATCTATGCCCAGTTCCCCGCTGCCCCAGCGCTCCGCAACGCCAACGCGGCTGAGCAGTCGCATTCGTGAGACCACAGAGCGTCTTGCCCAGCAGCACACGGTGGCCAGCGCACAGCGATATGCGACGAATGGCAATGGAAAGGGGAATGGTAATGGCAATGGAAACAGTCTTGAACAAGAGTCACGTGCAAGGAGTCTCATCAATAGATTCAACGAAACGAAACATATCAAGTCCTAGACGTAAACCTGAATTAAATATCAATTTCTTTAAATGTGTGAAGTGAAAGACCCCCAAGCAATAATGTACGAAACACTCGAATATACTTGCGTATGTACAAAACATATAGGTATATATGTATATGATGTATCTATGGATGCGAATGCGAACTAATTATAATCCAAAACCGAATCCAAAATGCACCCAAAACCAACACAGGCACACAGGCAAATGCAAAAGCAAATGCACAACGCACTGCACTTAGGCTAGACGAAGCTACATATTTAAATTATTATATCGATTTATATACATTATTAATTACCATACTAATTAAAGTTAATGTAACGAAGCTATCGACCATTTTTCGTAATTTGGGAATTCAAATACAGTTAAAAGTTTAGTAAAACAAATTTAAATTCTTATTTCACTTACCAGTGTTGCGACTATTTAATAAAGAGTGTTCATATATGCTCGGCGTTGCCATGCTGCGCTTAACCTGGTTGAGTGCATTGATTTCATTAAGCAGTTAAGTGGAATAGAAATTCAAAACCAATTTTAAATTATGTGATTTACCAGTGTTGCAAAAAACCTGTATAGCTAAGAGTGGCAATGGTTGTTCGGCGTTGCCACACCGTTGATCTGATTGAGCGCAATTCAATAAAAAATTCAAATTTATCGTTCAAGGAAAAATATTTATTCCACTTTCGTGTAGAATGCTTGTTGTATAAAGACATATATAAATACATATACATTTATAATTCTTATATTTATGTTGAATACAAAATATTTTTTGCTGTCTGACATCTTGTGCAAAATTACACGGTTACATACAAAAAATGGTTGAACGAAAACAACGAGTAAATGCGTTTTAGTATAATAATTTGTTTAGAAGAGAATTTTTTTCGGTTTGTTTGCGTTGTGGAGAAAGAGTTTTGGAGTAATTTCGATTCATATGTTTAGCCAGCATGCAACTGAAACGACGAATAAACAGAGAGAGAAAAATGAAATTAAAGTGAAATCATATTAAGATTATTTAGATAACAAAACAAAAGCAAGAAATTATAAGAATTATTATGTACACACGTAATTGCCACATTGAAGAAGAAACTCTTTTGTCATATCATATAGAACTTCTTATAATGTACATTTCTCTACCAAGTCTTTTGATTGCCATTTGTTTTGTTTTTGTTGCACACTTTCGCTTCGTTTCAATTTAGATAAATTCAGAATTGGAACGTACCCTGGCAATGTCGACGCCAGTAATGTTTTTGACCAGCTCCGGCACCTTGTTGACAATCGAGAGCACCTCGCCGGTCAACTTGGCGGCCCCGATATCGCCCTGGCCACTGGATATCATCGTAATCTTCCTGGCCTGCGAGAGAGGAGCAGCCACTTCGGCGGCAACCTGCAAGGAAAGAAGTGAAATATGTTAGTTATGCCCACAGAGACAGTTCCAGGTGTCAAACTTACCTTTGGTAGTGTATCCAATAGCATCTCTACCATGGCAGCCTCGCGATACTCACGCCAAGCATCGGCCTTCTGGGCCATTTGCTCGGCCTCAGCCTTAGCCTTGGCTGCAATGGCGAAAGCTTCAGCCTCACCACGAATTTTGATCTACAGGAGGAATAGAATAGAGAATTACTATATACTTTATACATACTAATAAGGTAGCCCTTACAGATTCAGCCTCAGCTTCGGCCTCCATCACGGTACGCAACTTGTTGGCCTCGGCCAGTTTCTCGAGACGGAACTTCTCGGCTTCGGCTGGGCAACGTACGGTGGCATCCAGCTCCTTCTCACGTCTCATTATTTCCTGCTCCTGCACAGCAATCTCCTGTGTGCGCTCAATGACCTTCACCTGCATCTGTTCCTCCTTGATGCGTTGCTTAGTCTTGGCAGCCTGCAACTCGTAGGCCATGTCAGCCTCGGCCTTCTTCGTCTGCACCTCCAGATCGTAGGCAGCGCGCTTCAGCTCGAAGTCACGCTGTGCCTTTGCAATGTCGGTGTCGTTGAGGAAACGTGCAGCCATGCGCTGTTCCTCGGCAATCGCCTCCTTGATGTGTGCCTCGGCGCGTGCCTCGGCTTCACCAATGCGAGCATCACGCTTCACCTCAGCCGTACGTGCCATACCCAGGGATTTAAGGTAACCCTGCAAGAGATATAAATAGAATGGGCTCGTTTTACCTCATAGATGGGACCTTGTGTTGGATTGTGAAGAGACTCCAAAACAGGGACCAATCTATACGCACCTTGGAGTCGCCCTGGTTAGTTACAAACCATGAGTCGATATGTACATGCAAAAATTGATAATAATATTTGTGGTTACTTAAACGTAAACGTCGAGCCAAGAACCGCGCCTGGAAGTCTCATCGTTAAGGTAGGATATATGTATGTACCTTAAAGATATTACTGACGAATCTTCAAAATTCGTTTAAATGCCAATTAGGGATGCAACTAGATAAGTATGTTCAATATAAATTTGAATTGATTAAAATCAATTGATTTACGTTAACAATTTGAATTGATTTTCAGGACACATCCTCAATACAACTTCAATTGATAATCGATAACACTTTTAATTAGCTTTTTGAGCACCTCATTAATTGATTATCGATAACAATCCAATTGATTTACAGGGCCTTCAATTAAACATTGATAACAATTTAAATTAATTTACAAGGCACATCCTTAATTAGCGACTTATCGTCTTGCAACTCTGGTGCAGCATATCAATCTCATGCCAGTGCATATGTATGTGTACAAAAGGCGAATCTAGGCGAAAGGGTAAGCGAAGCATTTTTGATTACCCACCTCCTCGTCACGCAGATCCTTGATGGTGTACGAGACCACGGTTATGCCCATGTTGGCCAAGTCACTGGAGGCCACCTCGAAGACCTGCTTGCTGAACTTCTTGCGATCCTTGTAGATCTCTTCGACAGTCATGGAGCCCATAATGGCACGCTGATGTCCCTCCAAGGTAACTAGGGCAATGTGATTAATCTCAGCCTCAGTTTTACCTAGGAACTGCTCGCAAGCAGTCAGCAGCATGTCCTCGTTCTGACCCTGCACCTTGACCTGAGCAATGCCCGTCACTGAGATGGGCACGCCTTGGCTGGTGTACACACAAGGGCTCTCAACTTGCAGCGTCATAGTGTTCAAAGAGATACTAGAAATACCGTTATTTGATAATGATGTCATATTGGTGAGATTATGTCAAGGTCAATTCAATTTACCGCTGAACTTGTTGAAACGATGGCCAAACAAATGCGCGACCTCCTGGCACCAGCAATGGTTTCATATAGCAGCATCCTACAGTAAGGAGAATCATTTTTCAAATAAATAATATATACCTATAAATAATAAATGCATATTGCCGGCAAGTCAAAATGTTTTGCACACGCACTTATTTGTATTTGTGTGCATATGTGTGTGTGTGTTTACAATTTATGTTATTTTGCCGCAACGGCGTTCGTACATGCGCACGCACGGCTTCGGTCTCTTGCAATTTGCTTGTACATAAAAATCGATAAGCAGTGACGTCATTTAAGGGTGCTACCCCTTACTAGTTTATTTACTGTCGTTGGAATCTTTTAAAATTTACGTTTTATTAACAATTCAGTGCAATATTTACCTGAAACGACTAATGCCTCGTTCGGGCCACAAGTAACAAAGCCCCAAGTCATTTTTATAAACTATATATCGAGTTTATTCACGTACTGTGCTCGGTGGTTATCACTATTTATTTTTGTCTTTTATTGTTTTCGATAACAAACCTGCATAAGCTTCTGGCTAAATAAATGAGATTCTTTGTGCTTATAAAACAATATATATATTTTATTATATATAAATATTCTATAAATTTTTTGCTTTCGAAATTAGAACCCAAGACGCGACCGGTCCGTCAAACACCAAACAAGCAACTAAAAAATTATCGTGAGTGTGCGCAGTATGCAATCGTTTTAACCCTCCACTGATGCTGTGTAATCAAATAGCACCAGACCCCAGAATGCCTTAACACTCCTATAAGAAATCTGTTTATATCGTTTAGTTATGTATATTTATGAAGATTTATTCTATAAATATTAATTGAACTAGGTACAGTTGCAATTTTGTTCCTTAAGTTTACTTAGTCGTATATAGGGTATGTATACAATATCATTAAAAATATTACAACTTATGGCATTTTTTCAAGGTATAATTTGGTAAAAACTATGTAATAAATAGAATTGCATTGAAGCTGAGGATTAAAACAATGTGTATAACTAAAAATACGATTCCTAAAATACACATATACATACAATTTATATTTCTATGTATATAGTATATTATTGAAACAGTCGTTAGAACTACAATTTGAATTTGATTGCCACACATTAATTGATTCATTAATGACCCGAAGAGGAGCTGTCTGTGAAGTACGGATGCTGCATTGCAGCCTCCGCGCTAATTCTCTGATTGGGACGGCAAACAAGCAGTTTTTGTAGTAGATCACGGCCTTTTGAGTTCAGTCTTGGTACGAGTTGGCTCCACGAAGTAATTGGCGGAAAAGCTAAAAGAGAAATATCATATTATTATAATACATCATTATCTAATAGTATACTGCATAGTTACATGGAAGCGAAACGTAATCGGAGAGATGTGAAACCCCGGGCCAAGTATCTTCAGTTGGTGTGCCAAGAACACGGAATATCTTCAGCAATTGGTCGAGCACATCAGAGCCAGGGAACAGCGGCCGACCGGCATCGGCTAATTCGGCCAAAATGCAGCCAGCTGACCACATATCGATGCTAGTCGTATATAGCTTGGCCCCGAAGAGCACATCTGGTGGACGATACCACAATGTGACCACCTCCGCCGAGTAGCATTTGACTGGAATGCCAAAGGCGCGTGCCAGACCAAAGTCGGCTAGTTTCAGTTCACCGTTCTTATTAATGAGCAAGTTTTGTGGCTTGAGATCCCGATGCAGTACGTTGTGGCTAAGGGAAGTAGAGTAATAATACAGGGAGAGTAATAATAGTGTAAAAACACAGGGAATGCTGGGAGAGCAGCGCACCCACCTGTGACAAAAGGCCAAGCCGCGCAACAGTTGCAGCATAAAACTTCGACACACTGCCATATCGATTTCTCCATTCAGGCTGTCAAAGTATTTTTTAAGGTCCTGATCGCAGTGCTCGAAAACAAGTGTTAATTTCTTATCGGAATGCAACACATCGCAGAGTCGAACAATATTTTTATGCTTCAGTTCCTATATAGCCAGGGTAAAATGTGACGTTTAGCTAATCTCTCAAATGCACTCCAACAACAACAAACACAAACCTTTAGTAAGCATATCTCTCTCAACGCGGAACTAGGCACTCCCTCGTCGTCCTCGTCTAATCGTACTCGCTTCAGTGCAACTATTTCCATAGTATCTCGATTGCGGCCCTTGAACACCGTCCCGTAAGTGCCCTCACCAATCTTTTCCATTTTGTCATATTTTTGCATGTTTATAATTTAACTTTGTCGCGATTACCTGAAAAATTGTGAGCGTTGCCAGACCGTTAATCGTTAATCAGCTGTGTGGGGTCGCATAGCGTAATTGTGAGACACGTGAAGTTGGCTGCGAACGCAATCCTCCCAACGGCTGAACATGAAATAACAGATACTCAATGCAATTTTGTGAACTAATCAGTTTTATTTCTCATTTTCGTTTCAGTACAAAATGGAGCAACTAAACGACGATATTCTTATACAAATACTAAGCTATTTAGACCTTGAATCACAGAAAATTATGATAGACGTGCATCCACGATTCCACGATTTGATGTCGCATGTTTGGCGATCTAAGTACAAAACTGTTAAGCTGTCTCTATTTGAATCAAACTTTTCAGTGGAACATTTTCGTCATTTCATGGAAAGTATTTGCGAAAGACTAGAAGTACTGCATTTACGAATGATGAACAAAGAACATTTTGATGTTCTCATTTCGAACACGTATCCCTTGGTGCATGATTTTCGCTTTGCCATTGTGTCAAATCAACTGTTGTCCGACAAAGATATTCCAAAAATTGTCATTGCCTTCCCGAACATAAAGACATTCAGTCCCCATGGAAATTTTTCGGGGTTATATTTCACCGATTTTCCCAAACTTGAACGACTTACTCTATCATATTGTAGGAGGTTTAAAGTGAATAACTTAGCTACCATAATGAACACACATTTACTACGGGAACTTAAGTTGGGCTTGTTTGATCAAAAAACTATCGAGTCGAGCGATATAAGCCTTCCCGTGGAACGCATGACAAACCTGGAATCAATAAAAATTGAATATGACGAATTAATCTGGTTTGAGAACCACTTACACGGTCTTAAGAACCTGAAAGAGCTCATTGTACGTGGACATAATCTGCCAAACACTTTAAGCCGGATAGTTAAAAAAATGGATTTAATTACAAATGCACGACCCTTTAATATTTTAGAAACTTGCAACGCAAGGGACACTTTAAGGACTGTTGTTTTTAATAAACTCCGCGTAGATGCTTTAAAAATAGTGACAGATAATTTTCTATTAGATGACGTTAGTTATTTCAATCCGCGTCAATTTCAGAACATAAAACAACTGTATTTTAAAAACTGTTTTATTCAAGGAAAATACATTTTTGACAACTTAATGTGGTACATTTTAGACGTTGATCTTGTGAGTTTTGAACAGTGTATCTTTGCCTTTGACGATTACACGTTTAATGCATTCAAAATCACAGAGAATCGTCAAAAGGTATTAAAAGTTAACCTTTATGAGAACACATGTTTAAAAACGGTAAGTCTATGTTAAATTTTATGTCCATATTTTGTTTTTAAATGAATTGTTTTGAACAGAATTCACATTGGGCCTGGAACAAGGATGGTGAAAGTCATTTACTTCAATTTCTCGAGGGCAGAAATTTTGATTATACTTACGAAGCGATTTACATGAATTTCTATGAAATCAATTAAAACATTTTAAAAGATCAGTAAACATAGCAGACATTGTAAATACGGGCATAATCAATTAATATCCACAACACATTTATTTTGTATCTCAGTTAAACTGAGAAAAGATCAACTTTCAAAATATTAAAAGTTCATAAGCCACTTCTTGTTTCCGTTTCCCATATTTAGACTTTGTATTTGAAATGAAAAGATCAATTTGAGTCTGTGAAAAGCAGAGATCAGCTATTTTAAAATTAAGGAGTAGTTCATTATCTTAAGTAAATCTCACGGGCGCTCGTTGCAGCCCTCGTTCGTTCACACACTGAACTAGTTCATTTTCTGTTTTTTGTTCGTGTTAACCAACAGTCGAGGCAAAACATTGGTGTTGCCATATCCTCAAATAATCAATGTGTACGAAATAGTTATTTCGGTATAAAATAAATAAATTAAAATAGTTTTTAATAGATTTGTGCATTTAAGATAGTACGCTCGCTAAGCACTTAACAATCCGCAGACTTGGGTGAGTTCCATGCAAGTGCGCACAGTGGGGAAGTGGTGAAATCTTATGCGCATTTCGACACCTTTGTCAACGCTTATTTGCGCAAAATAATAAGTTGGGTTGTGTGTTGTTGTTGTTGGTAGCTAGCACAAAACACACACACAAAGTTGGCTCGCTTGGTGGAGGCAGTGGAAAAGGCAAACACAACAAGAACAAGAACAACAATATAACAGGAACAGCAGCAGCAATCGCAAGAAATGGCCAACACAAATATGATTAGCAGTAATCACAACAACAACAATAACAGTAACAACAACAGCACCGCCTACACTTACAACAATTACAACAGTGTTAGTGCGGACAGTGGCAACAGCAGCGGCAGCAACGGCGGCAGTGGCAGCGGCGGCGGCGGCAACGGCAGCGAGGTGCAAACGCTGCGCGAAGTCTGTAATATGCTCAACTCGGCAGGCGCCACAAGCAATTATATGATACCAACAGGTGGTTGTGCGTATGATCACATTATCGCCATGATGCGTGGCCTTAACCTGCAGGACGACGGAATTATCCTGAACAATAAGATAAAGGCGATCGAAGCTGATTTTTGCAACATTGTGCGAGACGAATCGATGCTATGGTATGTATATGGATATGTATGTATGTAGTATTTAAATAGGTATGTGTCTGTGTGTGTGCATGGCGTCGTCCATTGATGATTAATAAATAAAAGTATATGTAAGTATGTATGTATGTTTATTTCCGTAAAACATGCATACATACATATGCACCCATTTACGTAGATACACTCACGTGTGTGTGTCTGTATGTAAGTTGTATACTAAAACTTACAATAACATATCTTATAAGCGACGTCGACGCAATTTTCAGTTAGTTGAGTGAATCGAGAGAGCGGAAAGAGAAAAAGAGCGAGCAATTTTCCCGCCAGTTCCTGCAAATCAAAATAATGCACGTTTTTCAAATACCACAAGCACACCCACACAAACACACAGCAGCATATGTATGTGTTTGCATAAATATTATTTGTTTTATTTAAGTAGCAGACAAACAAAAGTATTAAAAGCTTATCGATTAATTATTTACTTTTTATGTCAACTTCGCTTGGCAACAATCGATTTTATGGCACGGAATACCACGAATACTTAACGTAATGTTTACCTAAACTTAACGAAACTTTCAATTCGAATTTCCTTTGCAGCGAGTCCATGGAATATATGAATAACAAAGCTCTGACTGATGCCGAGACAGCACTGAAGTTTGCCCTTCTTTTCTCCTCACGGAACTTTGACGCACTCGCCATGAAGGAGACAAAGGTGCGCAGCGCAATGCTCAAAATATTGGAGACAAACTTCATCAATGCGGATGCGTACCGGCAGCACGATAAGAATCGATTGTACAACTCGATAACACTGTTGGGCGAATATTATCATCGTGTGCGTCTGGCCGATAATGCGCCGATAACGATTCTTGGCGATTCATTGCTCAATTTGCTTACGCGCGAAATCAACGATGTTACCGTGGTTATGAGTACGCGCCTGGCGCGCCTGGTGCTATCACAGATCACACTCAATGGAGAGATAATGAGGACACGCCACAAGGCAGAAATCGATCAAGTGTTGTACCATGTCCGACGACACCTGATCATGCAACCTGCGCTGACGGCCAAAGTCAAAGCGATGTTGCTGATGGTGCTCGATTTGTTCTACAGTCACTTCAAGCATGTTGGCCACGAACTGGAGGCCATGTACACAGACTATCTGGTAGTAGATGACGATGAGGATGATGCTGTCAACAACAACAACAATGGTGCAGAAAATCAGCCACAAACGGAGGAAACATTCAGCGAGGGAGAGAATGGTGGTGGTAGCAGCGCCAATACCTCTGGCCAGGAGCGGCCCAAGAAATGGAGTGAGCAAGTCTGTGAGGATTCACTGTGTGATATTGGCTATGGCGATGTGGCAGCAGGTAATGGAGGGGAACAGCAGCAACAGGAGCAGCAGCAGCAGGGACAGTATCATGATAATGCATACCATGAGACGCAGAGCATTAGTGGACGCTTGGCCAGACGTGGCTATCAACCACGCCACGCACCACGTCCACTAAAGCATTCGCCACAGGCAGAGTAAGTGGATGAAGAACCTTTCTGGGCACAAAATCTTATTCAATTCTCGTCCCACAGCAACCACAGCTCTGATCAGTATCCATCGTTGGCCAGCAGTGAGGATCGTGACGAGTCCAAGCCGTTGCCCAGCTGGCGCAAAACACGCTTCAATCGTAACAATGGCGGCGATGGGGATCAGCCAAATGGACGCGGCTCGAGGCAGGATCAACAACGTCGCTACAGCATAAGCTGCGATGACGATCATCAGAGTGTGCGCAGTGAGGGAGGCGCCAATCTGCGTCTGTACAGCATACATGATCGGAGGAAGCATTCGCAGGAGCGTTACGAGCGTAATGTTGGTGGCCCCAACAACTACAATAACATTGTTAATTCCAATTGGGATCAGCGTGACGATCGCAGCGAGCGTTCGTACATTAGCAACTATGAGCGGGGCAACAGTTACAAACGTGGCGGGCGTTACAACAATCACAATCGTAATACATACGACAAACCACCGCGCTTCCAGAAGCAACAACAACAACAGCAGCAGCAGCAACAACAGAACCAACAACATAAGGACCAACAGAAGATACAAAGCGAGACTTGGCGACGATCGAACACGGCCATCAACAATGCATATCAGGATCAGGAGAATTGTGCGTACAACTCAAATGGTCCCGAGTCGAACAGTCGCAGCTCCTCGCGTGCCCGCACGCTGCCACGCCCACCTAAATCCCAAATGGATGATGATCGTGGCAGGAAGGGCGCAAACTATCGCTATAGTCAGAGCCCGACACGTGGCGGTGGAGGCGGAGGAGGAGGTGGACCTCGCAACTTTCCGCGCTATAGCAGCCAGAGCAGCTTAGCCAGCGAAGCCTCAAGCACATTCGATCGTCGCCATCCGCCGCCACATCATCACCAGCCGCAGCGTCATCGCAACTTTACACGTCGCTCACAGCCGAACATACATCAGCCCCAGGAGGAAGCACAGGCTCCTCCACAGCAGCAGCAGCCACAGCAGCAGCAAGAGCCAAGGGGGGAGAACTGGCAAGAGGCTGGACGGGATGATAGCGAACTGGTGCGCAATGCACAGCAGACTACAAAGTACATGAATTATCTGTCGGCGAAGAAATGAGACAGACGCGCCCGCCACAAGCTGAGCAACTCATCCAGCGGCGGCAGCAAGAGCAACAACAACAACAACAATAGAAAGAGCAACAACAAAAACAAGAACAAGAATAAATGAATGCTGGAGTGATTACAATAAGGCACGAGTTGAATATTTTCTAAAGTAATTCTAAAAGTTGAGAAAGTCTGCAACGAGATTTGAGATTTGTTTCCATTTTGTCGATTTTTTTGTAATCTTTTACTAGTTTTTAATAGTTGTGTCGTTCGTTCTACCATATACCATATTATAAACATACATACATATATTTTAAAACAAATCTGTAGAGACTGTTTCTTATCAACACAAACTGAGCTCAAATGATGATGATGATGAACTTACACGTAACTCTCGTGGCCATTTGCAACTAATCTCCAAGTTCCGACTCAAATAACAAAGAAAACTAATCACAAATCAACAAGAACAGGCTCAACATATGTTTACACACACAGAGACACACAAGACAGACACACACAAGGCAGACACACAAGTAAATCTGATGAAATAATTGTATATAAAGAATATTGTAGTCACGACAGATTTATCACCTACAGCGCATCTAATACACATACACGTATATATACACACACATACAAATAGGTACACACACACACACACATATACATATACAGCATGTTTTATACATCAATTTTTTGTTAGAAACTAAGTACAAAAGTCATAAGAGAAGAGAAACCACATGAAACATGATGAAAAAACAAAAATCCTACTTCTATATTATTAATTATGTATGAATAAAATTTTGTTGTTTACATGTTACAAGCACGTTACATGCGCAAGTTGTATTTTAGCTATATATATGCATATACGTATATAAATGTCATGTTGCATATTCAGATTTAACAGATTTGTTGAGAGAGAGCGAGAGAGAAATATACATATTTACATATTACATGCATACCTTATAAACCAGACAGAAAGTTATTATAAATAATTTTGAAACGCGACAGAATTCAATAAAATGAAGCATGAGAAAAGATATATATATATATACATGATATATATATATATATGTATATGTGCATAGTTACTAGGCAGATACAGAAATACATAAACATATTTTAAGCATAACAGAAACGTTTAAATCATAGATAAAATATATATTATATACATACAGAAAGATATATATATAGAGTCTAACACTAAATTCTTGAATAAAAATATTTCCAAGACTTTGATTTGAATTTTGATGTATTTTTTAAACAATAATTTTACAAATATTTCATAATATTTTAAAAGAGAACTGCCAATGAAAGAGATCTGAGTTTCGGACGGGATTTGCACAAGAAAAAGATTATGCGTAGAATGTTGACGATAATGAATATGAATAAAGATGGTTGTGGACAAACCAGAACCTAGTGACTCATCCAAATTTATTCTACTTATGTATATTCGTCATTTAAATGCTGCGTATTCAAATAAGAAAGATTTGAGAAACAACAATAGAATGATTTATCCATTAACCTTCGATAATATATTAAATTCGTAATTCGAGTTAAAGGTTCGACATATATATTTTTAAAAAAGAATTTACAAACGATTAACAACATTAAAGCGGGGTAATCACAATAAAATAATCATAGGTTTTAACGGGATATTCACAATAAAGGGAATTGAGGTCCGAATGATGGGGGGGGATATGCACAATATAAAGACAACTTAAAAACTGAGACTGCATTGTAGACTTGTGGGAAAAGCAACAATCGAGTGACTCATACAGTTATCTTTGATATATATTCGTTATTTAAGTGCTATATCTATTAATAGATATGCAAACGTCCAAGTGGGTGTTCAACGTTCGGCCTGTTCCCGAGGTGTAACGACAAGCACCTCATAGGTATGGGAGTTAACTTCTTGGCGTTGATAGGGCATATACATGACCTTATGAGATGGATGCACCTTTCCCAGCAGTGTGATACCTTGATGGATAGCCCGACCAGTGAATAATCCCTCGCCGGTCTCTGAATAACCCGCTTTGAGTGCATTTTCGGGTACATGCCCGTTCTCAGCTGGCACCCATCGAACTTCACAGTCTGTGAGCATCAGAAGATCTACTTCTGTGCTAAGTTGATGTGCACTGCAGCTCCAGGGAGCGTAGACGGATTTCTTTTGGGGCACATAGTTGGCGGGCAGCAGATCGTCATAGAGATAGACTCGAGCCACATAGGTATCGTATCCATCGTGATCGGTGCCACATTGTACGGCACCCTCAAGCTCGGTAGCCGATGGTTGAGAGTCTTCCAAGTCCAGGGGTACCCATTGTATCTGTAGCCGTTCCACCTCCTCCACCTCAGTCCGTTCCGCAAAGTTCAAATAAATGCGATGCACCCGCTGACGATGACAAACGGCTCGACATTGTGGACAGGTGTGCGAACGGCCCAGCCAGCGATGGAGGCAATCTCTGTGAAATACATGTCCACAACTGGCTGTCGAGTAAATAACATCATTTGCAGTATAAAATTCGTTGCAAATGCCACACAAGACATTAAGTGAGTCAGCTCTTGAAGATACAGCAGTTGCTTCCTCCTCAATGTCGGGTTCCATGTTGCTTTCTTTATGAAAACTATAAATTTTTGCACTTCCTCTAAGTTTTAATGTCTTTTCCGGTCTGTATTTCACAAATTTGCGAAGCGAAAACAAAAGCTTAGTAATCCTGCAGTATATGTATGTAGTCGTTCGTTAATATAAGTGCAGTTAATCGATATATCGATTGACAACATTTAAGAGTCGATTTGCCGCCTCAAGCTAGGTCGATTTCTCGATACATCTGTCGTTGGAGTTGCCATCCCTGGTTCTGCTGTGCACGTTGTGTTTATTTTGGTTTTATTTTTGCTATAAATATGCAGCGAAAGGAGCCAAATCCTTTTCTAAAGCTGGGCCTGCGTCCTTGGCTGGCCAAGCAGTTGACTAAGTTGGGTGAGTCACTTACGAAATTAAATAACAAAAAGAGATCTGGCTAAAATGTGTACAACAATTCAACAGGTCTGAAAGGCGCGACGCCAATTCAGGAAAATTGTATACCAGCAATATTATCTGGCAAGGATTGCATTGGTGCAGCTAAAACGGGATCGGGCAAGACCTTCGCTTTTGCTTTGCCAATATTGGAGAAGCTGAGCGAGGAGCCTGTGAGCCATTTTGCACTGGTGTTGACACCCACACACGAGTTGGCCTATCAAATCTCGGAACAGTTCCTGGTGGCAGGTCAACCCATGGGCGTACGCGTGTGTGTGGTCTCTGGCGGAACGGATCAGATGATTGAGAGCCAGAAACTGATGCAGCGGCCACACATTGTTGTAGCCATGCCGGGACGCCTAGCGGATCACCTGACAGGCTGTGATACCTTCTCGTTCGACAATTTGAAGTATCTGGTTGTAGATGAAGCAGATCGCATGCTTAATGGCGATTTTGATGAGAGTCTGGCCGTCATCGAAAGCTGCCTGCCCAAGACACGACAAAACCTGTTCTTCTCGGCCACCATGAAGGACTTTATCAAGGAATCCAGCATATTTCCCATTGCCAAGGACGTGAGTGTCTATCGAATTACTTTACTATGTAAAACTAAATGAGTTCTCTGAATTTGCAGTGCCTGGAATGGTCACAGGACTCGGATGTTGCCACTGTAGACACACTCGAGCAGCGCTACTTACTCTGCGCCGAATATGATCGGGATATGGTGCTAATTGAGGCACTGCGCAAGTATCGCGAGGAGAATGAGAACTCCAATGTCATGATTTTCACAAACACAAAGAAGTGAGTATAGCTAGAGAGGATTACAGTCAATCTGTAGCTTCAATATGTATCTCTTTCCATTACAGATACTGTCAGCTGCTATCCATGACTCTAGCTAGCATGGAAATTGAAAATGTTTGCCTCCATGGCTTTATGCGGCAGAAGGAACGTGTGGCAGCACTGAGTCGCTTCAAATCTAACCATATTCGCACATTGATCGCCACAGATGTGGCAGCACGTGGACTGGATATACCTAGTGTCCAGTTGGTCATCAATCATATGCTGCCACGTACTCCAAAGGAATACATACATCGTGTAGGACGCACAGCCAGAGCAGGCAGACAAGGCTTGGCCATTTCTATATTTAGATTCCCCCGTGATCTGGAACTCTTGGCCGCCATCGAAACAGAGATCAATACCAAGCTGACAGAGCATCCCATAGATCGTATGTTTGTTTTGTAGAAGGTTCTTCCATATGATTTATGAATGATTTCCTAACCATTTTAGAGCGCATGGTCGAGCGCATCTTCATGCAGGTGAATGTGACGAGACGTGAATCTGAAATGCAGCTGGACAACAATGACTTTGATGAACGCGCCCAGAACTACAGACGAAAGACCTGGATAATGGATGGCAAGGACCCAGACGAAATGGAGGCACTGTAAGTAGACTATCCCCAATGAAAACCCTTTTGAATTAATGTACTTCAATTCCATACACAGCTACCGCAAAACGCAAAAGGATAAACTGCGTGAGATACGCCGCAAGCGTAAGGAACAGCAGCAAACAGAGGCGGGGGGCAGTGCTGAGGGCAAGGCGCTCTTACAGGATGATCGCTTTAAGTCCGTGGACAGTGCACGCTTTGAAAAGAAGTTCCGTAAGCGTCCGGCAAAGGATGCGAAAGATGCTAAAGAAATCAAACCAAAACTAAGCAAAACCAACGCAAACAATGCGAAGCGCAGGGGAAAAGATGCGTCTAAGCAAAAACTAAGTAAAGCGAACGCAGCAATGAATGCCAAACGCAAGGCAAAAGTCAAGAAGTAAAGTTTATAAAGTATAGAATATATATATAAAATGGTTTATATTATAAAACAAATAACTTTTGAGCTTACACTACTAAGCAGTTGCACAACGCTAATCAATTAAATATTTTAGTTAATTTCAGTTAATCAGACAGGCTTCATTCAATTGCAGCAGGAAGAAGGTTCGAGGGCAGGCACTTCTTCACTTCTACTTCAGGTTTAGGATTAGCTATCAGTCTAGGGCGATCGTGAGCAGTGCATCCTCGGGAACGACCTCGAACAGCACCTTGGCACCATCATTGAAGGGGTAACATATGCTGCCATCAATGACCAGATCTGCAAGAGAAATTGAATGTTAATCAAGCGTATCTTCTGGCATTCATCTTCTTCCACTCACTTGCATCGATGCAGTGCGACTTGACGAACACACTCTGCACAAAGTCACGCGCCTTGAAGGTCTTCGGTGAGGGCCACACTCCCACACAGATTTGCTCACGAATGGAGTAGCAGAGGCGTGGATCGTCGGGTGCAAAGAGCAGGCGTTGATTGTAACGCTGTGCGATCTGTTCGCAGTTGTTGAGCAGCTTCTGTACCTCAGGGGAGTCACGATTGGGCAGCGATTTGAGCAGATCTCCCACATCGCTGCAGGTGATGCGATTGATGCTCGTGTGCCACGAGGTGGAGCCAGTGCCGGTGCTTACACATAGTCCCGAGCACTTTGTCTTGTTTACAACATCCTGATGATCGAGTACGAGCTGCAAGTGGGACACGCGAGCCGAGAGATGTTCACCAATGAAGACCTGTGGAAAGAAAGGAATGAGTAGGGATTCCCATGGCTACCTTCCTGCTTTCCTTGGCTTACCTCGTTCAGCGCCAGATACGGCAATACTCGCTTCATTTTGGCCTTGTACTTGGTGGCCATTTTCTCGTCCAGCAGTTCCGGTGATGTGCTCACTTGCTCCATTTTGACAGTGGTGTGCCTGAACAGGTCCGTCGACTCGGGAATCTTGCCATTGCTGCCCAGCAGCGTGGTGCGTATGCGCGAGCGATGCATCCATTTGAAGACACCCTGGTAAGGAAGAGATTACTACTAGATAATGATTTATTAGCAGAGCATTGACACTACTTACGTGCCTGATGCGATCCACTGCCTCTTCGGGATTCTCCGAGTACTGCTTGGGCAGCATCAGTCGCCCCTCGGAGTGCTGTGGATCCGAATTGAAGCCCACTATCGGGGTCTTCTGCTGGCTGAGTGCAAACAGAGGACTGGCACGATTGGCGGACAGCAGAAAGGTGCCATCGCCGCCAACAGGGACTATAACATCCGCCCAGCTCATGACATCCTTGCTCAATGAGCTTCTAAATTCAAGTCTGCTCTTTTAATAAAGTCAACAGCGACAAGGACACATTATGCGGGTATGGTGGGAATAGATGCGATTAGAATCAGAGTGGGATGATGACGTTGACGACGACCAAGACGAGGTAAACATACCACACGGACATAGGCACGAGCGAAGCCACAGAGACGAAAGCACACACAGAGACGAAGACAACAAACAAACGTACGTTAGATATACTAGAATCGTAGTCATAATATCAAGGCCAGGACTCAGGAGAGAGTACGCACCTGCTTGAGAGTTTCACCTCGCAGCCGACATTCTGAAAGCTCTGCACGACACGCCTCTCAAAATCCTTATGCAGATTGTGCAGGTAGAGCAGCATCTCCAGATCGGTGCCTCGATCGCGCAGCTTCTGCTCGAGCTGCTCCCGTGACAGCTCCGGGTGACGCAGTTGCTCCATTTCAAAGCGCGACAGCTTCGATACGACCAGCGCACGCTTCAGTTTAAAGTTTGTAGGCGAGAAGATGGAGTATTCTGCTCAAAAGGAAATTACAAAAATACTTTCAATAGAGATAAACAAGATGATGTTGTACTTATGAGCTCTGGCAATGTTTTGACAAACACAGCCGAATTCTTTGAGGGCATTTTACAGTCTATATCCTATATATACAATTTAATACAGATTGACAAGATATGCTCATAAACGACATTCGATTTAACATATTCCATAAAATGAGTGAGAACTGTCTGCTATATTTGTGTTTCGTAGATAAGATACGAGCACAAATAAAACAATTTCTTTCAAGATAATCTACAAATAATGCGATTCCTGATATTGTCAGGCCTTATCGCACATGTCCCGGGCCTAAGCCGATAGCAAACGGAAACGAAAACAAAAAGTCGTATAGTAAACAACGAGGGAAAGAGAGAACCAGGGAATACTAAAGCTGGGGGTTTATAAATCTCGAACTGGGACTGAAACTTACCTTTGGCAAATTGTTTTATCAACTGCTTGGACTTCAACATGACGACAATAATGTTGGGCAGGGGGAGGATCGTTCACATGCGAGTGTGTGTTTTGGTGTCACGTAAGTGTAATTGAAATTCTTTATTTAAATCGATTCAACATTAAAGCGATAACAAATTAATTGTTTGTAATTGTCGTATTCATAGATTATTTATAGAACATAGAAAAAAAAACTGAAAAAGAAAACTGGTTTTGCCTTCAAGAACTTCTAATTATGCACATTAGTCGGCGCGGTTATTTTAGTGTACTGCTCTATTAACTAAATTTGGATCAATTAATATTATCACACTGCCGACGACGATCAATATAAGACGTCTACGCTCCCGGTCTTTATTAGATTAACTGATTGATTGTTGCTTCTCGCTTGTTATTCCTCGCTCTGCTCTGTTCTGCGTCATTTATCGCCGTTTGTTTCTATTTTTGTTCGCTTTCGCTTTACATCTCTCACTGTCAGTTTAGCTCTTGTTGTGCATTGCTGATAAGCTGCACGGCCTTTTCTTATCAGCCAAAAATATAATAAAACAAAAACACAAATACGTTCGTTTTAAGTCGGCTTGTGGATATGTGTGTGAGTTGACACTCACAGTTAAATTACGATTCTTGGTATTATCGATTATTTTCTTATTATCGGTTGTTCATTGTGAATGAAAACTATCGCAACTCTCAATTGTCACTCAGAACGATGAATACAGCTCTCTCGCTTTATCTCTTATTCTACTTTGTCCTAAATTCGCACTATTGTGAATGTCGTTGAATTGTTTTTACCGTTAGTGAATTAAAAATAAACTGAATGATTTTCTTGTCTCTACTTAAATCGATGATACATCCGCAGATCGGTGGCCTCCGCTTTAATATCCAAGTCCAAGCCGTCGGGTTCTCCAGAAAGTCCATTATGTTGCTGTTGAATGGGATTATAATGTGGATTGCATATTATTTGATTGGTACAGCAAACTCACCTGCAATTGAGACAGTTCCTGCTGCACTTCCTCATTCAGAACGGGCTTGTGGAAGACACTGCTTAACAGCAACATGGCATTCTTGGCCACCTCCTGTACATCCAAGTTCTGGAAACTACTCTTGTCCATATTCATCAGATCCGCCAGACGTATAGAATCCGATGGAATGGGTTGCAACTGAAGATTCTGATTCCGTTCATCATACATCGACTGATTGACACTACTGCATGGCAACTGATTCGAACAGTTATAAAGTGGACGTCCCAAACGACTGAAAGCAGTATTATTATTTCCAATTTGGTTGGCTGTATTGATCAGTGATGTGATGGAGTGCGAACAATTCCAATTATTTGAAACGGTCTCGGATCTGGCTTTATTCATTATAAATCGATTGACTTGGTTGCTTTCCATGGAATTCTGGTGTCCAAAGTTTTGAGAACCACGTACCTGCATATGTTGAGCAACATTTTGAAAGTGATTGTTCATATTCATTAATACCTGTTGCTGATTATTATTATTGTTATTGTGCTGAGGATTATTATTGAATGCATTGAAAGCATTGCGCACTCTCTGCTCCATTTGCCCACGTTGCATATTGCGATGTCCTAGCCGATTTTGTATGGGTATTCGACCGTTATTACATCGACTGTTGTTGTTGTTCCTACGATTGTTGCAACCTTGCTGCTGCTGCTGTTGTTGCATTCTTGGCCCTGTTCGTGATAGCAACTGACCACGGGGTGCATCACTGGGAACCAACGGAGCAGAGCCTATGGGTCGATTCATATTACTCGGTTGTATGCGCCACTGCGCAGATCCGACTTTCTCAATTGACGGCGGGATTGGTGTTCTATCATTTGTTGTTTCCATTGAATCGTCAATATTCTCGTACATTTGATCAAACTCATTTGCTTCGAACACTATTTGATTTATGTTCGCATCCTGTATGCTGGAATTAAACTCGTCGCCCATGTCCTCATCTTCATCCTCTTCCTCTTCGTTATCACAAGTTTCATCCTTGTATGATTGCAAGCGCGCCGCTTGTCGTTTCTTCCGATTTCCTTCGTATCCAGGATAACTTTTGGGTATATTCGGCTTAGGTAGTACGCAGTGATCATAATAGTCGTCTGCAAGAAAGTGCATTTTATTTAAGCTTTTCTTATTATTTTTTGTTTATCTCACCAAGTGGCATTAAAACAGCAGCAGAATTATGAGACGTCATTGTTTTAATAAGTTCTGATATTGATAATTCAAGAAATTATCAACTTTAAGCTTAATGCAATTGAAATACGTAGAAGTCCGTAGGCGGTCGATTTAACAGTTAGAATTTTTGACAAATGCATGTGTATGAGTCAAGGTTGTACTGCAGAATATCAAACTATCGATAAAATACTATTAGTGGTGTGCGACTCTGTGTTAGTATTTTTTTAATATTCTTGCATTGAGTTCTCATTCACCGCAGCCAACTTAGCCATGTTCCGACACTTTGATTTCAGTTGCAGAACGTGCAGCAGTTACAACAAAAGTTTTGTAAAATGTAAGTATTGTATTTAAGTTATAAATTTAGTGAGATTGCAGCGCATATAACTGTGATTAGAGTATGAAATGCCTAGTTTCAGAACTCAATGCTGCAAGATCAATGTAAGTTGTAGGAAAATGTTTCCCATTGCCGGCTATAATTTATATTGTAGTCACGTGGCCTTGGGTACGACTCCTGCAACTGTACATCTATAAAATAAAATAAACCATGTGTATTGTTTGCTAACAATGTTTTCTTTGTTTACAGGTGAGACGCTAATAGTTGAGCCAGTTTAGTGCCGGCATGAATAAATTGAGTAAGCATTCCCAATAATTTTCTAAAACTTATCCATGTGCGAACACGAGTCGCTGGTGTAAAGATATACTCCACTTTAGCTAGTGCTTTTTATCTGTTCGCAGAGCAATCTGTACTTCGCCCAAGCATAACCCAAATTTGTCTTGCCAGAAATTTGCGGTGCATATTTTTTCGTGAAGTCGACAATTTATTTATAAATTACCCAAGTTTGATTAGTCAATTTACCTTTACTAACAGATATTTCCATCTGTTTAGGTTAAAAAAATGGAAAATCCATAAATAATGGAAATACCGTCCGGAAGTTCCTGTGAAGAACGAGGTAAGTTATTTATTTTATGATAAACAAATTCAGATTATCTTGACCTGATGATATTTTACATTTCTGACACCTCATATGAATCAATGTGATTCCAACTATTTGTAATTAACAATCTGAAATATCCCATTACTTCAACAGTTTATCATTTAACTTCACCTAGTCTAACCGAAGAATCTTTTCTTTTTGTAGGTTATGATGGGAACTGCTGAGAAATGCTTATCTCTTAGATGCCTCGTGTGTTGAGAGGAATATTCCCAATAGGTTAGTATCTATACCACACGCCACATTCATTACAGATCTGGAGTTTCAATGATGAACTCATAAACCATTCACAGACACCATATAAACGCGAAGCGTTTACAGACTTCTCCAATATTCTTTTGGAGTAAGCGAGTCTTGCCTAGCCGATTATGGACTATGGTTAATAAATTGGCACTGAGTATTCTGCCCCTTACATTCCCTTTATCATTTGTTTGCAAGTTTACTTATGTATTATCCCCTTCTACTTTCTTACAGCTCCACGGGAAAGAGGATCTTCATCTACTCCCTGAATATATTTGGAATAAATAAACATTAATTTTCAATCAAAAATCGTTTTTTACTATGTTTGCACGCTCTCGCAGAGCAATCTCTTGATCTTGCTTGGCAATCATGCGATCACCTTTTGATTTCTTGCCTATTCCTAGCTTGGGTAGGCCTCGATTGAGCCCCTCGAGCAGCACACACGCCTTGCAGGGCTGCTGTGAAGATACGAAGCCACAGCGCTCGCAGATACCACGCACTGGTTTCTTTACTGTATCCTTGAATCGCAGCTGCTCGCCCGAGTAGATGATGTCCATTATCACCGAGGGGCGCACCTTCTCCAGATCTTTGAGGAATGCACGTGCATGACCCCGATATGCATTGGGGGCGAAGACACACTCAGTGGAAAAGTAGACCAGCTTCTTGTAGTGCGCGTACATGACGATCTCCTTTTCATAGCTATATTTCAATGGCTTCACACGTGGTATAGTATCCTCTCCACCGCCTGTCCTGATGTCCGTGCAACGTCGCAAGCGTGCGGTGTCGCCACGTAGAATATTCATTAGCACCGTCTCGGCAATATCATCAGCATTGTGACCTGTGGCTATGCTGTCCACCTCCAGCAGCTTGGCTCCCCTGTCCAATGCCTGTCGTCGAAAGACGCCACAAAATGTGCAGTTGTTGGATCGTCCGATCTGAGCCACAATCCGATCCATAGTCCAACCGTATAGTTCCTCATATGAAAGAATTTTCAATGGCATTTTATAGTCATCCCGATTCTGCTTCACTGTCTCCAAACTGTCGTCCCGATAACCTGTGATGCCTTCGTCTATAGAGAGTAGCACCAGATCCAACCCATAACCGTGTCGTTCATTGAGCAGCTTCAGCCTGCAAACAATGTTGAGATCAGAAATAGACCATGCTTGTCACCAGGAAGTAGCTTACACATGTGCCAGCACTGTGGAGTCCTTGCCACCGCTGGCTGCCACGGCGACCTTTTCTCCACGACGAAAGAGATTACTCGAGGTGATTGTGTGATGGATTTCAGCCTCGAAGGCGGCAAAGAAACAATCCTTACACAGTGCATCGCCGGTTTTCGGGCGCTGAAATAACAGTTTCGATATATTTTCCTGCATTTGTTTTATTTTTAGAATCTGGTTACCTTCAAGGTGGCCCGATTACCACATTTAGCTTTACAATCTATGGGCATTTCCAACAGCAAAATAAATATGAATTGTTTATAAATAAATAACGTGCAGTGCACGCCGCACAGTTACAATCGTTGTTCTGTTATCGATAGATTGAAAAGAGTGTTGAACAAGTGTTCAAAATACTAAAGTTTTAACGAAACAGCTGGTAAGTTATTATGGCAAGGGAATATCCATAATGCTATAAAGTGTTTCTATTAAATGCCAACAATTTTAAATTATGAGTTTAGATGATGAAAACGAAGCATATATTTACAACAAATTATATCGAAGCAGAGGGAAGTGTGGTAAGTTACCTCAGATTCGAAAATTCACTGTTTTTAACTCTAGCTTCTCATTAAATCACAGCAATCTACGCTCGTTTATCGGATGTTTACGTTGAGCCGAAGCCAAAATACAATGCCAGAAGCCTGATTCCCATGGCCGATGGGGCTACCACGAACACATTTGATGTTCACCATGATATTTGGTTTCACATTGCACTGCGTCTGGATCCGGAAGATGTACAAACCTTTGCTCTGGTCTGTAAACAGTTTTCCAAACTGGTAAGCTCCAGAGTCTTCTGGCGGAACATGTACAAGCGACACTGCCTAAGCGGGTCCTCAACGAAGGCCTGGAACTTGGAACTGCCCGCCCAGTTTCAGTTGGGGCAAATACAAAACTGTGATACGAAAACCATGCGAGTGCAGGTAATCGAGGCGTTTTTTCACTGCTATCGCCCGCTGAAGACGCGCTTGGAGCTGGGCTACAACCTGGACTGGCTGCTGCAGCGCACCTTTGTGACCTGCACACAGAAGCAGTATCAGTGTCTGTGGATCATATGCTACACGCTGTGGAATCAGCAAACGTCTCAATTGCCGTCAACGAATCGCGAGGATCAAGAACTGCCCACAGAAGTGGTGAACGATTGGGAATCACTTGCAGATGATAATGATGATGCACTGACGAGGTTCTCATCAACTAGTCGCCATGAAGGTGTTGTGCTGCTAATTGTCCTCTGTCGCCAATTCATGCCACTGCCCATGCAATTGCTCTACAATCCTCAGCAGACGCGCTTTCGCCTTAAGGCCACCAGAGAGATGCTATGTACGGATATGCGCGCCAAGAATCTGGAGCTGGACTTCGTTGAGGACAACACCAACAGCCAGTTGAGCGTAACTGTAAAATATGCACGTATAGAAAAGTACAAAGTGCTGCCCTGGTGGCATCCCGACTTCAAGAGGTTTCTTAAATAAAACTCGTGTGATCTGTAAAAAGAAGACTTCTTTCTGATTGTGAAAGGTGTAAGTAGTCCATAAAGCGGTCGTTCACTTGCTGATAGAGTCTCTTCTTGACGTCTTCTACATTTTAAGTACTTGCAAAACAGGTTTGCGTTTTGTTTTCTTGATGTCTGACCTAGTTTCTTGTTTATAGGATAACTGTAAATCGATCAGCCTAAGTAGAGGTTTAGAAACACATGAGTTAGCTGTTTACGTTCTTTCCATTTCATTGATGTATTTCACAAAAGATGTTTCATTTGTTTTTATTATTATTTATTGTGGCCGGTGCCCTTTGAATACCCCAATTCTTTCTATTCTCAGTGACCGACAATATGTTATCTTTGGAGTATGTTTGCACATTACTCAAACAAGCTGTCGCTACATATGTAGGAACTACCTACACAAGATAGATACACAAGATTGATAGATAAAGAACTGATAATGCACTTTTATCTCGTGGTATATATATAAAATGCTTTTATTGATACCTAATATGATATAAAAGCGAATGTTATATGTATAATAGGTTAATAAGTAGATTACAACTGGAAGATATCCGATATATATATATATACACTATTATCTTAAACATAATTGTGAAATACATACAAAACATGCAAGGAGGAGGTGGTCATAATTACATAATTAATTTAGTCTCCGATCATGTCGTTGATCGCGTCATGTGTCTTTCAAACCCTCACACCTTGCCCAGCACATCGTGTCCGTAGGGCTTCTTTCGGTAGCCTCCCTTGAAGGCGAACAGCTTGAAGGCCAACACCATCATGACAATGCAGAAGGCGTACAGGAACATGCCCATTCGCATGTCCATGTCAGAGAAGACGTTGGAGATCTGACGCTTTTGCCGCATGGTGTCGAGCGTCTCGTGGAGTAGCTCCTCGTGCTGCACGCCATAGCGGCTGACGAACTGAGGATTATGTATGTTCTTGAGGAAGCTTAGCACAGCGTCCCGGTTCCACTTGATGTCCTCGTCCTTGGAGCCCACCAGACGACACTGACCACAGCTGTTCGCACTGGGAAACTGTTGCTTGGGGAACTGTGGATCCTCTGTGGAATCTCCTGCAAGTCGCTTGTTCACCACATTGTGGGACTCCCACAGCCACAAGACTGCCTCCTCCTTTGTTGGAACATCCCAGATTTTGCGTATTGCTGCCATGGACTGTAAAATATTGATGGTTCAGTGAGGTTGATCAATATTATGCACGCTTCAGCCTCTCCAACTGTACAACCATTTGAACAGCTGGGCCAGAAAGAGAACAACAAGCATTCAGGTCGCATGGAAAGTCAACAGAACCTGTCACCTTATTCGAGGTAAACTGGTTGCGTAATTCATATCCGCCACATCAAGAGAGACTACGCGAAGTAGTAAATCGCAGTGAGAACACTTGATGAACCAATGGAAAAACGTGACTGCTCAATTAAAGTGTTTATCAGCAGAATACGCTTCTTTAACTTTTACTTGCACTCTCTCCCAGATATAACATACAAAACAATAAGGGCTTTGACCTCTCACGCATAATACTAAAAGAGAGCTTGATCAGCCAAAGAATACGGAAACATCGGGAACAACATGGAGATAAGTAGGTTACGTAGACTAATCTAGGAGTTTCCTGTTATTTCGAAATGTTTTTTTTTATTAAATCATTAGGGATCGCAGCTCACTCAACATTATCTATTAGCTTACGTATATGAAGAGTTGTTGCTTCTCAACATATGAGCAATTCTAAATAAATATGGTGAAATGAAAGTCAAAAGTTAGCAAGATCTACTCATAGTTGCCTAAAATAAGAACTCATTTGCCGCTTCAGTTGCCGAATAAACAAGGAAAGCTTTATAATTGTAATGGTAAATAAGTTAACTATACTATATAGTAACATATATCAGGTATAATAGTTTTGTTTGGTTTGGTTTGAATTAACGTTTTTCTACCTCGTGTAAAATCAATTAACTTTTCATTTGAATTAATTCATTGTTTGCTTAATTTAACAAATATGTATAGAAATGAAAGTGTTGAGTCGAGGTCTGCCAGTTGGTGTATATACCCCACACTAGTTGAATAGCCCTAAGTCGGTCTACTAACGCAGGTAGATTAAAAAGACAAAAGATATTGCCTACAATACCTAAGTAGTCATTAGTTTAGTGTATGCTTTGTCTACGTAGAGCCAAATTTAGGTCTGCGAAACTCGTTTCTCGAGGACAGAGTGAAGTGAATAACTACTTGGACCCTATACCATATCAGCTGAGCGTACAGGGTGTTTATCTGTACAATATACTCGGCTTCGTTTGGCCTGCCTGCCTCTCTGACTTGGCGTACTTTATTGTTTATTGTCTACGTTTTTAATCTTACGTATTTTGCGGCACATTCTTCTATACTATAATCGGGAAAAATGACAATACAGGCAGATATCGTCACAGGGGCCTAATTCTTAATTCTGCTATATGGAAAATACAATTATCGTGTTGAAGAGCGTAAATTAGTTTCACTTGCTAGATTTGATATGGACAATAACTCAAAGGTAGGAGGTCGTTACTAAAATTTGATGATCTCATGGAGAAAACATCATTAGCACGTAGACCCTATTTACACCTACATACATGTACATATGTATATATATATCTATGCAGGCGAGCGAGGGGGAGGGAAAGAGAGTGAGATTGGGACGTGACTCACCTGGAAGTGATTGGCGCAATCGGTGCAACCGAAGTAGTTCTTAATGTAGCCATGCATGGCCTGCAGCACCTCGAGTGGATCGCGTGTCTCCTCGTTCCCTGCTGCCTGTACAGACATGAAGTGGAACAGCGTCCAGAGGGAGCAACTGAAGCCACGCAAATGCGGATTGGAACCAGCGCATCCCACATAGTGATTGGTGGAGTAAATGGGACCATGCTTCTCCTCCAGACGTCGTAGCTCCTGCTCAAACTGCGCTCCCGTCAGCATCTGATTGAACTGTACTACGTAATCCTTGAGTTTGGTGACCATATCGCGTCCACGCGAGCCCAGTGGATTGTATCGTTGGAGGACAGTAAGGAAACGCTGCAGCGCCAGCAATTTCTCGCCACTTATCTCCGTTGCCTTGGGCACTTCGTTGTGGAGAATGGTGCGTATGGCCATCTCTAGATCAGCCTGATAGATCAAGTGCTTATTGCGATGCACCTCCTTAAGGATATTGTCGAGTTCAGTGTTGTTGGTGGTGCTGCTCTCGTGATGCTGCTCCTTCTGCAGATTCGATGACTGATCTGGTTTGGGTGTCACGTTAAGCGCACGCAGTGCATCCTCAATGGTTTTGGCATAAGCTTCCGCTGTCTGCTTTGCCGAGGTGTGTGTCTTTACATTACCCTTGCGATCTACCAGTGCGAGCTCGTACTTCTCGGTGTCCACTTTGAATTTAGTTGCCACGGCGGCATCGTTGAAGCGACGCACTTGCACGGCAGGCCAAGCGGCCAGGAAGAGCGCTGTCTGTATGCCCAGTGTGGAGTTCTCTGTCTCGTGGATTAGTGCTATGTATTCCCGCTTACTGCTGAGACCTTCGAAGAGCGTGGGGGCTGTGTCAGCTTCTGTGACGGGTGAGGTATTTGGCCAGGCTGTGTTGTTCACCGTACGATTCTCTGCAGCCACCAGATTAGCTAAGATGTTACGTATCTCTGCAGGATCCTGGGATTGCACATTCTGTCCATACTCATTCGTGTTGGCCTGGAATGCTGGACTGATGTATCGCAGTGTGGGATAACCCATCACCTCGTAGGTGCGACAGATGCCATTGTTCTCTTCGGCAGCACAATCAATTGCTGACACTGCGATAACCTCACGCCAGGGATACAGTTGCTCGGCCACCTGTTTGTAGGTGGGCGCAAAGCGCCTGCAGTGCCCACAGTATGTGTTGTAGAATTCCACGAGCGTCGAGCGGTTCTGCTCCAGCACAGACTCGTTGAAATTGCCCACTGTGAGCTTGACCACCTTGTCCTTGTCGTCGTACAGGCCCAGCTCCTCGTTGACCGGCTCTGATTGTTGCTTCATAAGTGACTCGTATCTATTTAGGGGGACACCAGCACTTGCCACTTGCAGAATTACGAGAATTACGGTGCCCACGGCAAGTGAAACTGCCAGCTGCGCACCTTGTCTCGACATTGTTGTTATTGTTATTATTCTTGCTTGTTACTGCTACTGCTGCTAGGTGTTGTAGATGTTCTGTGGGCAATGCAATGAGCGCGACTGATACGTTCTACCGTTTCATTTGGAATGTTTTATGGTTTCAATAAGTTTGATTAGCTATTGAAGTGTTTCACTCTCCCTCTCTCTGTCTCTCTCTCTGCCACGTAGTAGTGATGAGCATTGTCACGGACTGAGTCACGGGGAACGAGTCTACTTGCAAAATCGCGAATTGCGCTGGATTAAGTAAGGCTAATTTTCTAAACTATACGATTAACATGTTCTGTACTATAACAGTTATTTATTTAAGTCTACAAATAAATTTATGAATGCATTTAAATGACTAACTTAATCAACACATAATCTCATTTAAATAATAGTTTGGATGATCCCTGCGTTCAATCACTTAGTTCGATTAGCAACCAAGTACTTTTTGCTGTGATTACAAAACAAATACTTACTACCGAGTGAGTACTAATCGAGCAGTTCCGTTTAAAGCTGCTATCGATAAATAAAAAATACCATGTTTATTGATACCCAGAATACTTCAAATTACATATTAAAAATTCATAAATTTTTCTAGTTTAATGTATTAAAATGATTCTTCGCTCCTTAAATCGTGTCTTCAGACCTCCAGCTGTAACCGATGCAGGATGTATTTTGCTTATTGGGGTTTTTGTGCCGGTCACTTATATTTTCCAAGTGACAATCGTGCTCCCAGAATTGACTCATATGGGTGGTTTGTTGTACACCGTTTTATGGCTGGCTGCGTTATTTGTGGTCTTTAATATATCATCAAACTTGTTGGCCGCCATGCTAGTGGACACCACCATTAAAAGTGAATACACTCTCATTACTTTTCAGTTGTGTTTATAGTAATTTAATGTCTTCCTTGCAGTGGTGGACATATTAAAGCCGCCGCAGGATCTGGAGCAGTTGAGCCAATGGCACATGTGTGACTGCTGCCAGGCGCTGGTGCCGCCTCGCTCCTGGCACTGCGAGATCTGTGATGTGTGTGTGCTGAAGAGGGATCATCACTGTCGGTTTACAGGCTGCTGCATAGGACACCATAATTATCGCTATTTCTTTTTCTTCTTGGTCTATCTCAGTTTTGGTTCTTTATTCTCTGTGATCACCTCAAGTATTTATATATGGTACCTTCACTTCGATACCTATTGGAGTCTCTCCACATTAGTCACCGTGTTGTTCCCCATGCTGAGCTTTGCTCTGTACGCCAGCTGGGAGAGCTTCTACATGCTTATTTACGAGTTGAATCTGCTGGCCTTCGGGATGTCCACGCTGCTGCTAATCTATCATTCCCCAATCTATACGCGAGGCGCTGTGATGAAGCATCGGCGGAGTTCCAAATACGACTTGGGTCTGCGTCAGAATGCGGAAATGGTGCTAGGCAAGCGGATGCACTTGACGTGGCTATCGCCGTTCGTACATAGTGAGTTACCGCATGACGGCATCAACTGGATACCAAACCCAAAGAAGAGCGAATGAACGCCGCAATCTCTCTCTGTGACTAGTCAGTGACAAAGTAATCTCTTTTGTAATCTCGTCTAGGTGGACCTTAGTGGACAATTGAATAGTATTAAGTAATGCATTCCCCTTGCATTTATTTATACAATATTTTGGGTTTATTGCAATTATACAAAACAATTCTAACGACGCGATTCTTACTTTTCTAGGAAGCTGTCGCCGACTAGCGATTTCAGCTTGGCCAAATGCACTTCGTTTAGCGTGAATCCGTCGTGGATGCGCTGTGCCAGCGTACTCGTCTCCATGTTGTTTTCCACGGCATATTGCAGTGCCGTCAATGCTAAACTGGGTGCTTTGTTTAGTACACTAGCCTCGACGTACTCCAGCAGTGCGCTCTCGGCTGGCGTACCGGGAATACGATGCTGCTGCTTGTCAATGTAGGTGAACACCTCACTGGCTTTGTCAAAGTTGCTGTTGCTACGCACGATTAGAGTCAGAATATCGCCAAGCATTTGACCGGTGAAGGATACCTTGCGAACACGACTGCCAGATTCCTCAATCTTATTGTAAATGTCCATGGCAACTTTGGCGCACTGCTCAGGCAACTCCTGTTGCGAGGGCAGCTCGGGATTGGCGCGGTTATCCACCATAATACGAAGTACATAAAGCAACAGACTCTCGCGATGCGTGTGATCGAAGATTACCATGTCGGACCAGATGCGAGGCACGTGTTCGACTGCGCCGTTGATTTCTATGGCTCTCAGGATCTCCTCCATGATGCCAGGCTCGGGGGTGTATATGTTTGGAACAAGCAGATCGTATGTGTGCATAAAGTCCTCGATTGACTCGGTCTGGCAGAGCAGAGCTAGGTAATTGCGGTAATAGACAGACTCCTTGAAGGAATCACCAATCAGATCATAGTTGTTGCCGGTGTGGAGCAGTGCATCCACCTTCTTGGCCAACGCCTTGTCGTGTAAATGATTGCGGCAGACATCCATGGCTGTGGCGAAGAAATACGTATCCTTGGGATGCTCAATCTTGAACTCCTTGTTGCCAATGTCGTTGAGTATGTCCACAATGACGTGCGAGACCGGAGCACGTTCTCTGCAGAAGATAATCAGCAGATAGTAGTAGGTGCCCAGGCTGGGAGTCACGCCTAGTTGCTTGAATTCTGGCAGTACTTTCAGCGCAGAGCCGCGAGCCAGTTTGAAGTTGCCAAATGAGCTGATGCACTGCAGCAAGGCATTCAGAGTGCCCAGATTGGGACGCAACTGTTGCTGTGCCATTTGCTGCAACAGATCGTTGCACAGCTGCCAACGCTGATCCGCTGTTTCCTTGAGGAAGCTAGCCACCTCAATTACGGCATTAAAGGTATTTGTATCCAGCTGTATTTGCTTCTCCGTAGCCTCCTGGAATAGTGCAAAGGCTCTTTCGCACTGTAGATACTTGGCCATGCCGCGGATGAGCGCTGCATAGGATTGAGGCGTCTTTGGTTCAATGGCGGCATAGAGGTTCTCTGCCAAATCACCATCCTTCCAGGTCTTGCCGTGTCTCTCACGTCGCCGACTGTTCTGCAGGAACCAACGTTCCTCGATATACTCCTCTGGCAACGGCTCCTGGTTGTTGTAGAAGCAAACGAGTTCCAAGAGGCTTTGTTTTTGTGCCTGGCTAACTTCAATGCCCTTCTGTTCTAGCAGATTGTACACCAGCACGGCGTCTGATAGTTCTCCTTGTTTAATTAGTTGATCCAGCGAGCTCGCATCCACTTCAGATTCCTCTGTGTACACTTGGCTGGGTGCAAACTTCTCAATTGGTGGCTCTGCCTCATGGTGCTGCAATTATTTTAAACATTTAAATCAATCTCAATTACTTAGCTTTTACTCACCAGAAACAGTTCTCGATGTTCCTCCTTTATCCAATTGGCCGCTTTGCGTCCAGCCTCCTTGGACAATGCAAAGGTTCGCTTGCCCACGTTGGACAAAGGTATCAGGTAGGGATCATCGTGGAATTTATAGTGTGGCGCTGTTGGATCCCTTCCAACGGTGCTTGCCAATGCCTGCAGCAGATCTGTTGGTGACCGCTCAATGCGTTGGGGGATTTCAATGTGATCCGCTGCCGGCGGCGCAGCGGTTGTGTAATGTGTGCCGTTGCCGCTGGCAATGTGACGGACCAGCCTGGACCGAGGCAACAATCTCAGTTGTCGTGAAAGATACATTGTCACTGATTTCCGACCGTAAATAACTGCACTTTCAGTTACAAATTATAATATTATTTAATATAAATAAATGTCGAGAAAGAGCAGCAATGCAAGCAATGTGGCCAGAGGAATGTGCAACAGCTGGCGATTCCGATTGCTCGATAACGCGGCAACATGTGGCGGCTGTTCGATAAATTGCTCCACACTTAACGAAACTTGCTCCACACACAAATTCAAAACAAAGCCAATGATATTTAAAAGTTTATTATCTTATAAGCTCGATCGTGGAAATAAAAATATACAAGTGGAATTGAATGTATATATTAAAGTGAAGAAATGATCACGAGTCGAGTTTCAGTTAAGCTGCCATGCGCTTCAGTCGCTCACTGCCATTGAGCGTGATCGCGTCTTGTTCGCCTGTCTTGAATTTCGCGAGAATAATGTCAAAGCCGATCTTATATTACGATGACCGCAGCCCGCCGGTGCGCAGTTGCCTTATGTTAATTAAAATGCTGGATATAGACGTGGAGATGCGCTACGTCGACTTATTCAAGGGGGCGCAATTCGAGAAACAGTTCTTGGCGGTAAGAAATGCAAATCGTATACAGAACAGAGACCCAACTAATCCCTCCTTCCCTTCTCCAGCTGAATCCACAGCACAGCGTACCCACGCTTGTGCATAATGATCTGATGCTCACCGATAGCCACGTAATACTAATACATCTCGCCGAGCAGTTCGATGCCTCCGGCAAACTGTGGCCCAAAGAGGAGGGAGGGGCAAGGCTGAAGGTGCTTAATCGTCTCTTCTTCGAGTGCTCCTTTCTGTTCCGTCGTGACAGTGATTTAATGGTACATTGCTGTGCATTAATTGCCAAGCCATACACTTACTTATGCTATTCTTTTTCATCTCTCTGCTGTTGCAGTCGGAAATCGTGCGCAAGGAATTCGCAAACGTGGATGTGGCTTACCACAAGCGCAAGCTGCACGAGGCATACGATGCCCTCGAGCAGTACCTGGCCGAACAAGAGTACATGGCTGGCAACGAGGTAAACCTTCACCATACCAGCCCTGCACAGTTTAATTGAGTTTAACGTTTCTCTTCTGTGGCTTTTATAGCTGACACTCGCCGATATATCCATTGTGACCACACTGAGTACAGTGAATCTCATGTTTCCAGTGGCAGCAGAGCACTCTCGCTGGCCGCGTCTGCAGCGCTGGTTTGCCACCATGCAGCAATTGAATGCCTACAATGAGAATCGCATTGGCTTGGCAAAGCTGCGCCAGATTGTGCAGAAGATGGGAAAGTTTGAGTTTCCCTCCACGGATTAGGTGCGAGTTGGCATTCCGGAACAACCCGTTAATATGCGTGTAATATGCGTTAAAATAAACAAAAAAAACCGCTAATGATATTTCTCAACTGTTTGGTCAGCCTTCATTAGCATTACAGATGGAGTCCACTTCAACCCGACGCTGTACTTCGTGGGTCAACTCCGGCTGTTTGCACTCGAAATGTTTGGCCAATATTTGCATGGGTCGCCGCTTTGCGTAACCCGTCATGTCATGCCTAATGGCCGTATCGAGTGCGCAAATTTGAGCTGGGTTATCCAGCAGGAGTGCGTGGCGCTAATTGCACGCACCCTAGCTAATTAACAAGGCTGCGCGTAGAGGAGGAAGGAGTGAGGACAAGCACGAGGAGCAGAGGTGGAACAGGAGAAGCAGGCCCCGCGAGTCAGCAACTCCATCAAAGTTTAACGTACTTGTACGCACGTACTTAAGTACGCTAACTGGCATGCTTAGCCCTTGCCACCTGCCTCCTCTTCCTGCCTTCTCCTCCTCCTTCTCCACTACTATTTCCCCTGCCTTCTCCACTACCTTCTCCTCCTGCTCAGGTGCAACAGCATTTTCATTGTGTTGGGCAAATCTTCTGTCCAAGCACGGCGTAAACTTTTGTGGCCAACAAGTTTTTCAATTTACCAAGCAACATTTATCTGCAGCACGATGACCAAGCAGGGGGGGACGCAGCGCAGGTAGCTGGGCTCCAGGATGTCCCTGTTGCATGCCAGCACAAAAGGCACATCAGGCGTAAATAAATAAACATTTCTACTATAGCCGCAGGAAGCTGCAGGACGGAACTTGACATGCAGCTGACACTGCGAACTTGAAGCGTGACATTTGCCCCTTGCCGGAAGTGAAATTCAATTATTGCTTTATATATATTCTATATTTATTTATTTATGCTCGAATTTATGGCATCCGCGCAGTTTATAACGCACATAAAAATCTGTTTTGCGTTTCTCCGACAAACTGGGCCGGCGACTGGGCTTATTTATTGGCCTGCAGTGCGGGATACGACGCGCCAGAATGCAATGCAGCGTTGCCCATAAACATTAAAGAGGCGTATCGCGAGAACTGGGGCAACCAAGGGAAGCGGAAGTGCATTTAAGCCGGAACCAGCGAGTGAGTTCACATTTAATTCAATTTGTTATGCAAATAAATATGTTAACAGCAGGCAGCAGGCAGCAGGCTTGGAGAAAGAACTGTAGTGGTAGCCCATTAACAAAGCAGGCAACGCCTTTTGTCAAGAGGTGCCATAATTATGGTGCGAAATTAGCATGCCTGCTTGCAAGCCAATCAGAAGTCGGGGCAAATCGAGTTATAATGACAAAGACAACAACGGTAGCTTGAACAAAAACAAAGGCAACAACACTCTCCTAAAACTTTTTGAATACTCATGCTGAACATGTTTTAAACCCGGTATATACAATTTCTGTTTGAATATGAGTGCCTTTTAGGAACTTTCAGACATAACATCGTTAAAAATACATTCCATATTTATGTGAAAGGACATTCTGATGAGGCCCTGACCGCTAGATTGATTTGTCATTTAAGTATTGTGGTAATAATGTTATGGCGTTGGGATAAGTTCCATGCTGCCTCCTAAAAAGAGTCTACTTCATCTTTCTAAAGTCATAGATGCCTTACAAATTTGACAATTTGGAACTGTCAGATCATTTTCTCAATGGATTTTCTCATATATTCACTTGGTATTTAAATAATGTAACTAACCTGTATTGTAAAAAATAACGACAGTTTTAACTATATCTAAGTGAAAGCATTAATATCTTTACAGATCATCAACTTTAAAACTTTCTCTGAGTAGCTTAAATGGAACTGCAGGTATGGAAGGCCTATGTAGAGAAATATGATTATGAAATATTCTATAAATCTTGAAAAGAGCACAGAGTAGCCGAAGCACTCTTCAAACTACCACAAGACGGTTCTTGAATCGTGAAATTGTATACCTTCTGTTGTTTCTACTCAACATGAAAGCTCTAGTCACCATTATTATTGACAACACATTACTTAGTTCTACTTCATCATTAAACATTTATATATACAGGGTATATAACGGTCACTCCCTCTACACTTGCTACACTTTCCTTACTTGTTGTTATCTTTTTCCAGTGCGTGTGCGTGTGCAACTTGAGCCTAATGCTCAAAAAGTACATTTTGCAAATTGATTTAGCGGAATCTTGCTTTGAAGTCACAAGACAATTCCCAGTCGAAGTAGAAGTCAAAGTCGAATGAGAAGGTGCTGCTTCCCGGCACCGTCAGTCAGTCAATTTGCACAATTTCTAGGCGCTGTTCGAAAGTTGAAAATCTGATTAGGTGCCGCCTGCTTGAGGAAGCTGACTCCTGCTCCTACTTCCTGGCAGTTGCTTTAAAGTGTTAAAGCCGGCGATTCAATTAGGCGAGACGGGTCCCAAAAACGTCGATGGTCAACTTAAGCAGGCTGGCTCGGGTTGGTCAGGCATTCCATCATCATCATCAACAGCACTTAAAGCAAATGTTTGTTGATTCTATTTGGGTCGCAGTGCAGAAGATTTTCTCTCACCCCTTCTCGCTTGGGTTGCCGTCTGAATTATTGATTAAAGCGAGAACTTCCCTTTCGATTTTCGTCAAAATTTCAGCTATTTTTTTGCAAATTATTATCTGCACCTTTTTTTTGTAGTTTTTTTCTTCTTGTTCTCTTCATTGACTTTCCGACTAATTTTATCAGCTTTAAGCTTGAATGAGCCTCGTTTCCGACGCCTTAGTCGTTCACTCGTGTTGTGGCCAAACCTTTTTGTTGTGCTCCCTCCACAGCTCGAGCTGTTCGCAATTTGTTGCTGCGGTTTCGGGAGACGACAGGGAAGCACATAAATAATTGAAATTCTCTGTCAATAAACGAAAACGAAGAGGAAAACTTTTCTAACGCAGTGAGATGAAAAAGATGTTTACCTATTTGGCCTTTTTGGCCGTGCAAAAAAACAGTTCATTTCATTTTAATTGCGTGCGGTAAACAGAAACAGATAACAGACACGTTGGAGCAACAAAATTATATGCGAAACTTATAAATAACATGTGATTCTGATTCGGATTGCGAGTCCCGTTGCCCGTCGTTACCCGATTCCCGTTTGACTGTGATTTAACATGGGGCAAACGCGTCGTATACGCGATGCGCGACGTTTATTTTTATAGTGAAATGACGACATTGTGGCAAGAGATTTTCCAATTAAATGTTAAGCAGACGTCGACGCTGTCCGACTGTGTTGACTTTTGTTAAATAAATAAATAATGTGCTTATTTTTAGCAGGTCGACAAAGCGCACAAAAACGCAGACGCAGACGCAGAACTATTTCTGGCTTTGTCCACAAACGGAAAGAGTCCTCTCTCTCTGTGTTTACAGCAGGACCAAGAGTGAGTCCTCGCAATGTTCGACTTCATTTCCGTTTCCGCGCCGTAAAACAACGGAAGTTTGCCAGAGTCCTTTAGACAATAGCCACAAGTGGGCTACGTCCACCCTCCCTGCCTGCTAACAAGGCCCTTGAGGGGGGGGGCAGGCATTGATCCCATTTGCGCTTGACTTCATTTCGCATGCCCAGCAGCAGCAAAGGCAAACTGGGTCAGTCGAGGGGGGGAAGGGGGAATCACTCTAAGTCCTTGCTAGGGTATCCCTCTCTTGTTGCTTATTGTGTGCCCAGGAACGTGTCCTTTGTAGCGTTTTTCCTGTTGATTTATGTGCAAATAATCCCGCCGCATTTAGCCGAAAGTGCCAGACGCACTCGATGGACAAGTTAAGCTGCTTTTTGGGCCAGTTTGCGGCTGCTCAAGTGGGCCAAATCAAATTTACCAAAGCAAACACAGGAAACAGGAAACGGAAAATGGGGAAAAGTGTTAAAATGCTTCAAAATGGCGATAATGATTCGATCTCAATTAAGGCGCTCTTTAAATTGTGTGAAATCGAAGGAGAAATGACAATGATAATTTAATTGCAATCATAATTTGCCAGCATCTGTGGCACCAGTGCACAGCGCCTGCAGGCGAATTTAATTCACTTAAATGGCAAAAAGACAGAGCAGCAGAGGACAGGGAGTAGAAGGGGGAGGGTAGGGGGAGGGGAGGGGTAAGGACTTGCAGGGACAGTAGTAGGCCGCGCAAGTTGCTAAACATAAATTTGGTTAATTAAAAAATAGCTGCCTTGGGCGTGGGATGCTCAAAATGGCGCGAGGTGCGGCACAAAAGTATGTGAAACATCTGCTAGCACAGTGGGTATTAAAAATAAACGTACACGCAAGTGCGCAAGAGAGAGAGAGAGAGAGCGCTAACATTTGCCGGCTGGAAAATCTCCAACTATTCTATGTTGATATAAATAGACATAACCCAGCGCACAATTTCGCCACGACTCGGCAATGTTATCGAAACTGTATCCGCACTAACGGCAAAAGTTATCGCTGTCAAGGTTAAATGCTAAGAGCTTTATGTGCCTGTGTGTGTGTGTGTGTGTCTTGTGTCGTCTCGCTCGCTTTGTTGAGCACATAAATAAAATATAACATTTATTAAGGGCATGCCGAATGTGGAATGTCTCGCCGGCTGGGCATATCCGACTACTGTATATCCTGATATGGGGAGAATAGTTATTATATTTTCTGTATGTAATCTTTGCCTCTTTATACCCTTGCAGAGAGTATATTAATATTTATTTTAATATTTAGACAAAGTTTTTATTCTCTATATTTGATTAAGTTATGTTGAATGTGGAAGAATGCGCCTGGGGACATGATTGACTAATATATACCCTAACAAGCTCATGAAGTATGCTAAAAATAGAAAGTCTCCTTACATGCCTTGGAAAGCCTTCTCAATCTGCATCAAATTGCAGCCCCAGGCAATGTTGGTATTCCCTCTACTTAGTTAGGGTATTCCTTAGTCAGTCTTGCCCGCCCTGTCGCCTTGTTATGCGCTCTGTCATTTGCCATAATTTAAATTTGGTTGTACTTACGCCTGCCTAAAGCGTTTTTCAATAACGAGAGATGCGTATAAATTAAATTAATTGTCTGGACATGAATGCGACCTTTGACCTTGTTTGTTGTCAGTTTTCGGATTCGAAGATACCGAATTCCATTCGCCTTCATCATCGGTATGCGCCACTAAACATGTTTTCTGACAATTTTAGCTGTAATGAAAAATGTATGAAGAATTTTAAGAGCGACGCAGACAGAGCAAGTTTAATTTGCATCAGTTTCAAATGGAAAATGTCGAACAACGTATATATGTACATATATATAGCTTCCTAATCCTCTGATATATCGGAGAGTGTATATGTACATATATATAGCTTCCTAATCCTCTGATATATCGGAGAGTGTGGGAATTGTAAAGTGACTAAGGAAATCCATTTTGGCTCTGATTGTATCCACGCCCGCTGGGGATCTTAATGTGTCTTGTTCTCCCTCTCCCTCTCCCTCTCCCTCGTCCTCTTCCTCATACTCCTCATAGCCCTCCTCAATGTGCTCCATGTACTTGTAATTTGACCTTACTGTAACTGCATTTGTAGCATCATCACAATCCTCGGATATATCTGAGAGAGAAGGAATTTCGAAGAACTTCAAGAAATCCGTTTTGGCTTTGATTGTGTCTGCGCCCTGTTGAGCAGGTTGTTGTACATCCTCCTCATCATCATCGCAATCGAAATCATCATAGAGCAACAAGTCAACTTCACTGTCTTCTTCGGAGTCTTTGTTCCTGGGCATTCTTCTAGAGCTGAGTGAACAGTCATGTAAGTTGTTTACCAAACAGGAAGATTGTTGTCTCTCATTTGACTTGGGAATGGAAATCTCTGACTCGCCAGTTCTGAAGCGCATATCGCGTGCTCTCTTTAGACGTTCTTTGCGTTTCTTTTTTTCCATTTCTTGTGCTAACAATTCTTCCTGTTTTCTTGTTTCTTCTTCCTCATGTTTAGTTTGAGATTCTTCTGAAGTTCTCTCCTCGAGCCTGCCCTCAATTATTGCATCCAGATCGGCTTCTGTTTCGCCTGCAAAGACATCACGCTCGGTGGGAGTTTCATTTGCCCTGCACTCCCTGGGAGGAGCTTCTCTAGCTTCTCTGGATTCTCTAGCTGCTCTTGCTGCTGCAGCTTCTTCATTTTCTTCCCTACCCTCTCTAGTCGCTCTTTTAGGCTTTCTTGCCTTCTTCTTTTCCATTGAAACTGGCTTTGTGTATTTTGTTTTGTTTTAATTTTTTCATTTCAATGAAATCCAAAGTATGTAGATTGCAAGTGTTGCTGGATTTCGCTTTCATATGGAGAATTTCAGCTGTTTTTCCTTAGCTTACCTAAACAAATTCTCCAAAGTGCTTTGCAATTTTCACTTTGCGCACGATTGAAAAGTATGCGAAACAGTCATTGGCATCGACTTGTGGCCAATTTTAAGCATGAGCCAATGCATTCCGATTTCAATTGCGAATTACGAGCAAAATTTGCACACAATTTGATCGAATGAGAAGACAAAGAGGAAAACTGTTGAGGGAAAAGCCATGGGAAAAGCAAGTGCAGCGCGTGAGTCCGAAAAATTTCCACTGTTTTCGGATGAACAACAATTCTGCTTAGCTGCTGTGGACAGACAAGTGGAAGCAGAGGCAGTAGTAGGCAGAGGAGAGGAGGAAGGTGCAGGGGGAGAGGAAGGTGAAAAGAATTAGCAGCCTGTTACACTTACTTCACGGCATCTATTTTCTTTTCAGAGATGAAAATTATTGAAATCGATTTTGCGATGAGTTCTAAAATTAAAACGCACGACTCATGCCTCATGCGAGGCGACGCTCAAAGTCAGTGGCTGCCACACTGAGAAAAAAACCAACAATATATTCTCAAACACACTCACACACATAGTCTGGCACACACTCTGACACACACTCTGACACACACTCAGTCCAACACTCGTCGTAGATACAACACCCACGCCCTGTACACAGCGTTCGTTCCCATATACGACTCCGAATTCGGATATATTTTTGGAAAATTCTTGAACAGCCTCTGTACTGTGCTGTGCGAGTGTGTGTGTGTGAGAGTGTGTGTGCGCTGATCTCTCGCTCTCGCGCTTTAAAAGCCGCATACGCCCTGTGGACGGGCATCAGTGTAGGCTTGCAATAGCTTTGGTGAAGATCTAAACAATCCGCAACAACAAATCCTAAACAAAATGTCTCTTGAACGTGCTGTTCGTGCCAAGGTGAATAGAAACAAAGAAAAGTGCAGTGTTGAAAAATACTTAAATATATGTGAAATTTAAATGAAAGTGCCAACGGGAAAAGTGTAAAATACATGTGCAAACTAAATTGGTTTTTGTTTTGAAATCTTTGTGCAGATTGCCGGCAAACGCAATCCCGAGATGGACAAGGAGGCCCAGGAATGGATTGAGGCCATCATTAGCGAGAAATTCCCCGCCGGCCAGGCATACGAGGATGTGCTCAAGGACGGTCAGGTGCTGTGCAAGCTGATCAACACCCTTTCCCCCAACGCTGTTGCCAAGGTCAACTCATCGGGTGGCCAGTTCAAGTTCATGGAGAACATCAACAACTTCCAGAAGGCTCTCAAGGAATACGGTGTGCCCGATATCGATGTCTTCCAGACTGTCGATCTGTACGAGAAGAAGGACATTGCCAACGTGACCAACACCATCTTCGCTCTGGGCCGTGCTGTAAGTAGAACATGATTGATTGATGCTTGATAGACTGACTGACTGATTGATCGCTTGCCTTCGCCTTGCAGACCTACAAGCACGACGACTTCAAGGGTCCCTTCCTGGGCCCCAAGCCCGCCGATGAGTGCAAGCGCGACTTCAGCGAGGAGCAGCTCAAGGCTGGCCAGACCATCGTCGGTCTGCAGGCTGGCTCCAACAAGGGTGCTACCCAGGCAGGTCAGAACATCGGCGCCGGCCGCAAGATTCTGCTTGGCAAGTAAGCGACGCCTTGACCCATCCCCCCACCCAAAATGGTCAACATCGTCCCTTTCTCGTCGTGTCTGTCCCTCTGTCTGTCGTTCTAATTATTCTATATATGTTTAATTGTTAAGTCGGAAAGTCAACCAACCAAACATTAAACCAAAACAAACAAACAATTCCTTACAACAACAACAGCACACACACATATATACTCACACTCACACACACAGAGGCCTGTAGATGCGCCTTATATTAAGTATACGCCTAAGTTTATTTATACAAAAATAAAGAAGATGATGAAAATGTGGAGAAATCAAAAGCGAAAACTGATTTAACTGAAGCACAGAATGGAGAGTGGAGAGAGGACAGTGTAGAGAGGAGAGTGTAGAGAGGAGAGTGTAGAGAGGAGAGTGTAGAAAGGAGTGTGTATAAAGCAAAGTGCAGAGAGAAGAAGAAGGCAGCAGGCCAAACGCGTTTCGGTCATTCGTTTTTATGGCCGCAACTAGGAAAATTCAATTCCAATCGCATCAGCTTATAACCTTCAACTGTGTGTGCGAGTGTGTGTGTGTGTGTATGTGTGTGTATGTGGGTTTTATCTTTTATTTATTCATCCATCTATTTGCGTTCGCAATCTGCACACAGACACAAACAGAAAGTGAGAGATACACTCCTTACATATAGACGATCTAATTATGGCCGCCTATAAGTAACATACATATATATATAATTGTGTGTGTATATAGCATATATATCTGCATACCTGAACGGCGTGGAAAACATAAACAGCCTGTATTACATACCACTGCCACCCGCTGAGGTCAGCTACAAGATCGCATCAGATAGAGAGATATATAACTCGTGGAATGACGGAAAAGAATGCGCGATTTTGTCGCTTCTAGAACATCCCCTCAGGTGCTGCCCACGCGTTCTTGATTAAGAATATCTCACAAGGTACTCAAGGCAGGTGTTAGAGGAAATATGGCAGAATATATGGTATATATATACCATATATATGGCATACTATATAGCAGCACAATTTATTGGCATCTGCCCGACGAGCCGCCCCCAATTCAATGCGGCTGCAGCTGGTGGCGATTCGTAAGTTCTCTCTTGATTTATCCGACATAATTTCATTAGTTTTCTTCCTCCCCCCTCACACATTGTTGTGTTCTGAGTGGAAATTGAAAAATGTAATTCATTAGTTTTTCGCTAATTGCCAAAAATATGAAAATTCCACATAAAAATAATTCGAAACGGAAAGCCAAACAAGAAAAGCGACAATTAGGAGCGGGAAAATCGAGGAAAAATATATGAAGTGATTAATTATAGTTTCGTGCAGTGTATTTACAGCTTTACATTTAGATATATTGCATATATAATATATATATCTACGTTAATCGGACAGTTTTGCCCCAACTGTTGATTTGTTTTTCCTTTAATTTCAATTTATTTAGACAAATTTGTCAATTGCTGCGAGACGTGAAAAGTACTTGACATTGGAAATAGAATTGAGGGGGAGGAAAATGTAGGAAAATCTGCAATTTTATGGACTGTTAAAACTTGTGTGCTGCCTTTTTTGAAATTTATAAATTCGATGAGTCGCATTTCGATTTGGAGCGCGTGCCATGAAAAATGTTTACAAACGTTTTCCAACAATTTGCGCAATTGTTTACACAAATTCTAAGGCGAGTCATATGTTTCCCTCCGACTTGGCCTACATGTCTGTCTATATATCTTTAACTATATCTATATATTTATTCAATACGCATTTTGGGCCGTGTACTAATCGTGATGGCGTCGCATCTGTGCTATGAAAACAAACATAAAGTAGCCAACTTGACACTGAAATGTGCAGATATATCTTGTTGGTTCATTAAGAGATTTGCCCAGCGCTATATAGTGGCACGATCTATGCTGATAATGTGTTCATGTTCGAGTGATAAATGGCTTATCATAACTTAGATTTCAATGCTTGTTTTTTTGCCCCTCCCAATTCTTTTGTGTTTCGCCATTAATATTTATGTTCAAGCATGTTTGGCAGCCCCAAACTGATCAAGAATATATATATATATATAGATATGCATAAAGGTGTGAATAATGTATACATATCTATTTAAGTTTCTTTCATTATATTGTATATAAAATCTCTATAGTCAGCAATTAGACCGTTTAGACAGCAATTGGTCAGTAGCGACCGGAACTGGACAAGCTAAAATGATTTGTGTTTCATCAAGACCACGCTAGACGTAGACATGCCCCATACGTCGATAGTGGCTCGTTGCAAATTAAGGGAGCTTGGCTGGGAGGTTTTAAGGCATACACCGTATAGTCTGGATCTAGGAACAAGTAACTATCTTTTTTTTTTTGACCTTGCAAACTGTTGTTAATGGAAAATGTGAGCCACAGTCGAGCAGCACGCGACAGTGGAATACCCTTCGACTGATGTTCGTGTTTAGCTATATTTGTTAAATTCATACACATATACATACATATGTACATGCTTTGTAATTATTCGCACCAGATGGCGCTTGCGCTTCACACTCGCCTGCCTCCCTTGTTAACTGACACAAGCACAAGATGTTACACACATATTTAGTTGAATAACTACTGTGTTTATTATTCGATCGGATTGAAATTTATAGGTAAGTTAGATATTATAGTCAGCTTACTATATGTTGAAGTTAGAAAGTTGTATCTTTTATAAGTCGCTAACAAATTGACTTGAAAAATTTAAATATTGATTTGCAGGGGCGGTGGGCGTGGCATCTAACATTTGAAATAAACTTGATATGTGGACAGCTCCCATTAAGTTTCGTGCCAAATAAGGAATCTCTAGCTCTTTAAATAACTAAGATTCTGACGTTCGGACAGATAGACGGACAGACAAACACGGCGCAATCGACTTGACTAGTAATTCAGAGCAAGAATATATGTACTTTATGGAGTCTGCCACGCCTCTTTCTGCCTGTTACATACACTTACAAAAAGACAGTATACCCTTTTTCGACCATTTACAATGCTAGAAGGGTATAAAAGTGTTGCATATTGGAAATAAAACAAATAAATGTTGACGAAATCATCGTTAAGAAGCTTGATCTATTATACAACCTAATCTATATCTGATTCATGAGTCTGATGAATAACTCCGACATGTACAAATGTAACTTGAAATTTTAAAACGACTTTAATCGTGATTCATATTCGGCAATTCGTTCGGTGAGCCTCTTAACTTCATCTCTCATGCGGCTGGTGATCATCTTCTTCTCCTTCAACCTCTTCTTGGTGTTATCATAGTCATGCATCAGGTTCGGCATGGCCAATAGACCTCCCTTGAACTTATGTTCAGTGATCTTTTTGCGCAGAATCTTCTTCTTAATCTTAGCATCGAAGAGTTGTCTGCGCAGTCCCTGCTGCTTGTCTCGGATCTCCTTAAGTTGAAATGTGGCCGCCGCCCGCTGGTTGGTCAGCGCCTGCACCTTCTCCCGATTGTGTTGGGCGAAATGTACGTTTATGATGTGACTGATTCTTGCCTTCTTCAATTCGTTGTTTTTCTCTGAGAAGAAATGCACACTGATAATTGCTAATTGCACTCTACACTCACCCTTCTCACTCACCTTCGATTTTCTTAGAGAGAGATCCCACCTGATTCTGCAAGTTGATGAAGTCATTCATCTCGATGTCGTCGTTGATATGCTCCAGTATGCTGATTCTCTGTAAGTAATAAGAGTAGAAAGTGAAGTGCAGAACAGAAAAGAACAGACTAAGCTCCTCACCTCCTTGATGACGCCCAGCGTGTGCTTCCTGGTGATCAGGGCGAGGCGTACATCGCTGATCTCGTAGCGAGTTTGCTGCATTCGCCGCAACTCGCGGTCCACAAACCTTTTGAAGCCATCGCTCTTCGAACTGAATGTATTATAGAAGACCGCTTCGAGATGCTCCTCAATATCAATGTTCAGGTTCTGAACATGCGTGAGATCCATCAAAACACTGGACATGAGGTAGGCGTTTTTCTTCTTGGCCTCCGCAGCCATTTGCTTGGCAAAGTCCAGCTGGAAGAGAGCAAGAATATACCTCTCATACTCAAGTTTAGCGGCCTTGGGCGCCAATTTGTCGAAGGCTCGAAAGTTCTTGTTCCGTCTGTGATACTCCACCATTTTTAAATTGAGATAGTTGTTCTTCTGCTGCTCCATCAGACAGGCATCTACCGAATTTTGCAAATCAATATAGAGCTTCATTTTGTCGAAGCGACTCCTGTGTATCGTATCGGCCAATCCCGCCTCGTACTTGTTGACAGTGTCGGTTAGTAGCTGCTCGATAAACTCGGCAACTAATGCATCGAGTTCGTGTTTATGTTTTATTCTTAACACTTCACTCATTCGAATTTTTTGAACCTTCTCAGTATCATCCAGTAAAATGTCAAAGATTTCAATGGCCGTTGCGCCAAAGCCAACAGTTGGAACTTCCTTTGGCTTGAACTTATCAAGGGCCAAATCAGACGAGTCTATCTCGATGAGCGCACTCGAGGAACTCTCCTCAGACTCTGAATGTTTGCCATCTTTTTGATCAGTGTCGCCAGCCGTTGCCGTTGCCTCTTCCTCGCCATGGTCCAAGAGTTTACTTCTTTTTTTCGATCCTGATCGTCTTGATCGTCTTGACACTCTGGGGGAAGCTTGTGCCGGTTGTGGCTTGGTGGCAGCAGCACCAACAATTGGCAGCGATTGCTCGGAGGAGATGTCGGAGAACGAGGGCATTTCGAATAACTTCAGAAAGTCTGATTTGCGTTGAACGGCATTATCATCATACGAATCGGCGCTAGCGATGCTGATTTCAGAAACAACTTCAATTAGCCTGGCGGCTTCCAACTCGTCCTGAGCATACGTATCTTGGGTGGTATCCTCAGTTTCTGAAGCTGGTTGTGATTTTTGTTTAGGATCTGGTTTATGTTGAGGTTCTGGTTCTGCATCGGGTATTGCCTCGGTTGCTTCTTCCTCTTCGGCCTCTTCCTCTACTGGCAGTTCAACGACCTCTGGTTCTAATCCAAATCGTTTTGTTCGCGCTTCCTTCAGACGTTTCCTTTTCTCAGCCTTCGCAGCCGCGTCAACGTCTTCCTTCGAACTGCGTGCCGCTTCCTCCATGATCCCATCCATATTAAGATCTGGCATTTCTGCAACCTGTAACCCTCCATCGCCATCGCCATCGCCATCGCCATCTCTTTCTCTATCTCCTTCTCCATCAGTATCATTAGTGGTTGTGGCAAATTCAGAGAACTCAGTAGTCTGAGTATCTTCTTCAGTGTCCATTGTAGTTTCCTTTTGTTTTTTAGTATTTTTCTGCACTAGTTTCTTTTTGTTTTTAGTGGTTTTTTTGTTATTCTTGTAATGTATTTTCTGTAGTTTATTTTATTTTGTGCAATGTGTAGAGTGCTTCATGTAGCTTTTGCTGCTTGTATGTTTCTTGTTCGATTGTTTCTAATGTATTGTGTATAAACTAACTTTCAAGTGACTTTCAAGTGTCAAGCTGTGTTTACTGTGTAGCCAACTTAGCCTTTTCCCCTCAAATCAAGCTGTGGTTCCAATATAAACGTAAATTAGGATAAACGATACAATATGTGTTGAACAATCAAATTAAAGAACAAATTAAAGAAATCTGTTAGGCAGAGTAGTTGGTTAAATTGACTTGAGCCTTCTTCTTGCCCCGTATATGCCTTCTTTCAGATACTTTGAGGTCAATTGGGTCGTAAACCCAAAGTTATCGGTTCATTACATCGCCAATGATCGATATCTGGACCTCTTTTTCGATGTACCCGAGGATGCAACTGTCATACGGACTTTGCTAATAAGAATCGTGAACATGCTATGGGATCATGTCGTGGGATTGCACTGCAATCTAAGCAGATGCAAGCAGTGCACTGCTTACTTTAAAGAGCTCTGTTAGTGAAAAACAAGTTGTTCTTTATTTGTTCTGCTAACAACACTTTCAATTTTTAATTTTATAAAGTGCGTAGCTCGTCCTAAAGAAGCCGAAAATGTGTGGAACAGTTCTTTCAGTTCCTTTTGATTTTCTAAGATTTTTAGCGTTGGAAAAACGACCTAGGGCGGCCTAGGCGGGGTGTAGGGCGTTTTAATTTAATTTAATTTTATTTTTAACAGTCGGCTGTTGTTTGTAGCCATATCCGTTGCATACTTCCGAGATCATTACGAAATTCAGCGACTGGTAATTTAATGCCGCTCAAAAGTATGCTACATAACTTGGCGCATATGTTTACAGTGAAATGTTACATTTTTAAATGCCCCCCGGCGACAACTTGGAGCCTTTTCCTGGGAGAGCTCTACACTTTACGAACTTGGAACCGGTGTGAACTGATAAATAAAGAAAAAAAAGAACGAAATGAAAAAAACGTTGCAATTTCGAATTGAAAAACGAAAAAAAAATGCCCTTTTTTCGAAAAAATTTACAGCTTTTTTGACGCTAACAGAAAATAAGCGCTACACAGTATGCAATATAATTGCAATTTGTTATCTGTTATTTATTCTGTTAAAATCAGCCGACCACAGTAGATGAGTCGTCTGAGGGGGGTTCCGGGTTCGAATGCCGGGGGAGGGCACGGTTTTTTAAAAACAGACATAACATTTTCAAATAGATAACGCTAACTATAGTTAGTTAGCCGGCGCGCCTAAATGGGCTGAATTAATTAATAGATGACTAGGACACATATGACTTAAAAAAATAAATAAATATCTAAAAGAAAAAAAATCATGAGCCAAGCCGAAAATATCATTTGCGTGCTGAAAAAATTAATCCAGGTCACAGCTTGAGAGACATTTTTCGCAAATCCTGAGGGCACCCCTTAACTGACAAATCTCTGCCTGACGCTTTAAGGTTGATTGATGGCCTGACAAACTTGCGACACTGATAAATTTTTAATAAATCTGACAAATAAAACAAAGCGAAAAAAGAAAGGAGAAGCAAATATTTGGTTAGGGCGAATGTTGATTTGCATAAAGTGTTGCAGTGCGCGAATAAATCGCAAATCTCAATTTGCATAAAATTTATAAACTGCAATATTTGCACAGTTGCCAGATTAAATGGGGTGGGAAAGGGGAAGGGGAAGAGGAGGTGTGAACTCATGAATTCGATTTGACTGAGGCATTTCGCACTTGCTCTAAAAGGATGCTATGAAATTTTTGTGTTGGCCGCAGCTGCCTAACCCTTTTTCCCTCTCTTTCACACTTCTCTGCCTGCCCCACCACCCACTGGGACTAGCCAGCGAGGCGTGTAAAATATATGTATATTCACCTAAATTATGCAGTAGCTTTTCATTTCAATTCCTCGTCTCGCCTCTTTGTCGTTTCGTCGCCATTTCTTGCCCTTTTGATCTGCCCAACTTATGCAATGTGTAATATGAATTCGCTTTGAGCTGCTGAAGTGGCAGGACATCCATCTGGGAGTCAAATTCAATCAGCTCGCTGGGAATTCACTTACTTAGTGTGCGACTTAAAGTCACCTCTCCCTCTCTCTCTCTTTCTCTCTCTCTCCCTTTCTCTTGCCTATTTACGACCATAAGCCAGCTAGCTGTTAAATATTTGCTTTTAATTTCGGGCAATAAAAACCAGCGCCATCAACAGCAACAGCTTCAGCACCTTCTAGCTTAACGAGTCTTCCTCTACTTTCGCTTTTCTGCTGACCAGTTTTATAGCACCCAACTGTATATTCGATTAAAATAGAAAATTTCGCAATAAAAGCATTAAGGCAGTCATAGAGAAGTTGCTGCTGGTTCATGGTTTGCCTAAGACATTGTTGAGCATGTTGCTCACGTAGTTTATCCCTGTCTCTGCCTCTGTCTCCCAGTCTGTGTCAGTGTATCGTAGTGTAAGCCAGTATTGGTCTCTGTCTCTTAACCTGTCTCAGTATGTCGCTATCTCTGTCTCTTACTGTGTCCTAGCTGCTGTCCTAAACTCGCTCCTAACCTCTCTCTCCTTATTTCTGCCTCTCCCTCTGTTCTAACCTCTGTCTGTCTTAGTCTGTCTCTAGCTCTGTCTATCAGTTTTTCTTGAGTTGTCTCAGTATGTCCCTTAGTATGCCTCCCCCTGTCTCTCAGTCTTTCACTCTCTTTCTTAGTCTGTCTCTTTGTCTATAACTCCCGCAGTCTGTCTGAGGGAATCCTTTTCGAGCCACAGCTGCTGCCACCATCGACGCCGTTGCGGATTAAGTGGTATTTGCCACTCTTGTCTGGCACTTAAAGCAAGCACGCATACACCGTGCACCGTGGTACATGCTGCACTCTATGCTCATCAATTTACTTTCTACTGTTTTCAATATATTGGCTTAATCTGTTTACACATAATTTGTTTTGCTGCTTTTCGCTTGTTAGTGTCTCAGACAGTTTTTCGTGTCTCGTCGATAATCATAAACTGCGCGTTCTGTTGATCTCTCGAGTGATCTCGCTTTGCCTTATCAAGTTTATAGCGCGGCAGCTCAATTTGTATTTATTATGCAAGTCAAGTTGAAATTTGCACACAGCCAACGTAGGCAGGCGAAGGCGATGCCTCGAATTGCGCATTCGGAAATGCCAAACAAGTAAATGTAAAGTGATTCACTGAGGAATACCCTGTAGGCTTAAGGGGTAAGCACCTAGTATACCCCACAGCCCTGCCAGGGTATTGCAAGTCAAGCTGAGCTGCTCGATATGCGTGCTCTCTCTCTCTCTCTCTCTTTGCGAAACTGCTGCAGTTCTTCATAATCGATGATGCCTTTAAATAGACTCTGCTGCGCCACAACGCGACGCGACACGATGACGATCGCTGGATCTCAGAGTGATCTGCCGAGCGATGTTGATAAGGTACGTTTCGTTGCCACTCTGGCAGCAGTTCAAACACACCAGTCGCCGTGAGAGGTTGAATAAGTCGGGAGAATATAAATATATATAACACAAGGATTCACAGAAGCATAGAGAATGCATTCAAAGACATTGATCTTGGCTGCAGCTGCGTTGCTTACGCTGTGCGTGGTGTCGGCGCTGCCTGTGCAGCAGGATGAGGTCACGGGGGTTGCCGTAGAGAAAATCACAGATGACTCCAGTTCCAGTGAGGAGCAGACAAAGGATCAGAAGAAGCAGCCAGATAGCTCGAGCAGCTCCGAGGAGCACAAAGAGCAGCAGCTTATACAGAAGCGCAACAGGCGCTACCTCGAGGATGAGGACGAAATACTTCTCGATATTGTGAACGAGGTTCTCTCCAACCAACTAGCTGAGAATGATGAAGACGATAAACATCTTAGCCCTGAGGATGATGGACATGAAGACGAAGCAATGGATATACTCGGCTTTTCTGTGAACGATGAGGACCAAGTGCTCTCGATTGTGTCACCTCAGATGCACGTAATGAATCGCATCAGACGCGATGCTTCAAGTGAGGGCAGCTCCCGTGAACTTCAATATACATCAAATCTACTGCCAGCACGTACTGTGGCAGACGTGGTCGAGCAGCAGGCAGAGCAGGAAGCTGAGCTGGAGGCCGAGCATGAGAATGAGCAGGAGGCCGGGCAGGGAGACCGAACAGCAGGCTGAGCCCGAGCCTACTGAGCGCCAAGTGGACGATGACCTTGTGGAGCCACATGACGCACTCATCAACCTGGAGGATTATGCCCAGGGCTGTGAGGTGACCGAGGTGGACTCCAAGGAGGTCGACAACGAGACCACCTACGCGGAATAGGAATAGGGTTAACTGTAATCTAGAGACTAGCGAATAAAATACAAAATGCCAAAGCCAAAGCTGAAATCTTGCACAGAAACTTTTCACATTTTGTAGGCTGACAGGGCGGGCGTGGCCGGGGCTGTGTCCGCTGTGTCCAGTTGATAAGGAGACACTTCTGCTTTTGCCCTGAGGTTGTGCGAAAAGTTTGCGATGCCCAGCAACCTTTGTTCAGACTGCTGCCACAATATATGGCACATCTTTTGAGCTGTCAACGGGGTCAGTTGAGAGGGAAGGCAGAGAGAGGGGAAGGGAGAGGACTTCAAGATTAACAACAGCCACAATATTTTGTTGCTCATAAATATGAGTAATATATAAATATATTTAAATGACACATTCTGATTAAATCGGCATGTCACTGCCTTATCTACAGTTCCATTATATAGTCAATTATTTAGTCAACAAAATGTTCCAAGAAATCATGGGAATTAACCAAATAAATTCGCAATTTAACCTCTTGACATCGCAGCGATAGAAGACACACGCCTCGAGTGAAATTTCTGGGAACTTGACGATGCACTTGAAATCGGCCGATGCAAATGCCCGATTTCTAACGTAAGTAGATTCCGGCGTACACAACAAACGAGCAGACAATGCCCTGAATAGATGCACAGCTAGAAAAAAGCAATCAGAGTCGAACAATGCGCTGTCAGCAGGAAAAGCGACAGAAAATAGCCACACGACTAAAAAAACTATGGCAACAACAACAACAACAACAATTTGTGTAGCCGGCAAAAAAAGTTTTCATGGACCTATCCCAATAGACCGTACAACAATAACGCACAGGGAGAACAAAATAGAGGCCAAAAAAGACGTGAAAGAATGATGAAAACCTGTGTGAACTGACGCAGACATACCCGATAAAGTGAAAGAGGAATGGGAAAATTGAACGGATTTGCTGTAAACTGTTTAAATGGCTTATGTTTGTAAGTATATTTGATTGGAAATGGCTGAAAGGTTGCTGGCAATAAATAAATACTAAGGCGTAACCATTTCATAACCGTTATATAAGCGGTTCATATTTGATTGGAATTACTTTAAAATGTTTTAAAATTGATGTAGAGGCATAAATTGAGTATAAGCGTTTCATAAGCGGTTCATTAGCGATTCAAAACCGATTCGAAGATTCTTAAACTTGTTATTGAAGCATAACTGGCACATAACCGTTTCATAACCGATTCGAGAGCACTTACCAAACCCCTTCTGTGCACTTCTTGACTGATTCATAACCGATTTGATACCCTTTTACAGCTATTTGACGACCAATTTCATACATCTTCATGAAATTTGATTGAGAAACGGCAAATGGCACTCAAGTAACACACATAAACTGCATCGATTTATGGCAACCAGAAAGTGATATACCCGCTTATGTGGGGAGGGAAATAAAAGAAGAGGCATCATCAGTCGTCGCCATCGCCATCGCCATCGCCATCGCGCCATTGCCGTGAGGCAGCTATAAAAAAGCGAATGCAACCACAAACGCAAACTTCTCGAAATTATTTAAGCGCTTTGTGCCTTTTAGTTTTAGTTGGCCGAGTCGTGTGCAATCGTGTGGAAGCCCCAAGAAGATTGTGGAACACTGCAGCAGCACCAGCAACAGCATCCCCCCATAGAGCAGCTCCAGAAAAGGGCGAATCCTCATTAAGTTCGCACAAAGTTTTGCCTGTCATAATTATAGAAGAAAGCCCAAGAAATTGCGAGTGTTATTGGGGGAAATCTGAGAAATTAACTGTGCGGGATTGGAAATCGGATTCTGTAATCGGTTCACTGCATTGTGCAATGTGTGAATGATGATTATATAAGACAGAGAAAGAGAGAGAACGTGTAAGAGAGAGAGAGAGAGAGAGAGCGGCATAACAGACGCTGTCGCGCATCATTTGGGATAAGTCATTGGCCAAAAGCCGGCAAAAAACAAATAAATAAATATTCATTTTGCCAGCAGAATTTTGACAAGCCACAAGTAAATAGACGAAAATAAAAAGGAAAACTCTTAAGCGACAGAGAGTGAGAGAGAGGCAGAGAGAGAGAGGCAGAGAGAGAGAGAGAGAGAGAGGCAGCAAGAGAGCTGAGTGAGAGCACACGCGATTTATAAATAAAACGAGCAGCGAGAAGAAGCGAAGCAAAGTGAGCAAAGCGAAGCGAAAGCAAGCAAAAAGAACAGTGAAAAACATAAACAAAGAGGGGAAGAGGAAGAGCCACTAGCAAAGCGACGCCATGCCGGAGCCACTTGGAATGCTGTGGTCCACGCCGGAGACCAAGAAGAAGGCGCCCATCATCAAGATGTCCTGCGGCATCGGCGACACTGACGGCTTTCCCGCCTTCGATGTCGAGTCGGATGCCTATGACTGCAAGGATGACACCAAATGGGGTTTCCTGATAACCGGCGGCGCCGAATTTCATATGCCCTTAACCGTCTTCCAGGTGAGTGAGTGCTCCTCCTCCTCCTGCCCCTGCTGCTACTCCCTGCTGACCTTTGGCATCCTTCCACCCGCGCGCACATACTCTTTCTTCCACACGGTTGACTATGGCTGCGAACCTGCACAACTGACTGCCTTGTGGCAAGTCGTGGCAATTGACTATCGATGGCCCCACCCCCCCCTTGCCAGCCCTTTGTGGCAGCTGCAACATTCGTTTCGTCATTGGGGCAACGTTTTGGTCGCGGGCCAGAAAACGTTTTGGCTATGACGAAATCATCGCGAACGGGCGAAATGAATATTTTACTTTGCGCTGCGACAATTGTCGACTGCGAAACAGAAAGAGAGAGAAGGCAAGAGGGGGAGGAGAAGGAAAGAGACAAGCAGAAGCAAAGGGAGAGACGTGCATAGCAAAGTGCTCTGGGGAGTCGAGGGTGCCGCTTGTATATACAATATTTGGGTTAGCTTTGTTCTGTTCTGTTCAGTTTTGTTATTTTCTTATCTGCCTTTGCCTTCTCTTCCTCTCCTTCTTCTCCCTCGGCCTATGTATTGGGTATTGCTTTCCGTTTTGACGTCTGCCTGAAAACTGAAGACTGCAAAATATAAATTGTTCGCCTGTTTGTGCCCTACAAATGGAGCATAAGCGATTCGATGATTGATGCGGTTCAAGTCGAACAAAGGCACAGCGAGAGGCGACAAAGCGGAAGAAGACGCAGACAGAGGCATTGATAAGGGAGAAAGTTGTATAAAGAGGAGAGAGAATTGTATTTGGAATTGAAATTGAGAGTTTCTGTTGAAAGTTTGTGTATAAGTTCGGAAAGTTTATGGCTTTTGGAAGTTGGAAGCTACAGGAACTAAAAGATTGATATATTCGCTCAAACATAGCATATAAAACTGAGATTTTTGAAAGAAAGCATAAAGTTTTAAAATTTTTTAATGATTATGGAAGTTTTATCGCTCAAATTTAACCATAAAAATATTTAAGCGTAGCTGAAAGTAAAGTTAGAGTAAAATTTCTTGCATAAGAAACTAAAAGATTAATATAATATATTCTGTAGAACTCAAACTATTTCTATGAAGTGACTTAATATAGCTAACTTTATATAGAATTTGATTTTTTGCTAAAAGAATGAACAGATTAATATATTAACTAGAACTTTCTATATATAATTGATTTTTTTTGAGGAAAGTATATATCAAGAAAAACCAACAGTATAGTTTTATTATTGATGAACATTTGCTGGAAGTTTTATAGATTAAACATATCCTATAGAGTATTTTGGTGTACTGCTGATATAATATATCTTATATCAATATCTTTCCTACTGTGGATCTTTCTTCTTTGTATGCTTATATAAAATAACAAGTTATCAAGTTCTGAATATATATATTCCACATCTCTATAGATTACATAATGCTAGATTAATAGATTAGTCAAATTTTTATATTAATGAGAGATCTGTCAAGGCTTTTCTAACTACACTTTGCTAAATATGTTTGCGTAAAAGAACTATTTATATTATACTATACTTACCATAAATATTTTATACTTTACATATGTTACTTATCATACTTATACTCACCTCATACCCTTCCTAACAGCTCCATAACACCCCATTCAATCCACTGTAGCGCACACTCTAAGTAGATAATTTTCGAAACACATAGAAAGTATCTCATTGTGATGTTTTGGGAGCAGATCTATAGCTATATAGCCACAGCTATAACTATACACTCGCTCTGCTTGTGCTCGTCCATCTGTATCTGTCTGTCATATATCGGGGAATGGGGTGGGGTAGAGGGAATATCATATACATTAGCTACTGTCTGACCTAAACTCGAACTGCGCCACATTTCGCGATCAATTGCGCTGCGACTGCGGTCAGCGAAAGTCGAGCAGAAAGATCACTGTGCCCAGGATCATCGTGTCTATATAGAAAGTGATAATTACTTTCCCTCTTGTGTCCACTTGGCAGGTTACACCCAGTGGTATAGCTAACAAATCGGGCGTGCGACTGGGCGACATCATACTCGAGATAAACGAGGAGGACGCAACGCAGCTGACGCTGGCCCAGGCACACGAGCGCATCAACGCGACGCCGAAGAAGGTGCAGTTCCTCATGCGCAAGTAGGTTGACCCAGTTCCCAGTAGAGTCTCCACTGATTTCATTATGTAATGTACAGCATGGAGGAGGACGATCCCACGGGCATGTACGAGGCTGGAGAGGAGAAGTCGATTGTGATGCGGGTGCCCAAGCCAATGCCGCCGCCAAAGGGTGAGTTTAGTTCCCCCCCACCCCAGGGAGAGAGATTGATTGATTGATTGATACCCTGCATGCTAACCTCTGATCCCGGCATGCACTGTTTTTGTACTCACACTCACGCTGGTTGTCTCTTTCTCGTAGACTTCACCCCGACCCCATTGCTTGGCTCGCGTTGTTGGCATCCCATTATGTGGCAAGATCCGCCCGAGCCGCCCAAGCCAAAGAAAAAGAAAACCAAAACCCAAATCGATGATGAGGGCAACGAGTTGATCATTGAGTTGAGCGAGGACGAGTCCTCCGACGAGGAGGAAAAGGTGAAGATAAGAAAACAGACCACAAAGGTGCACAGCACTAATAACCCCCTCTCTCTCTCTCTCTCACTCTCTCACTGCCTTCTTGCCTGCCCCGCCAGGAGTTGCCCCATCATCGCATTGTGCGGAACATTCGTCGCTTCTTCGCTGAGGTGGGCGACAACAAGGAGCTGCGCAGCAGCACCATCGAGAACATGCTGCTGGCACTGCCCACCGCATCCAAGTCCAAGTGAAGCAGCCTCTTAACAGCCCCCCCTCTCCCCCTGCAAGCCCCTTCCCCCCTTCTTTCTTTATATGTATGTGTATGTGTTGTGTCTGTGTTTGCCTGCAATAAACTGAAGTTTGGTAACCCTAAGACGGCTGTGTTTGTTGTGCCACAGGCCGCGTGCTGCCTAGCTCGATTGAGCTGCGGCTGCTGGAGATGCAGCGCAAGCTGTCTGCCATAGCTGAGATACCCAAGATACTCTCCTCCACGCTGGCCACTGTCTCGCAGTCATTTGGCAGCCTCAGCTGCGAGGAGGAGCTCTACAGGCGCAAGTGCTCCTACGATGAGGATGCACTCGACTATGAGCTGCATGAGGAGGGGGGAAACGGAAGAGGAGGAAGAGGTGGAGGAGCAGAAGGAGAGGCAATTGCAGCAGCACTTCAAATCAAAGCCAGTGAAGGATGCCACGCCAGAGTCGGATTATGCATCGGAAGCCAATTATGTGGCAAATGGGCTGCGTGACGAGCACGACAATGACAGCGGCGAGGAAGAGTTTGAACTAGAGGAGGATGAAGAGGAGGAGGAGGAGGAGCACAAGACGGTGTACTACCTTAGATTGCCTGCAGCGTGTGTGGCAGCTGACAGCGAGGAAGAGGAAGAACAGCATCAGCAGGAGGATGAGGAGCTGTCTCAGTCGGATGCGGATGCGGCGGATGACGACAGCGACTTCTTGAGCACCAGCTACACATGGAATCTACGCAATGTGCCCAAGCTGCGCATAAACGATGCCGCGGGCGCGTGTAATTTGACGCTCAGCTCGCAGCAACAGGAGACCCACAATGCGATTGACATTTCAAAGGTGCGAGCTGCCACGCCCACACCCACAACAACATCCGTGCCAGCTGAAGCTCAGGTGTCAAGTGTGCCGGCATCTTCTGCGAATCCCAACTCAGCATCCTCCGCGGCTTCACAAAAGGTAAAAGCAATCAAAGTGATGCCTCATTAGGTTGCACCCAAGTGCTTATGACATTGTCGCATTTGCAGCTGCTCTTCAGGCTGGATAACACAGAGCGCGCCTGGCCCTGGGCAGATCGGGAGAAAATCATCTACAAGTGAGTGAAGGAATATCTTTTCTTTGCACCTTCCTTGCCCTTTTTTATACCTGCTAATCATACTGTAGAAGGGTAATATGACTTTGTGACGAACTAAAATGTGTGTTATAGGTAGAAGGGGGCGTGGGAAATACCATAAGGTATATACATTCTTAATCAGCATCAACAGAAGAGTCGATATAGACAGGTCCGTCTGCCGGTATGCCTGTATGTCTGTAGATCTGTACGTCTGTATGTCTGTATGTCTGTATGTCTGTATGTCTGTATGTCTATCTGTCTGTTGTTTGTTTGTCTGTCTGTCTGACTGTTTGACTGTCTGTCTGTCTGTCTGTCTGTTTGCCTGTCTGTCCATCAGTCTGTCCGTCCTTATGAACATCTAGATCTCAGAGACTATAAAAGCTAGGGCTACTAAATTTGGTGTCAATATGTGTTATTATTGCACGCAGATATAGTTTATTTTAGATTTTAGCCACTCCTCTTTCCGCCCCGTAAATCAATGAAAACCAAATTCCAAGCGTAATTGACATGCAGAACAGTTCATTCACAGTTCACAACATCATGGTAAACAGAATAATGATCCCTGAAAATTTGGTTGCGATTGAATAATTAACGTAGAAGTTATTTAAGAAATAATTTTAAGAGTTACTGATTTCCAAGCTCTCCTTAAAGTATGCAACAAAAAATACCCAAAGCATAGAAGTTATATATTTAATAAATTGTTTTTGGCAGTTGTGTAGCAGGTATATCACAGTCGAGCACACTCAACTGTATATTTCGTGCTTGTTCCCTGTCTATTCTCTCATTTCTTCAACTGTCTCTCTCTGCAGGCAATCGACTTGTCATCTGGTATCACGCAAGCCACTGGGACTGGTGGGGCAACGAGTGCAACTGCTGGCCAAGCAGGAGCTGCAGCGCAAGGAGACAAACTAAAGCCTTGCCTGCACCCTCCTCCATCCTATTCATCACTGCCTTCTCTTTCATCATCAGTTTAGCTGTACCAACTTTTAATTGAGTTTATTATGCAAATGCCTCACAGCGGGCAACGCACCACGGGGCGTATGCGCAACTTTCAGCTAACTTCGCGACAAAGACACATCGACGTGACGTCGCGCCGCACACTTCTTTTTTAATTAAACTGCGGTTTATGCTCAAAATCTGTGGCAAACAATTGACGCAATTATGCAACACCCAAACCCCTTTACTTGCCTCCTCTTGCCACCTCTTGCTGCCCCTTCCTGCTGGCTTTCTTTTTTGTTCGAATTTTCATGCAATTTATGATAAATAAATAAATACTTAAACTGAAAACTGATACGGCATGCATGCGGTCTCTCCCTGTCTATTGCCCTCTCTCTCTGTATGTTTACCCTTATCCTTGCAGAGGGTATATTCATTTTGGTCAGGCGTTAGGCATCTTAGACATCTCTCACTCCATAAAGTATATCTATTCTGAATCAAGATTAACAGAGAAGTCGAACTGATGTTGTCAGTCCGTCCGTTCGTTCGTATGTCTGTCCATATGACTGTCCATCTGTCTGTCTGTCCGTCTGTATGTCTGTCTGTCCGTCTGTCTATGTGTTGCAATGCAAACTAGTCTGTCAGTTTTAAAGTTATCTTGTTGCAACTTGGCATACATACTTCTTATTGCTGCATGCTATATATATATCGAAACGAGCCGGTTCGGAGCGATATATCGTATAGCTGCCATACAAACTATCAGTCGATTATTGTCATTTGTCAAGATATTGCAACCAAATTTACTACATAGGACTATTTCTTTCTATAAAATATGAATAGAATATTTCATCAAAATTGAGCGACTATAACATATAGCTGCCATACAAACTATCGGCCGATGTTTGTTATTTCTCAAGATATTGCAACCAAATTTACAACATCGAACCATTTCTATGTATAAAATCTGCATATAAAATTTCATCAAAATTGTGCCACTATAACATATAGCTGCCATATTAACAATCGGCTGAAATGAGAGTTTTTTAATGAAGCCCAACTTCATCTTTGAAATAACTTAACTCAATTCAAGTTAGATATTGAATATAAACAATACTATAGAATTCTGTACCATTATATACAACTGGTATTGCAACAATCGTGGAATATAGGAATCTGGAAGAGAATAGAATCTTCGGCATGACGAAGGTAACCTTTCTTTCTAGATTTTCATTTCATTTAAAACTTTTGCGGCACAAGTTTTGCTGGAGTGTATCAAGAGGAAAAGTTGCTGCTGCTGAGCATGACTGTCCGTTTGATTCAGTCCCGCTCTCGACTTGCAGCGCGTGCCAAAGGTGTCCGGTTCAGGTTGCTTGAGTGCTCGAGTGCTGCTCGACTTCTGCTCTGTACCGTGTCCTGTTGGTCCTGCCTGCTTTGTGCTGTGCTGCGTTTGAGTTGCCAACAAAAGAAAAGCTCTTGCACTGCCTGCAGGCGCTTACAACTTACGGTTTACAGCTTGTCATGCACTTAACTTACACACACTCACACTCACACACACACACATATATATTTATATATATATATGTATGTAAACAGCTTCACACACACTCTCAATTAAAGCGCCCACTTGCCGCAGCTGCTTGTGCTGCATGTTTGATGAGTAAACTTTTGCCTGGCCTCACACGGCGTATGCGTAACATGCCGTCACCGAGCTGCTTCGGCTTTATGAACTCGCTTGCTTTGCTTGCTGAAGGCGCGAGCAATTCACTGCGCAATCAAAGGTCGCTTAACGCGAAACTTTTCCCTGTTGCTGCTGCAGCACATGTGGCTGCATGCCACACATGCCATGGCAACACTCGTTAAAGTCAGCAGGCCCAGCAAATTACAAGCCAAACTTAAGGCAGGCATGTTATACCAGCTGGAAATACTTTGTATAGGGAGGTAACCTCAAGGTATCCTCGTTATACCCTTAAGCAAGAGGCAGAGTTGTCTTTACACTTCGTTTCTATTCACTGAAGTCACACTGCTTAAAGAGATCATCACCAACTATCGCTGCTATTCCCAACAGTAGAAGACGAACTGTGAGTAGGTCTTTAGATACTCTCTCCGTACACGAAACAGATTTATACTAAAAGATTTATACTAAAGTCATTCGGCTTATACAGATCATCAAGCAGAAGTTGCAGCAGACGTTATATTATTTTTTATTGTGTATTACGAACTTCTTATATGTTGTAAACGGATATAATTTATTGGTATACCATTTAGGCAGAGGCATAGGAGTCTTCTATATATGTTAAGTCTTGCTCTTTTTTTAGATATCATCATCATCCAACGAAGATACCCAGATGCAGCAATGCCAAAGGTAGCAGCAGCAAAAATCAAAATGTAGAAAGGTTTGCAGTTCCTCTTTCTGGAAGATACCCTCGCTGTATACTTGATATTTAAGAATTGGCAGTGGAATCTGCCGTCTAGGCTTATACTCCATTAAGTGTCGGTGCTTATAGAGATCAACGTGAAAAAGTGAACAAATTATTTAGCAAGAACTGCAGATTACTTTAGAGAGGAAGATACTCCTTCAATATCCTTTGAGCTGTTTAGCTTTATACTCACTAAAGTCGCTTTCTTTATAGAACTCATCATCATCCATGGTAGCTACGCTTTGCTGCAGAGCTCTAGCTGTGGGAAGCTCTGTACATACTGTGTACATACTCTGTACAGCGATATACTCACCATATAACCTTTAAAATCGTTCTAACTAAAGTCACTCAGCTTATAAAGATCACCATTATCAAGCGCTGCTACTATTAGCAGAAACATCCAATGTATTGCAATATACCCACGCTATACCCAACCGGAAGTGTCAACCTAAAGTATCTTCACTTTAGGTTTATATTCATTAAATACTCTTAGCTTAAAGAGAACATCACCATCTATCGTAGCTACCCTCTTTCATAGTCAATTCCAGTGCATAATAAGTTTCAATAAATGTCAAACAAGTGCGAGCGCTGTCCCTGCCCCACTTCCTTCTCTTTTCTTTGTTGTTGCTGCGGCAACTGTTGCGTTGTCAGCACACAAAGCGACACAGCTTGTGTCGCTACTGAAGGGTCCACTCGACGCACACGCCGCTGCAAACTTGGCTAATTAGCCCAGCCCAGCACAGGCCCGGACCGAGGTCCAGGCGCAGTTGGCCAGCACATAAAACACACAGTGGCAGCTAATTAAGTATAGCATATATGGTATATATAGTATACATCATATATAGTATAGTAGTGTATTTATATAGTTTATTTTCTTAAGCATTCATCTATAATGGCGACAAAACAAAACAAGAAGTAAAGCTGTCAGAAAGCTGAGCTTGCACACACAATAAGGGAAAGTAGGAGGGTGTACAGTGGGGTGAGTGGGTAGTACAACTAACAGTTAACACTTAGGACAACAATGATATTTCATATCGAGGTTAAATTCTTATCAGTTACACACACATACACATACATCTATAGTTGCTTGAATATGTTTTGCTGCCTGAAAGTAGGCAACGTTAATTTGCAAGGGAGGAAGGTTGACAATACAGATCAGGTGTGTGCGGCAGGTTTCGCTGCCTTGTTTCGCTTTCTTTTGGTTTACAATTACAATTAAGCTGTGCCCAGTCGGACGGGGGGAAGTGTCGTGGAGAGGGGGCGATAGGGGAGGGGCTTATCCGAGCTGGGCGTGTGTTTAAAATGTTCCACTTAGTCTATGAGATTTCGTTTCAAGCTTTGTGACTCCTCCTCGCATTCGTCTCTTAAAGCGCCTCATCGGCCACATTCTCGTCACCCGCAGCCACATTAGCATCCGCATCCATGCTGACAATGACCACGCCCATGCCCCTGACCCCACCCCCCGTTACGCTGTTGTTCAACTGCAGCAGGCAAACTAGTCTCGGCGGCATCTTCCGCTATGGTCGTCATTAGCGTCAATTGCGGCTGCATTGCTGCCCCCTCTGCCTGCGTCTCTGCCTGCGTCTCTGCCAGCGTTGCTGCCTCGGCTGCCAGCTGCAGCTGCGTGGCATGTCCAGCAGCTGTTTCCTCCATCAGCGGCTGTCGTTGCTGTTGATGCTGTGCGTTGTCGCTGCTGTGGCGGCGCAGGAAATGCATTTTATTACGCCAACCTTCGATGAGGCGGTAGGTGGAGCTGGACGAGCTGCCTCCTCCTCTTCCGCCTGCTCCTGCTGCTGTTGCTGCTCCTCCTCCGGCTGCCATGCTCTGACTGCGTGCACGCGTTTCCTGATGATGTTGTTGTTGCTGCTGCTGCTGGTGATGGTGTTGGTGGTGATGATGCGGTGCTGAGGAAGCGCGTCGTTTGCCGGAGGCGGACAGATCCTTTAGTCATACCTTCTCTTCGCCGGGCAGGGGCGGACCGCAGCGCACGAACTACAATCAGAAGAACTAACAATTTGCTATCATGGTGGTTGGCAAGTTGGAGACGGTGCGCTGCAATTTCGATTTGTGTGTGCCACGTGGCGTATGCTCAACATGCAAGATTACACGGGCCAGGCTAAGCTTGCGCTCGTTGGCAGGCCAGTGTAATGAGCAATGGCCACTTGGCAAGTGTGTGAGGGTGTCTGTGTGTGTGTTAGTGTGTGTGTGTGTGTGTGTGTGTGTGTGTGTGTGTGTGTGCGTGTCTGGTGCCAATTGATATGCTAGTGTGAGTGCTCTTTTATTGCATTCATTAGCTTGCATTGCTCATACGCGCCGTAACCCGAGCTGACAGTAAGAGAGACAGCATAGAGAGAGAGAGAGAGAGAGAGATGGGGAAAAGAGAAAGAAAGAAAGAGAAGCAAGCTCTTAACAAATCTTACCGAGACCTGAGTCGCTGTATAGGAATTGGTACGCGGCCGATTGCTGAAGCAGAGCGTCCGCCACTTGCGCTTCACTTGGGCAATCACCTCGCCGTTGAAGAAGCAGAACAGCGTCGCCACGCACAGACCCTGTAAATGAAAGACAGAGAGAGAGAGAGAGAGAGAGGGGGGTAAGACAATGCGGGGTAAGTAAGGCAAAATTATTATCCTAGCCGGGCGCAAGTGTTGTCTGCTTATTGGATTCTTATTCTATTCCTCCCCCCGCTGCCTAAGTTCATGCAATTTTGTTTATTTGCCATTTCGGCAGGCTTGACAATTTCCAATTCATTTTGAGCCACAAGAACAACAACATGTTCTCCTGCTGTAAATGTCGCAGTAACTGTAACTGCTGCTGCTACTGCTCCCCCTTCTGATCCCTCTCCTGCTCCTTCTTCTCTCACAGTATTTGCCAAGTATTTCTGACTGTTTTCTCTGTTTTCCCTCGTCAGTTTCGTCAGCTGTCGCTGCGAGCTTTTGTTGTTTATCATTGTGTGAAGGAGGAGGGCAAGGCATATGTATACGTATTTAATGCTGAATTGAGCAAGACAGGCACGGGCTGGCACTGTTGCCTGGATTTCTTATTCACACATTGCCTGCATATAAATGAAATTGGCAAAGGCTTCATTTGATTGCCGACTGCACACGTCCATTCTGTTTCTTAACTCAATCAGGCGCACACATATGCATAACACACATATATATACATACATATACATACATACACATAAACATACACTCTGCTACCCCTACCTAGCAACACTTGCTTAAGTTTTGCGCTCGCTTTAGATAAATATTGAAAAAGTTTTGTTCCCTTTGCACATAATTGGCGAGATGTTGAAAAATGTCGAGTAGGAATTGAGAGGGGAAGTGGATGGAGGTAGGGTAAATAAGCAGGGTGTTGAGAAGTGTAGTGTGGGAGAAAGGGTAGGCAAGGTAGGCTATATTGTGGTCTATAAAAGCAACTACTGTAGAAAAGATACGCCTCTATATGCTGCAGCTTGTTCCTTATACATTTCAAACAGAGGCTGAGTAGTCTGATTTTAGCTATATATTTAGGGTATATTGATAGTGTATATTGTGGTCTACAAAATTAACTACTACTGCCTACTACTTTTAGGTTAAATAGACTGTGTATATATTGGTCTAGCTTTACTCTACCTTATCTCAACTCTGCTCAAGTCTTCCACTTAAACTTGTGCTATTAATTTGCTTGACTAATTTGCTTTCTTCTCCTTTCTTTTCCCTTCCTTTACTTTCATTCCTTACCTTCGTCTCCCACTTCTACTTATTTTTAGTTTCTTTCCCATTCTTCTTCTCTTCTCCTTTCCCTGAGGCAGCTAAAATATATCAATCTTCTTTTTCCCTAACCTATGCAGGGTAATTCAGCGTCGACCCCTGATGGATTTGCCTGCTTCGTTGCCTATTTATATTCAGTTTGTTGTCCTTTTTTCTCTGTTCTCTGTTCTCTTTTGTTTTGTTTTTGTGGTGACTGCGCATTCCTAATGCTTTTCTTTCGCTCTTGCACTCTTCTCCTTTCTCCTCTCTCCTTCTCTACTTTGCTGTCGTTCTCCACTTGAATTCAAATAATTCTTCACCGCATTTCGTCAGTTATTATTCAACATGATGTTGGTCATAACTCAGCGCTGTCAGCTCAGCTAGGCACACTTGGCGCTTTAATACCCTGGATTTTGATTCAAGCCTGAGCATGATGTGCGCTTTTCACACAGATGACTTGCTAATTATTTCAATGGCAATGGCAGAGGAGAGGAAAGGGAAGCAGCTAGAGTGCAAAACAGTTTGCAAAACTAATTAGGAAAGTAGACAGGCAAAGTGGCGGCAAATGTGTCTCGCTTTGGGCTCCACAAACCCAAACCCTAACTCGTGCTGACAGCCCCAACTTCCTGCAAGTTTTCAATTGAATTTAGAAAATGTAGATAAACAACAAACTCAAGCGAGGAGCAGCTGTTCCCAGTCTCTGCTCAGCTCGTATGTTGCCAGCTTTATTAGAATTCCTGCTGCAGCTCCACAAACTAAATTGAAATTCCCCTGAAAAGCAGCTTTTATTTTATAATTGCTTCTCTGTCCAACGCGCGTTCATAAAGCCAGCCAGCCAGCCAGCATTGACTGCTCGTCATCGTTGACCGCAAGAAAAGCCGGTAAATATTTCATATTTATCCACGGCATAACTCGTGCATTTCATGCCAAGGAGTTCTTTCTATTGTTCAACTATGTGCTTGATTTACTCATCAAATTCTTTGCTCTATTGATTAATACATATTTTGCATTTTTTATGGCAAACTCAATGAAATGTTTCACATTTTATTGTCTACAAATAACAATTCATTAAGAGTACAAAACTTTATCAATAAATTTCAATTAAAATCGTCTATTTTATGATGAAATAAATTACTAACAATTGAATTATAAAAATTTATCAATTTACGCTTTGAGCATTGAAAATCAAAGAGTTTATACTAGCTTTGTAGAAATGTATGTAACAGACAGAAGAAGGTAGCCCATGAAGTATATATATTCTTGAGCAGAATCACTATCTGAGGGGATTGAGCCATGTACAGTATGTCTGTCTGTCTGTCTGTCTGTCTGTCTGTCCTTCTATTTGAACGTTAAGATCTCAGCTATTATAAGAGTTAAAGACTCCAAATATGATACGAAGGTTTATACAAACTGTGTGCAGCTCAACTGTATTTTAAATTTTGAATGCTACGCCCACCGGCCCCAAAAAATAAGAATACAATTTTTCAATTGGATTTGTAAGCAACGTATAAAAGTTACAACTTTCTGACTTAAACCTATACTTATTTAACTAAAATATCTACATAACCTTAAAATTTCAATGCGATCCGACAGTTATTTAAGTAAGTATGAGCATAACAGTATTTTATTTGCTTTAAATAAATATTCATTAAATTTAAATAGTTGCCCTTCTTAGCCTGCAAACTGGCATTTCAATTATACTTTATAAATTATATAAATAACTAGCAATCGCAAGCATATTTTTTCTAATTTATAGCTTAATTTATGCTGACATATTTCACTTTTATATCCGGCTGTATTTGTTGATTAAAAGGGAAGTATCAATAAAATTATATAATTTCTATGCTAATAAATCTCTCATTTAATTTCAGTTTTTAAAATTTGTTTTTCTCATTTTCTACATAAGCTCTGTTTATGAGTGTGCATTAATAAACTGTCTATATAAATTAGACTTTGCTGTTGTTTTATAGCAAAACTTTACATCGAAACACATCCTTTAATTCAGCAAAGTCTAAACAACTTGAGCACAATAAACCACAACTAAGCACCGCATTGCCGTCAAATATTGTGCAACAAATAGAAACTACAAGACAAGACACGACAGGCCAGAAAGATAGGTAAGCAAGAGGAAAGCAAGAGGTAAGCCAGAGCTAAGCACTTCTTTATCCACTGCACTTGCTAACGGTAATCATTCCATATAATATCATCGCATTGTCTTTATGGCTTTCCCCTTGAGTCGCAGTGCAGCTGACACAATAAATCCAAATTATCTCCAGCCGTGCGTATCGTCTCTTGTATAAAAAACTTTGCAATTTGCGTAGCGGCAACAGAAACCCAAAATAACAAAAACAAAATACAAGAAAAACACAAACCGAAACAGCCAAAGAAACAGTACGAACTGAAAGAGTCCCGAAAAACGACAAACGAAATGCGAAAATAAGGCATAAAAAGTTGCGACTGGCTTTAAAAAGATTCGGTTAAGTATTTTTTGCATTTGTCGTCGGTTTTACTCGCTCTCTGCCTTCTCCCCTTTCTCTCTCTTTCCCCCTTCTCTGCCTCACTCTGTGTAGAAGTCACAGGCAAACAATGGATTTTATAACAGTGTACCCTATACAGAGTACAGAGTAAGGTAGGTACAACTAAAACTGTTTAAAGTGCATATATGAAGGAGTATCTGCCAAGCTGCCTTGCTGCTTAGTTCTGCATAAGTCACAGAAGAAGAGCAGGTTTTATAGCAGTATATATATACTCTGTATGGTATACAGCATGAGGTATGCACGACTGTGTACAGTAACATAACAGCATATATTACATACCCTAAGAGGTATCTACAGCTTAGTCATTCCCTCTTTCATTTCACAGTTGTAAACTGTAATTCAACTGCAGCAAACTAATAGCCACGCCCACTCCTGCACTGCAGTCCCCTTTCTTTTTTGAAGGCAGCCACAAGACATGACAATTTGCAGCATGCAAAGACAGCAAGAGGGTGGAGAGAGAGAGAGAGAGAGAGAACGTGGGAGGCGTGGCAGACCGCAGACATGGGAATTTCGCTGTTTTTTGGCTAGAGCGTTTTTTATGGTGATAGTTATACTAAAGCCAAAGGCGCAGATAAAGACGAGACAACTCTCGATTTGCTTTTAGGGTTTTACTTGAAAGAGAGGAAGATAGAGAGAGGCAGAGAGAGGAAGGAACACAGAGGGGGACTAGGGCAGACTGAGAGAGGACTGCGTCTGTCTTGCTTTTGTTTTGGTTCTTCTACTTTAGCTTGGCTTAACTGATTTAATATGCAGGCTGATGGAAATATTTCACAAGCTGCTCAAGTAGATTTTTGCATAACGCACTCGCATATTGATTTGGGAAGCCCTGTGCTCCGCCTCTCCCACCTACCCTTGATCCACTACCCCTCTTTCCCCTAGAGTTGTACAGCCTTGTGCTTGGCATTTTAATAATTTAGCTCATTGACGAAGCTTTGGCTTATTTGTGAGCGAGCTGCTAATTAAGTCGAGGCAGGGAGGGGCAGATAGGGGGCAGAGGGGCAGGGGAGTTGGGAAAGGAGACTGTTGAATGCTCTGCAGGATTTGAAGCAATGGAAATCTGCATAACTAACGGCATAAAGTGTTTAACCTGCGCCAAGTCATAAAACAATATTGAAGCCAAGTAAAACTTAAGCCAATGCACAGAGGGAGGCAAGGAGAGGGAGTGAAGGAAGACAGGGACAGGAAGAGAGTGGGAAAGGGAGTTAGCTAGAGGGGGCAAAAATATTACTTACTTGAAACGAGGCCGTAAACGCCGAGATGACTTGGTATGTTGTCTCCCAGGGATGTCCGGCGTCCGGGCGAAACGGCGTCAACATGTATTGCAGACCCAGCAGCGGCACCAGCAGCAAAGTCGCACTGTGCGAGAGAGAGAGGGAGAGAAAGTGAGTGAGAGACATTGCAAGAAAGAGAAAGAGACAGAGAGAGAGAGAAAGAGGAGAGTGAATGAAAAGTGCCGCCGGCGAGTGTTGTAATAATACTTATACTTATGTATAATTCCTACGTTGAGGCGCGTATTAAAATGCAAGTCAACGCGGCGTATGCGTAATTTAAAATGTAAAACCAACTAAAAGTTTGAAGCGAAACGAAGCGAAGCGATGGGCGCATAAAAACAAAAGCGGCCGAGTGTAAGAAAGAATGAAAGAAACGAAAGCACAAAGTGACAGAGAGAGTAGAAAGCGAAGGCAAAGGCAAACATACAACTTTATTACGCATACGCCTCGCGGGCCAGCACTTAAGGGTGCCGCGCGTCGACCCAAATTATTGTTATTGAATTGAAGTTGAAGTTGCTCAAGAGAGAGAAGAGAGAGAGAGGGGGATGTGGGGGAGGGGGGCGTGGCAACTTACCGAAAGGCCTGCAGCACTGTGCGCGAGGGACCGCAGCTGCCTTGTATGCTCGCTGGAGCGTTCAACTTAAGCAGCACCACACGCACAATGTTGCACAGGAACAGCAGATTGAGGAATATGGAGATGCAGACAGGCACCATCAGTATGTAGTTGAAGTCGTTGTCATTCATCCAGCAGCTAGAGGGAGACAGGGGAAGAGAGAGAGAGATTGGTAAATGTCATCTAATGAATTGCAAAACGAGTGCGACTTGGCTCAGCTCGCAATTGATTCGCAAATCATGCAAAGCAATTTAGCTGACCATACATACACACACTCCTCTACACACACAGATGTACACTCCCACTTACTGTTGTGTCTGCTGGCTGGTGCCAGTAAAGCCCCGCGCCATGCCATAGATAAAGATAACAATGGCTGGCGAGCCCCAGCCAAAGGCAATCAGCCATTTGACGAGCTTCTTCTCCGAAATGAATGCTGCCACCAGCACCGTGTGCAGATAGAAACCCTCGCACAGCATCCACGAGTAGTTGGTTAGCAGAAAATAGTGCAGTATGATGTGCAGCGCAATGCAGTAGCCCTGGAGGAGGAAAAGAGAAAGTGGAAGGTAGATATATGTGAGTACAAGTTGATAAGCAATCGGTAGGTAGATAAAGTAGATGTAAAGTTAGTTCTATTGGGAATGTGCTAAGGTAATCTAGAGTTTAGATAGAGCAGTGTCTATGGCAATACAAAGGATGAAGTGAACTTGGATATATAATATAACAGATCAAAAGTAGTAGTTAAATTGGATATATAAAGAGGGAAAGAAAGAGAGCTGAAGAAAACCTTTCCTTGGAAGGAGTTTTATAGGTAGATACAGCAGAAAATCTAGAGAATGCTTAAGTCTTATAAAGTAGGAAGAACTTGCAGCATATACTCGCATATTAAAGTACATTTACTATAAAATTGATTCACTTCGAGTTTATTTTGTAGTATAAAAAGAGAAAGACAGACAGCGCAGAGGAAGAATATCAGTTTCAAGGGCTATTTAGGTTAGTTCACATGAGTATAGCAAAGGTACTGCAGACTTTCATAAATGTAGAATAAATCTAGAGTGCACTAAGACAACTCAGTGTATCATAAAATACAGTAAATAAAGTTAACTGTAAACTTATATTCGGATAGAGAAAAAAGAAGGCAATGCCAAACTACACATCAATTGAAGGTCCTTAATTAATGGTCCTAAATGGATGTTCCTAAATTGATTGTTCTTATTAATGGCTGTAAATGTATGCTCTTAATTGAATAGACCTATATGAATGGTTCTTAATTGAAGGTTTTTCATTGATGGACCTAAATTAATGTTCATATATTGTTGATCGTAAATGGAAGGTCCTATTTGTATTGCCTAAAATTGATGGTCCTTAACTGATGATCCTTAACTGTTGTCCTTAAACTGATAACCTTAAATTGATCTGAATTCTCAAATCTAAATTCATGCGTTGTCTGTTTATTTCTCTTTCTCCATCTTTGTTTATACTTCACCTTAGTTATCCACTCTAGTTATAGCAGCACTATCGTCACTTTTTTTAAACTAGTTTAAATTTAAAGCTTAACTAGAGCATTTATGTTAATATGTGCAAACTAAAAGCTAACTTTAAACAGCTGCAATAAAAAAGTTTCACCGGCAAAGTTTGCAACTCTTTTTCGCGCTGTGTATGCATGGCTTTTCTGTCTTTGTCTCTGTCTGTCTGTGTCTGTGTCTCTGTCTGTTTGTGTTTCTGTCTGTCTACCACTCTCTTTGTCCTTCTCCTTCTCTCTGTCTCTTACTCTCTCTCCTTTACCCTTTTTATGTTTGCTTACCGGACTATTCTGCACCATCTCCGCGTTGGCAATCACCACGAGGTACCAAATGAGCCACAGCGAATTGTTGGCCGCAAACGAGCTGAAGAGATGCATGTGCAGCGTGATGCGGGCGCACTTTAGTGATCTGCAAGATAAATACAAAAAGAGTTAATTAAATTTAGTTGCAGTTTAAGTTTTGCATTTGCTGGAATGGGCGAATCTGTTCTGTTTGTCGCCACAAACAGTTGACACACTGAAATTGTCGGACACGTTTTTCCAATTCACACCACGAGTAAAAGAGGAGGAGAAAGGGGTGTACCATAGTTGCACTGCTTCTGCATGCACACAGCACATTTCAATATCAACATTGGCTGCACGTGTCACTGCCTTCTCTCCTCCTCTCTCTCTCTCTCTCTCTCTCTTCCCTATTCCTTCACTCTATTTCCTTGCCGTGCTCTTTCATTCAGCATTTGTCGAGTTTTGGCTGCCTGCCAAAGGGCCCCAGTGTGCTGCATATTAATGAAATCGAGTTGACCCAGGGGCAAATTAATGCATGTCATGCAAATCGTGTGGCAGCAGCGTCCCATTTCTCGCTCTATCTCCTTTTCTCCCTTTCTCTCTTTCTCTGTTTGCTTTGTGCAGTTGTGCCTCGAGCTGCAGATAACAATTGCAATCTGCACTGCAAATTTACCATTTTTTGGCTTATCCCAAACTCGATCAGCTAGCGCTAAACATTGATTGGGTTTTATTCTTTTCAATCATTGAAAATTGTCAAAAGAGGGTATACTAACTGTGTGCAAGTGTTTGTTAAAGGCAGAAGTAGGCGTGGCGGACTACATAAAGTATACCATATACATTCTTGCTCTGCATCACTTGCCGCGTCCGTCTGTTGGTCTGTCTATCTATCTGTCCATCTGTCTATCTGTCTATCTGTTTTCCTGTTTTCCTGTCTGTCTGTCTATCTATCAATCTGTATGTCTGTCTATCTATCTGTCTGTCTATCTGTCTGTGCATCTATCTGTCTGGCTGTCTATCTGTCTGACTGTCTATCTGTCTGTCTGTCTGTTTGACTGTCTGTCTCTATGAGAACGCAGATCTCAGCTATAATGAAGACTAATCACATCAAATTTGGCATGCAGGTTATTATATACTATACACATATAAAGTGTATTACAAATATTGGATGTTACGCTCACTGTCCACAAAGTTATAGCTTTCTGCTTCAACCTATATAGTACATATAGATGAATACTATATTGACGTATACCCAAATCTATAAGGTCTTTGAAAGATAGACGTAGGGTATCTTACTATCGCATTCCTGCGACTGTAGAGTTTGTCTGGTTTTATTTACTTTTATTGAACTTTTATTTACTTAGCAAGTGTTGTTATTGTTTAACTTTAAAGTGTATTTGCTGTTTCTTTTGTGTTGCCTCTGCTTGTCAATTAATTTGTTTAATTAGCGCGCAGTGCGGGGCGTCACGGCAAATGTAATTGAAAATTCCTGAGCACGTTGCTTATTTGCCCTTTGCAGCCAATTTAAAACGCTTTAGCCAACCCACCATTCTTCAAACTGTCTGTCTGTGTGTCTATCTGACCCTCTATTTGTCTCCCTGACTGTGTGTCCCAGTCTTTACCACTGTCTGCCTGTTTGTTTGTCTCTCAGTCTGTCTGCACTTCTACATGTGTGTCTCTCTCTCTCTCTCTAACTCTGTGTCTCTCCGTTCTTTCCCACTGTATGTCTGTCTGCCGCTCTATCTCTCTGCCTGTCTCCGTCTGTGTATCCTCGTCTTTCCCCATGTATTTCTGTCTGTTTGATTCTCTGTTTGTCTGTCCCTCTGTCTGTCTATTTCCCAGTTCTGTCTCTCTGTCTGTTTCAGTCTGTCCTAGTCTTGCTCACTGTCTGTATGTCTCTCTATCTCCCAGTCTTTCTTTCAATCTTACCCACTGTATATCTGTCTGTCTCTTTCTCAGTCCTGCTGTCTGTCTCTCACTTAATTCCCGCTTTCTTTGGCTCTGTCTGAGCTGGTAATAAACAAGCCAAGAGCACTAATTGTGCTGCAGACAAGTGGAAATTAATCGATATCCTGCTCGAAGTAGACACACACACTGAGAATCGAATGCCAACTTGACGTGCGACACTGTAAAGCAGCGGAAAGAGCATGAAGAGCGGGGAGGAGGGAGCTAAGAAAGCAAATATTTTCTCATTTCCGACGTCAAGTGTGGCGGCTTAAATGGGCGCAACTAAGCCGAGTGTGCAATGAATGAGAGGCACACACAGATAGAAAAACAGAGATGGACACACACACAGAGATGGGCACACACACAGGTACAGATTGGCACACACACCAAGACAGACACACACACCAAGAGGGGCACATACACGCAGAGAGAAGCACACACACACCTAGATTGCCCATACATAGGAACAGGCACAGGCACAGGCACACACACAAGGAGAGGTACAACCACACACCTAGACTGGACACACACCTCGAAGAGCCACACATACAAACATGCATATAAATCAAGGCAGGCACACACACCAAGAGGGGCACACACACCAAGAAAGAGGCTCACACACAGAGAGAGTCATCTACTCATCTAGATATCTATACAGGCCACACTTGGACACAGTCACAACACACCAAGACAGGCATACTCACACACCTAGACAGGCCACACAGACAGTCTCACATGCAGTCTTACACACAGACACAGATGCACACACAGCCACACTCAGCTACAGGCACTGGCACCTACACACTCCCATACAGTCTCCCTCTCCTTCACCAACAGCTTGTTGATTGTGTGTTGGCCTTTGGCAGCTTTGTTAAACAATAAAATTTGGCGCCAGCTCACGCTCATAACGCAGCTCATTAGAGCTGAGTGGTTTTCCATGTGCAGCTCAGGCGGCAAACTAGAGCAAGATGGATGATCTATTAGACATACTTACTTGAAGTAGCCTAAGATGGCCAGCGAGAGTAAAATGGCCAGCAGCGAGATGCCATAGCCAACCTCATAGATCAGCGTCACATTGTGGTTCCACTAAGCAGAGGGAAGAGGTGGGAGAGAGGGAAGAGAGGACAGAGAGAGGGAAGAAGAGAGAGTTAGCTAGAGTTACCATCTGTAATTAAACCCAATTATACTCACTGCAAAATCATCCATGTTCACGCAGGTGGTGTAATTCGACCAGGTTCTGTTGTTCTCCGGATGTCGAAACCATTCGCCATCAGCGCCGCACTCCTTGTGCGCATATCCTACAGGGGAAGAGGTGGAGAAGAGAGGGGGAGAAGTATGTAGTTAATTGAAAAGTGGCTTAATATATAAACAATTTATAAACTCATTAAAATTCCAGCGCAAACACTTAACAAAATCCCAAACAATAAATTTCCTTTACCTGCACTCGAACTAGTTCTGCATACCCTATGCATGCTCTGCTTACTTTACAGGGTATTCGTGCTGTAATTAATTTTTAGATAATTTCATATTTGCATTTTCCATTAGCCAACTTGTTGACAGGTCAGCCGCAAATCGCATTAGCCACCACCTCGACTGATTACGCATACGCCCCGTAAATGCTTCGACCGCAACTAATTGATTTGCTGTGGCACGTGAATGGGAAGTAGAAGTGCCATTTAAGTGGAATTGAAGTTCAAATTGAAGTTGAAGCGGAGTAGAAACTTCACACATTCAACTCGTTGAAAGAACACTCGATGGGGAGGGAAAAGGAAGGCAAAGTAAGGGGGCAGAGAGAGAGAGGAGAAAGTCTAGTCTTGCCACCTGCATTGTTTGCTGTGCATAGTTGGGAGTTTTGTTTGCAATTTTCCAGGTAAATAACTTGATTTCTGCACAGCTTTTATCGCCTTTTGGCACGCAGAGTCAAAAAATCACGTATACGCGCTGTGTGGCAGATAGCAAAGGCAGCAACAGCCAGAAAAAAAGGCAAGAGAGAGAGAGAAAGGAGAAGCAGCAAAAGAGCAACCACATCCGCCAAACGGAAGTGCCATAAAAGTTAATGGCGGCGCAGTGCAAAGCACATAATCTTGTACAAGCTGGCGACCCCGAGGCGCGGCCCGCTCTTCGCCCCCCTCTGCTAGTGAAGCTAGACGACACTGAGCCATAACAGTCATAAGCCAATGTAGTAGAAAGCCAGCAGCAGCATTTGCCTGCCAACACAGTCCCCTCCTCCACAGGCCACGCCCACTAGTAGCTGCCGCCCTCTAACAGTTTTGGCGCAAACAACACACAAAAAAGTCATTCAACTTTTGCTATTCACGTGACGTCGCACAGGCGAGGGAGGGAGGGTGAGGGGAAGGGGCAGAGGAGAGGGGTAAGGTGTCCTGCTGTCAATGGGCGTTAAGGCGTGGCCTGTGCGATTAATGCAAATTGACGTGCCACATGATTTATGCTGCCAAGCTGACAGGGAGCTTTCAACACTTAATTAGTCTTATTCCCTTTCGGGAAGGTGGAAAGACAAGAACAACGGAGTGTATACCCTGTAGAGAGAAGAGGGAAATGGGTAAGTTGAGGTGACTCATTTATTTATGGACTGGCAACATTTTACAGGGTATCTGTGTTGTTAGAAGTAGCCCAAAAAACGCGTTTTGTTAATTATTTATTTTTTTTTTTTTTAAATCAAAAAAAGAAAAACATTCAACTACCTGCAGACCCTATAGAACTGAGAGGAGAGGAATGAATACCCTGTAGTGCCTAACACAAATGGGCTAGCTTGAGGTTGTGGATTTATATACAGTTTGGCAACTCTTGACAGGGTATTTGCATAGTTGTAACTAGCTCAACTATTTCAGAACTCTTATTAATAATTTGTTTTCCCTTTCGAAGTCGAGAGAGAAATGTAATTACTTGCATACCCTGTAGAGTACAGCAGGTAAGAGAGGGCTTAAGATAACTATTTTATTGATATTCTGGCAATATTTTAAAGGGTATCTGCATAGTTGTAACTAGTTCAACTACTTCAGCTGTCAAATTAATTTGCCTTATACTCTTTGGAAGGCCAGAGCAATATGTCCTGCTTGCATACCCTGTAGAGTTCGAAGCGTAGGGGTGGCTGGAAGTTAGTAATTTATTTGCAATTTGACAGTTCTTTGCAGGGTATATGCGAAGTACAAACTAGTGCAACTACTTGTCTGCTCATTTGTTTATTTAAAAACAACAAGAGAAGAAAAAAAAGTAGCAGAAAACTACCTTCACTGCCTGTAGAGCGTGGAGAGAGGGGGTAAAGAGGGGAGGGGCAGTAAATATATATTTTATGTATATTCTAGCAACTATTTACAGGGTATCTGTATGGTTTAACTAGTAAAACTAATTGTCGGCTTAGTTGTTTATTTAGAACAACAATGAACAACAGAAGACAGGAACATTCAAATGAAAAATAAAGCTACTTGCATACCCTGCAGAGTTAAAAAGGAGAGTGTTAGATTAAGCTAAGTTATTTATTTAGAGTCTGGCAACATTTTACAGGGTATCTGCATAGTTATAACAAGCAAAACTACTTGTCTGCACATTTGTTTATTTTAAATCTTTTAGCGTTTGTTTTGTTTCGCTGCAATTTGCATAATTCATAATTATTGCTGTCTGTGTGTGTGGGAGAGTGTGTGTCTGGATGTGTGTGTGTCTGTATGTCTGTGTGTCTGTGTGTGTGCTTGGCTTTTTCAGCCACAAATTTCACTGATGGATGAGCATTGTTGCGGTTGCCCCTTGTTGTTGTTGTGCTGCCTTCGCCGCGAGTAACGCACAACGAACAGCGAAAAACATTTGTATAATTCATGCAGGAGCAAGCAAAGTAAATGGATATCATATCCCATTGCTAGAATAGCTATCTAATTATAGACAGAGAAGGGAAGGGGCGAGATGAGGAGAGGGAACTATGTTAGCTGATGAAAATGTGTGGTTTGTTGTTGGTAAACTTTCTGAATGCGTAATTAAGCGTCACAAACAAAAGCTGAAACGAATCTGTTGTTGATAAATAAATAAATGCTATTACAGGCAGCAGGTGAAGGAGAGAGGTTCATGGGGTTATCTGCCACATAGGTGTCCGTAAACGAACTGTTAATTTGGTTTACAAATTGGCGCAAAGTTTGTCTGGCAGCTCAACTCAGCTCAGACTGAGCTCAACTCAATTCAATTTGAAGTGAACGCGTTTTAAGCTGGAATTAATTTCACATTTCTTTCACATTTGCCACGCCTTGATAAATGATTTCATGCTCCAGTTTTTTCAATTTCCTTTCCTTTTTGTTTTCTTCTCCCCCCCTTGAACTTGTTGATATCTTTCCATCAACCTGCCTTGACTCCACTTGTGAAATTCCTTATTCTTTCTGGCGTGTTATGCGTGTTTTTCTTTCATAATTTTTGCGCTCTATTGATTGGCATGGGCTGCCTCTCAGCCATAAATTCGCAACAGATTTTGAGGTTCTCAAGCAGCGAAATTATGTGCATAAATTTTCTAGAAAAAACAGCAGAAATAATAAGCAAGTATAAGGGGAAGAGAGAGAGGGAGAAGAAGCAGTAGAAGAAGGTGAACTGCGGCCAATAAGCAAATGAGCGCTAAAGTATCAGGGATTGTACTGAGTCTGCCTGCCTTTGTTTGTGTACCCTCTGTATACAGGGTGCTTCATTGCTGATGTTGGCATGTAAACAAACAACCAATTTCTGTTTATGATGTAGAATATTTGTAATCAATTTGGTGCCTTTGTAAAAACTTATTTTGCCGACAAGGGAAAAGTGAGCTTGCGGCAGCTTACCATCTTAGCGAATCTCAAGTTCTAGCTGACAGTAGACTTTGCGTAAGCGGGCTACAATGTCTGTGCAGGGTCTCTCTCTAGTGGCTAGTGTCCACTTTGATTTACTCTTCTTTTGGATGAGGTATTTGTGATTTACTGCATCATTTCAATTAAGCCCACAAAAAGAAGCGTGAAATGTTAATCCAGAGATTTAAATGGCCCTTCAATATCCCCTTTTTTAAACATAAGACTAACCAGAAATGATTGTTGCGTTCCCAATATGGTATGTCTTGGTCTAAGTTGTTCACGATCTGGGAGATTACTGTGTTCAACAAACAACCAAACGACCAATAATGTTGTTAGACGGTGCCAGCTTGCATAGATATTTTTGACGATATGAATATACTGTCGAATATGTATATAATAGTATATATATATATAGATATATATTCACATATGTATATGAATCATAATATGTTAACTTAGTAGAGGCACAGTTTTTCCCTAAGGGGATTCCGCCCGTACACATTAACTAGAATGTTTTGAAGGAAAGAGAGTTCGTAAATGATTGACAGAGCCAACAGACAGCTCTAACAACTGTCCAATAACCTCGACCAACTAACTGTTCGATCTATATCCCATCCAAGCAAACAAAACAGTGCAGCACATTGAAAACTGTTCAATTAACAAAGTGAAGACAACTGAATGAACCTTTTTATATGTACTAAGTAAGTATTTTGCCACGTGCTTTTGATGTAAAGGGATACATGGTTTAAATTGTACTTAACAAAATATGTGAAGACAAGTCAAAGTGTGATCAAATATTGAAGTTATTCAATTTTAGTTACAGGCAATGGCGCACCCTGTATATGTGTGCACTGTCTGTGGGTGTGTGCTGCCTGTGTCTGTGTGTGTTTTAAATCAAAGTTGAGCAAAACATGCTTTCAATTGATCTGCGCGTTGGCTGCCAGCGTTTTTTAATAAAACTCACAAAAAAAAAGAGAAGAATGCAAAAAGAAGGACAAGCTTAAATACTCATAACAGGCAGGCAGGCAGGCAGGGAGTTAGAGAGGGGAAGGTAGAGGGGACAGAGGCAGGAGAGAGAGCAGGGAAAAAGGCAGAGTGAGTTGGGGCAAACATGAACGCAGCCACACAGGGGGCTGCAGGCAATTAGGTAACCCACCTGGTTTGTGGTGTGTTTATGCGGGTGTATGTGTGTGTGAAGGAGTATGCGTACATGTGCGTGTAAAAGTGTATGCCTGGGTTTGCACGTGTGTTTGTGCCTCTGCCCTGCGGCGTTTGGGCTCAGCCTCAGCGTGAGCCTTCATTAGGTGCGCCCCTGTCTGCGTATGAAAGAGAGAGAGAGAGAGAGTGCGCACACCATTTCCGTTTCCGGTGTAATTTGACTGCACGTTGTTGCTGTTGGCTTATTTATGTGGCTAATTCTGGCCTGTGCCCTGCTTTGGTCGCTTGTCAAATGCAGCCAAACTGACCCACCATGCTGGAATTCAATAAAGAAGCACAACAACTTACTTGTCGGTTCAAAGCCCGTGATGAAGTCCGGGCACAGCTCGTAGGCGGATGTGCCAGCAGCGGTGTCGGGCCAACAAAGCCAGCCATCAAAGGTGCCCGCGCAGTAGGCGCCTGCAGAGGGGAGGGGGAGGTGCAGGAGAAGGGAAAGAGAACAAAAAGATTACAATTAATAATTGAATAAGGCGCGATAAACTGTTCGCTTTGTTGTTGTTGCTGTTGTACCTTCTGGATGGCTACTGTTACTGAGTCGCGCATTGCACGCCTTGCGCAACGCATCGAAGTCGGGTCCACTTTGAGCAGCGCTGCCAGCGCCGCTGCTGCCGTTGCTGTTGCTGCTCTGCTCGCCCATCTGCAAAACGAGGCAGAGAAATATTGCAATTAGTTTTTGGCTGCGCTTGCAGTTAGCTTTTTAATTTGTTTGCCAGCGAAATAGCTTTTAGTTTGCCGCTCAAATCTAGGCTAAAGACAGTGCAAGTATTGGTGAGAGAGTGTGTGCAAGTGTGTGGGGGTGTGTGTGTGTACGCTTCATTGCAATGCGTGCATATTTTTTTGTTTTACAGTTCGTTTGAGCCGCAATTTAATTGGTTTTGCGGCCAATTGCGACTGTGTGGGTGTCAGTGTGTGTGTGTGGGAGTGTGGCTGCGTGTGTGTGCTCTACATATGCGCAATTCATACATTTTGTTATTTTATTGCACGTTTTCAACTGCGGGCCAAGCGAATTTAATTGTGTGCGCACAAAAGTAGACAACACTTTTAATGCTCGCAGCTGTTATACAGCTCTGCGCGTATAACAGACGTGGGGGAGTCAATAAACAAGAAATTAAAAGAGAAATTACAAAAATTAAATAAAATGCAATCAAAATAAAATGAATTTAAATTTTATTTTTATTTTTATTTCATTTTCTTCATAAAATTCAACGACATTTCTCTAGTTTAATTGAGTCGGATTCCTGGCTGCACAAATTCCTCCAGCACATTGTGAATTGAGATTCGAAGTAACAAATTGCAAAATTCCTTGCCGTATTGTTCAATTGTGCAATCGGTTTGCCAACATGCAAATAACTTTAGACAAAGTCAGCAGGCAGTGGGAGGCAGGGGAGGGAGACAGGGGGAAGGGGTAGAGAGTGTGTTAAAGAGTGCGTGCTGTGCTAGTGCTGGGCAAACATACACACCGCACACACACACACACACACACACACAATCTGCTGTCAAGTGGTCGATAAGGATGCCGAGTGCAGTCAGCCGGAAGGCAGCCTCAGAGCTAAAGAAACAGCTCGAAACAAAGCGTATCAATGGGGGTACACACTGACAAACCATTTAGCCAAGTGTGGCAAAGGGGTAGAAGGGAGTAGGGAGGGGAGGGGAGGGGTAGGCGGCTTGGCAATCATGCGTGGCAATGCGATAGAGTGTTGCCTGCAGTTAGTCGAACACTTGCATTGGTTACCTGCAGCCAGAAGACACAGTTGAGTTACCCCTTTCCCCTTGCACCTACCCTGCTCTCTTTCTTCTTCCCCCTCCCTCCTTTTCCCCTGTATTTCCCCTGTGCCAGTCAAATTGCCGAGTGCATTTAAAGCAGTTTGCCGTCTGCATAAAAGCGGCGCGTGGCAATTGACTTTGGCATAAGACCATCAAGGTTTTATGTTCCCCAACTGTCCTTGTACTGCTGCTTAAACCTTCTTCTTCTTGCTCACCTCCCCCTCCCCCTCTGCTTGTGCTTGTCGACTATCATAATATAAGTTTGAGATGTTTATGACGTTAAAGGCTCAGCCTGCGCTGAGCTCCAATTACGCTGGGGCGCGAGCTGAGCAGACAAATTTGCTTATTAACTGGCAATAGCCATAAGGAGGCGTACGAGGGCGTGACTGTTTAATTTTGAGCACGGGAGCACTTAAATTTTACGACAGGCGACAACAAACGAGCTAAAGAGGTGTCTGCTGTGGCATGTTGAGACACGTTTGACACAAATAAATAACGAATACTTTGGGTAAACTTTGGCAAAGTATCGATGAGAGTTGAGCGTTGAAGGCGAAACATACGTTAAGTGAGTGTTGCAAATAGCATAGCATACTTAGGTGCGCACTTAGAGGGGGCAGTTGAAGTAGCAGGAGTGGGCGTGGCAGTGTAGGAGGCAGAGGCAGCAACGTTTGGTGCTAATAAAAATATTTTTACGACTTTGCGCAGGCCGCACGCAATAAGAGAAATTAGCCATAAAAAGTGCCTAGTAGCAAAGTGCAAGAGGGGGGGGCAGAGGAGAGTGTAGAGAAGGTAGGAGTGTGTTACCAGCGGAGAGTGTGGAGTGGAGTGTAGCCAGTGTGAGTATGTAGCATGCTACAGCGCAAATTGCGTTTGTTGTTGCAACTTCAATAAAAGCCAAGCAAGTCGCACATAAAACTGAAAATGTGCGAGTATTGTGAGATGTTACATGTCGATGGCTGCATAGAGAGAGTGCACCCTCCCCTGTCATTTCCCCCTCTCTTTTGCCACTCCCCTTTCTCTTCTCTGTTCTTTCCTCTGCCCTGCCTCTGCCTGCCTCACGTAGCATAGTGAAAAACATTGTTAAAATCTTTGCTTTTTTATATGGCGCACATGGAAATCGCTGCACATATTAAAAACTCAGCCAAGCAACGCCTGACCTGTGCCGTGCTGCACCCCTGACACCCCTGACACGCCCTGAGCTGCCCTGACCTGCCTAAGCTCCGATATCTGCCTCTGCCTGCCCCTCTCTGTCCCACCTTCCACTCTTATGAAAGTCAACTTCGCTTTGAGCACGTGAAATTTTATGACAGCTCGTGTGACGTATGTGAAATGAAAATACCGCGAAATCACAAACAGCTCAAAAGCATATGTGCCCCGCAGTGTGCCACACTGTGCATATATGTGTATGTATGCCTGTGTGTGTGTGTTTTTCAATTGCGCTTTGAATTATTTCCAATTCGCTGGCTGTCAGAACTTTCAACATGTTTTCCATAGTTTATGTGCAAATCTTGCAACAGTTTTTCTCCTCTTTTAGCTTGAACATAAATCAACTTTTATTTCAAATTTATTGAGGGCATAAATCACAAATAGTACACACTATTATTCACCCCCTCCTTTACCCCCTCCCCCTTCTCCTCTTCTTCGATCTCTTTAGGGCAGATTTATGCTGAGTTCGTTGAAAAACAAAGTACCATTAAGTGCAATTAAATGTGGGGGTGGGAGAGAAAAACACTTTGCAGTATTTAAAATATACCATTCAGTATATTTATATCATATACCACATGCGTATAACACACTCTGCCGCCCCTCGCTGTCCACAGTAAGCTGCACATTCCATTTTATGGCATCATTTTTAAAGCTTTGTCAACTTTTGCTGGATTTGCCACAAGCAAGAAATATTGCAATCGATTCGAATTGTTGTTGTAGCTGTTGTTGTTGTTGTTGTTGTTGTGTATGATATTGTTGTAGCTGCACTTGTTGTTCTTGCTGCTGCTACTGTTGCTCAAAGGGATTTCGAACTGGAATCGAACAACTGTTGGCATATCTCTCTCATTCGCTTTACTTATGCAGTTTATGAGCGGCTTAAAGCGAGCTCCCATTCTCCCTCCCTCTCTCTCTCCTCTTCGTCTCTCCCTCTGACACGTTTCAACATGTTTCATTTTGTTGTGTTTGGCGTTTAAATTCAATTCAACTAAATTCATAAATATTCGGAATATGCAGATAGCATCAGCAGCACGAATAAATCATAATTCATGAGGAAAGAAAAAGAGAATATCATGTATACGCCCGGCTGAACAGAGTAGAGAGACGCTGTCGTATTCAAATGCCGGGCATACATATCTATCAATGCAGGCAAGCAGAGGAAAAACACACACACACGCACGCATACACACACACATATAAACACATAAACACACCTACAATATGAAATATTCGCCAGCGCGATAAACCTTCTTCAAATGTGAAAACAAATCGTTCTAACGTTAACTGACAGCTGCCCGGAAAGAGGCGTTAGGGGGCGTGGCAGCACTTGAAAAGTGTGTCGCTGATTTTTATATATCTTTTGACTAGCTCAAAGTGCGCACTAAGCAGACCAATATATCATCTAAATGCCCGACTCTGAACTGGAAATTGTTTCTGCCTCAGCAACAGGAAACGGAAGCAGCGCATATTGTGGCATTACATATGCTCTTTATGCTGTCCGTGTGAGTGCCCGAGGATTACATGGGGTCAGAGGAAGAGAGAGAGAGACAGAATGAGAGAAAAGGAGTGGGAGAGGGAGGTAGAAAGAGAGAGAGAGAGAGAGACAGAAGCAGAGGCCAAGCCAATGAAATATTGATAAAAATGTTGGGGCAGATTACGAGCGAAAGCAATTTATTTATTTAGCGCAGGGTTTTTGCATGGGAATTATTTATCTATACAGTACAAGCTGTATATATATATACACTATGTAGACCACATAGAGTAGGTGCTTAGCTGCGCCTAAATAACTGCATTTAAAGAGAGACAGAGAGAGAAAGGGAAAGAGGCCAGTCAAAGCAGCTGCTGTAAATGTTTCTGAAGCTTTGTGCCACATTTTGACTTTGTTGCACGTGCCCCAGTGGGGCGGCACTGCCTCATAAGCTACGTGTTTTGTTTTTGTCTGTCGTTTTTTTACGCTTGCCTGCCATCAACGTGCAGGCAGCGCATTGTTACGCATACGCCATGTTGGTCAAACCCAAGCCTGTGCCACAAGGTTCATTGCTTTTCGTTTAACTAACCAACATCCTTTACTCACTCTTTCACTCTCTCTCTCACTCCCTCTCACTGCTCTTTCACTCTTTCTCTTTCACTCTCTCTCTCTTTGTTTCTTTCTCCTGCTTGGTTTGCCTTATTTCAAAATGAAATACGTGCCACACGTGTTAAATGCGTCGTTTTGCCTACCTCAGCCTCAGCCAGGCTCAGCAACAATTGCATAGTTTGACAAAACACACACACACACACATGAATCTGCATACGTGTGTGTGTGTGTGTGTTGTTTATGTTCTCGTCTTGTTTGTTTTTACTTTGTGTTTGTTCTTTTTAATTGTTTCGCGGTTCTAAAGTCGCCTCGACAATTTTAAAGCTGCGGAAACAGGCAACCAACAGTTGTGGCTGCCGCTCTCTCTCTCTGTTGGTGGCAGGACAGGGGGTGTGTGAGTGTGTGTTTATGTGTGTGTGAGCCGCCACTTAAATCTTACTTTGTCACTTTGGCAAATAAGTTACAACTTAGCAGCAAGCTTATTTGTGCTTCAAGCTTTGATTTTCCACACAACTTTGACTCCCCAAAGGGAATTTGTTTGTCTTTGTGCCTAGATAAGGTTAAGAGCCCACAAAAGCCCCAGTACAACACCATAAAGCCCCACATTCAAAGCTCACTGCTGGAAAAACAATAGGCTTTTGATTGGGGGGGAGAAGAAAAACAAAAAGAAAATTGCGCGCAATTAATTTGGCTTTTCTTGAATACAATTTAACAGCGCATTCGCTTGGCAAGCTCACGCTTCTGCACTTCCGAATCATGTCTAAATAACGCAGTCAATTCATAACAATAACAATACACACACACATACACACACACACACACACACACACACACCTCTCCCCTGCACATACACAGAGAAAAGCCACACGCACTTTTCCACGGCATCAACAATTTTTCGCACGTTTCGTTGAGTTCTGTTTAAAATGCTTTTACAATTGGCCAAGGCAGGCAGGGGGGTAGGCAGGGGCGTAAATGGCAGTTGGGGCAAGCTACTTGCCACACTTAGTTAGCTATTGAGGCGTGGCCAGAGCCCCCCACCTGCCTGTGCGTAGCCACGTCTAATGTCAATGAAAGCCAGTTTGATTTTCATATTACATTTGCCTTTCTGCCTCTTCCCCTCTTCCTGCAATTTTCTTTTGCTTTTTGCCTAGACAATTGTTGCTCAATTCATATGGAAATGTTTAGCTTCCTCCCTCTCTCCCTTTCCCTTTCCTTCTGCTGTCTGCATAATGAAGTGTTATGGCCTCAATAGCTGAACAAAAGCCGCTCGCCAGCTGTCGTTCCATAATGCTCAATGATGCTTCTCCCTCTCTGTCTGTCTCTCCCCTGGGTGACCTTTCGCCAGAAAAACGACACTGCCCTGGCCTAATGTTATTTCTTCTTTGTAGTACACGAAAACTTAGCAAGAGAGACAGAGACAGAGACAGAGAGAGAGAAGTCAAAAGTTGAACTTTGTTTACTTGTTGCCAGCGTTGTTGTCCAACTTTTTATTGCTGTCTTTGTGTAATTTCAATTCATCTGTGATTTATGGCAATTTGATTTGCCTGAAATTGCCTTTAAAGTGCGCGCAGCTCGTACCCGTCAATTGAGGTTAAGTACGCTCTTTGCTACAGTTACAATTACAGTTTAGAGCAGGATCTAAAGGAATTCGCCATGAGTTAGTCCCGCGGGGCTTGTTTCAGTCAGCAGCACATAAATTTCTTATGAAAAACAAGAGAAAACTTTTAATTAAAACCGAAAGTTGTAGGAGAACGAGGAGGAGGGGCAAGGAGAGGGGAGCTGTGCAGCTAAAACGAGAGCACACCAGACGAGACAAGGAATCAATAATGCAGCAAGGTCAGCTCAGGTAGCTGCTGCAGTGTATCGAAGGCTTAGAAATTAATTGAATCTATTTATGCTCTGAGCTCAGATACATGAGCTGTAGATATGTGTATCTATCAGATACAGCTACAGCTATAGCTATAGCTGCTTGCCTCTTCGTGTGGCACGTGCTGCTGTTCGAGGGAACAACTTTCACTTTGTCCCAGTCTGAAGTCTGTCTTGACTTGTCCGATAAGCCAGCAAACTTCGCTAAGTGTATTTGTCCAAGCAGCCACAACTTACAACTACAACAACAACACCTACAACAACACCGACAACAACAATCATTACAGCAACAACTGCAGTAACAACTTTAACAACTGTAACTACAGCTGTAGAGCTGCTAATGAAGCTGCGCTCATTGGACTAATTAATTCAGTTGTCTCTGAGGTCGCATTTTTGTGTTTTTATGCCCTGCGGGAGGCAGATAAAGCTTGACGAGAGGTTGATAGAAATATAGAGCTGAAAGTGTGGCTTAACTATCGGTGAGACTTCGTATAGGGTATATAGTAGGGAACTTAAATGAATGTAATTGCGAAGAACTTTGAAATTGAAGTAGGCAACAGCAAGGAAGCTAAAAGCAACTGTTAACTATGAAGCGAATCAACTATCGGCCTGACTATCGTATAAGGCACTGTGAAATAAATAATATTACGAAGGGAGTTTCATCTGAGATAGTCTTTGAAGCATTGTAAGTAAGCTGAGAATGAATTAGAAAGTATTACTATCAATATCTGCAAGACTATCGTATAAAACGCAGTGTAATATAAGGCATTGTGTAGGGATTTCCATCTTTGAATGTCTTTAAAACGTTGTAAGAAAACAGATGTGTGTAAGGAAAGAAGAAGAGGAATTTTGCAAGCTTATTATCACAATCGGCTAGACTATCGTCTAACGGCAAGACTATCAAGAAGTTGTATATATAAATCATTTTGTTAGAAGACAGATGAATAATAATAAGAAATAATTCTTGATAATTGAATAAGTTTCATACTCGAAAAATATGCATAATGAACTATAACTATTACTATCGCCATGACTATTGCATATATTATTCACAAATCCAGCTCTATGTGTATGAAGTTATGTGGTATAAACAGAGAGTGTCAAAGTAGAAAAAAATAAGCTTTACTATCGGCATAACTATTGCATAAGTTAAGAAGAAGCAATCGAAACTAGTCTCTTAGATAAACGAAAAAGTAACTAAATTAGGCAGATCAACAATATATATATATATAAATATAAAATATAAATAAAAAAGAAACTAAACTATTGTCTTGACTCTCGTATAGGCTTAGAACAGGTTTATATAAGGCAACTCTAATGTCTGCGAATTGGTTTCTGAAAGGGAGTATAACTATCTAAAGAAGCTAAATCAAACTTAACTTCACATAACGATAATAACGATAGTTTAAGTAAGAAACTTCAAGGCCTAATCTACACTGTCACATCTCTCACCAGCTACAGCCCTTCTCCAGCGTATCTGCCAGTCGTTCAGCCAGCTCTTCTCCCATTTTTTTTGGCAACTTTTTCCAATACGTAGAGCGGACATTTAATTAGTAACTGCGCTTGACAACAACTAAGGCAGCAACAACAATAAGAAGAAGCAGAACAACAACAAAGGGGAACAGCAGCTTGAGCATAAATCTGGACACAACAGAAAATAAATGTTTATGCGTGTCTGGGAGTGTGTGTGCCTGTGTGTGTGTGTGTGTCTGTGCACAACACAAATGTATCTCTCGGATACAATCACAAGCTCATTACAAGGCGTGTGTACATTATACACGTTTGTGTATGTATTGGTTTGTTGTGCCGCAAACCAGTTGTACGTCTGTCAGACTGTCCCCTCTATCTGCCTGGCCCCTCCCTCCTCCTCCCCACCCCCTCTGAGAGGCGTAACGCATTGTGCCTTCTCTTGACACATTTGGTTTATCTGATTTGCCTTTTACCTTGTGCCTTGTGCGGCCGTTGGCCAATTGAATTTCGAGTTTTCTTTTTGTTGTTCCACGCGGGGGGTCGAGGGCGGTGTCTGGGGTCGACTACAGCGTGCGGCGCTGTTATCTGCGAGATACTTTCTGATATTTCTGATTGCTCGCCTGGCTGCCAATTAAAATGACGTTCCCGATTGGCCCCAAAGATTTTCCGTTCCTGCGGCGAACATTTCCGACTAATTCAATAAAAGTTGAGGAAGATATTTATGTGCCATTAAGGCAACAGTGGCCTGGGCTGGACTTGGCTGTAGATACCCTGTAGTGTGAGAGCTTTAATAATTAAGGAGACTGAATGGGGGAGATCTAAATGGAGGAGGAAAAACTTTAATGAAGGAGGCTAAATAGATGAGGCTTACTAGAGCAGTCTAACTGGGGGAGTCTAACTGAAGAAAACTAAATGAAGGAGTCAACATAAAGGAGTCTAAATAAAGAAGTCTAACTGATAGAGTCTAACTGGAGAAGCTTAACTGGTAAAGCCTAAATGACAAGACTGAATGAATGAGTCTAAATAAAGGAGTCCGACTGAAAGAGTCTAACTGAAGCAGCCTAACTTAAGGAGCCTAACTGAAGGAGTCTTACTAGAGGAGTCTAACTGAAGAAGACTAAATGAAGGAGTCTAAATGAAAGATTCTAAATAAAGGAGTCTAACTGAAGGAGCGTTTATAGAGGACCCTAACTGGAGATGTCAAACGGGGCAGCCTAACTGGTAAGGTCTAAATGGAGAAGACTGAATGGAGGACTTTAAATAAAGGAGGAAGAGTCTTACTGAAGAAGTCCAACTAGAAGAGTCTAACTGGGGGAGCCTAACTAAAGGAGTCTTACTAGAAAAGTCGAAATGGCAAAGACTAAATGAGGGTGTCTAAATGAAAGAGTCTAAATGAAGGAGTCTAAAAGATGGACCCTAACTGAAGGAGTCTAACTGGAGAAGTCTTACCGACTGAGTCACAACGCCGGAGCCTAAATGGTTGCCTTGTTTGTTAAGGCATTAAATGGGCAGATTATTTAACTCAGCATGAGCTTAGCTCTGGTTTACATATGTAGCTCTCTTCTGCATTTGCATAAGCATATAAGACCCCATCCCCACACATCTCTAAAGGGTATGCAACTCTGCAGCTGCAGTGCTTAGTCCCTCAGTGCATAATTGAGCTCATATCTCTCACTGTTTGTTTCTCTATCTCTCTGTTTGTGTGTCTAGCTCCTTCTCTGTGTGGCTCCTCTGTATGTCTACCCTCTCTCCCTGTCTGTTCCCCCCCCCCTCTCTCCTCCTCACTGTCTGCTACACTAGCTGAGCATTTAGCAAATTATGGCCATTAAACAAGCATATGCCAAGTGCTTTTTTTGTCCCAAGCCCGCCACAATATGCCAAATTGTCTGCACTCCAATCGCAGCAGGAGCAGCTTCACTTGCCGTGACTCCCTCACTCCTCCCTCTTCTCTCCTCTTCTCGCTCCTTCTGCCTCTCCTTCCCTCTCTATTTTGCCATTAGCATTTCATTCCCATTCGTTGTTGATAAGCAGAACGATTTCAGTGGCAGCTGCTGCATTGCTTCTCGTTGCTCGTTTCTTTGTCTGCCGCATAATTTTGCATAGTTCATGTTGCATGCAACAAATGCGCCAAGCATGCATGCCACAACACACAGCACACCCAACTGGGTTAACTAAATGCAACATTTTCAGCTATGCATACACAATTTTGATTGGTTATTCCCCCCACTCTCCTCTCTTTTTGCTTGCCTCAAGTGAGTCTTGGCTTCGATACTGTTCCCTTTTTAAGTCAGTTTTCCCTCTCTGCATACCCTGCGCCGACTGTGAGGGGCTGTTGTAGGGTATACTTAGACTGTGGAGGTGTTGATAACAAGCAGAAAGAGTCTTGGCAGGAAGTAGAGTGACTACAGTGACTAACAGAGGCAGGTTTAACTTAGACTACACTTTCAATATTGATAACTTGCAGAAGAACCACATAATTTAGATTTGGTTTAATATTGTATTCCGCTACTTTGATTATTTGAAAGCTTTTTTGAGTCTGTGGGAATGTAAACAGCAAGCAGAGATAGCACTGAAAGAGAGCCTGAAAGAGCCTAAGTAGGTGCTGTTACTCCTTAGGTTACTTCAACTCAACTCAACCTCAGTTTCTAACTTTCATAACTTGCTCAAAAATCAACCTATTTAGATGTGGTTTATAATATAATTCATTAATGTTCCACTACTTTGATCATCTAACTAAATTTTAAGTAATAAAATTTGTTAATATAGTTCCATAACACCCCCTTTTTTATCATAAATTGCTTAGGCAAGTCAAAATTAACAACAAAATCAATTCCAAAAGGTTTGCGGACTGAAATTGATAAAGACAAAGCAAATTTAGCACATTTCATATCATAATCAAATCATATTCATCTTTTATTTACAGGGTATCTATCAGAAGTATACCAACTGCTTGTTTTCTTTACCCTTTTTTGTTTATTCAAAGTCAGAAAGTTGTTGTTAGGACAACAAACCAATTCAAGCTTTCGCTTAGGTTTTTAAGTTTCTAATTGGAGTTTGGTATTTTTAGGGAAGCACAGGACTTTTCCATTTTGGGAATTTGCGTGTCGGTAGATAATTCGTGCAACAGCTGCGATTTTCCAGACGATTGCCACGTGCTATAAATATTTATGTACGGTACATTTCGATATCATATAAGGGCTATAAAAATTAATATGGAATTCAAAGCAAAAGTTGAGCTGGGATTGAGGGGAGACTAGTCAAGCCATTAGCAAATTAGCGAGGGAGAAGAAGAGGAGAAGGAAAAGGAGCAGAAAGAGGGGCAGAAAGAGTAAGAGAAAGAGCAGTAGAAAGAGACACACTCAATCGCCTTAGTTGCTACTCTAGAGTCTTCAGAAAATTAAAAAATAAGCCCTTACGCACAATGAAGCGATGCCTTTGATGGGAGAGAACAAGAAGTAGAAGAAGAAGAGAAAGAAGAGCAAAAGAAAGAGAGAAAATAGAGACCATGGCACGCTTAATGCCGAGAAAGGCGTGAAAAGGAAGCGAAAATAAAATGAAATTCAGACAGAGAATTATGTTGATGTTGCGGCAAACTCTTTGCTATTTTCTAGAGCAGAGATATGGAGGGGGGAGGAGAGGAGAAGGGTAGGTACTGAGGGCTGCCTGAGGCTAGTCAAGGGGTATCTTAATTACCTGCAATATTGCAGCCACAAAAAAGGGCAATGGCAAAGGCAACAAAAGGCTTTCGGGTGCCACAACAGCTTCAATTAAGCGTTTTAATTTCAGTGGCAGCCAACGGTTGCCAGCAGCCTCGCCCCCCGCTGCCTTATTCCCCTCTTCATCCTGCTCAAAAGGATATGCTTAATGTTTGAGCTTTGCTTTTGGGCTGCTTCTACTGCTGCTGCTTGGCCCATAAAAGTCAGTTAACTCGCCGCGAATAATATGCAATAATTTAGCATAAATTGTTAAAGTAGAAAGAGAAAACACTCAGGGAAACACTCACAATATACTCGACTCTATATTCATACTTAATTACGTGGCTTGAATACACAAAGAGGGTGCTGGGGAAAGGGGGGAGAGGGAGATTGGTATTTCATTAAAACTACCCACAGAGATACGCAGCCGAGTTGATTATCGGTTCAACAAGAAAGTTGCCAATTTTATGCAAAGGCACGAAAGTAATTTCGCTCGCTGCCTCTGTGTGTTTTCTTCTTCTCTCTCCCCCTCTCTTATCCCCTCTCTTGGTACTCTATTTGTACTATAGTTGTATGCAAAGCGAAAAACAAAAGCCAATTGTCGTGCCTCATCGCCCTTCCTCGCGGAGTAAATGGCGCACTGATTTGATTGCGATTGCGTGCATTGCGAGCTGTAGCTGGAGTTGAGTGGATTCCATATCAATATCCTCAGTCAAACACTCAAATAACCAGGCCAGCAATCACTTTGCACACTGACAGACGGGCAGAGTGACAGACAGCAGGACAGGCGGACAGTCGGGCATGTGAAGTTGGACATTTGTTAAGCCATTTACAAATGAGCCTCGGCCCCCGCACAACATGGCGTATGCGCATCCAATTGCCACTGCCCAAGTTGCTTAATTTGCCCACTATTACTGTACGTTTGTGGCTGTGCCACTGTCTGTCTGTCGCTCTGTCTGTTCCTCTGTCTGTTCTACTGTCTGTCCCTGTGTCTGTCCCTGTGTTTGTTGCTCTGTCTGTCCTTTGGTTTGCCTCCCCTTTCTGCCTGTGTCTCTCTCTGTCCCATGTCTGTGCCTGTGTCCCTCTGCCTGACTGTCTGTCTCTCTGTCTCTTTGCCTGCCTCTGTTCCTCTCTCTGTCTCTCAGTCTGTCCCTCTGCCTGTCCTGCTATCACTCTGCACCTTCCTCTTTCTGCCCCTGCCTCTGTTTGCCCCTCTCTCTGTGCCAGTCTTTGCTCTGTTTGCCTGTCGCCCTTTAAGTGTAGTTATGAAGCACTTTGCATTATTTATACGCAACCGCGTCGGCTCGCAATGTTTGGGCCTGAAGCTCATTAGCCAGCATATCGTATTGAGTGTGCAGGCATTGCCAGTCTGATTGACTGCCCAGTGCCCTGTAAAAGGGAGCAACGTGTGTGACATGTACGCCATGTGAGGCAAATTAACTGAACTTGGGGGGCATGTAAAGTATTTGCTGAGTTACGACGCAGTTGCGCCAAACAATTAATTGATTTGGCGTTCGATAGATAAACTAGTCACTTTATAATGAGCTCAGTTTACGCCTCTCCTACCCCTCTTCTCCCCCATTCCCTTCTATAACCCCTTCCCAGTAGTCTTGCCTGCTTAGTCAGCGCCTTACTTAATCATTCCCTCTAACTGGCGCGTCTGCTTTTTTACGGTTTACCAATTTAGGCGCCTCTTTTATTGACTCCTTAAGTTCACTTATGGCTTGCTGTTGTTGCGCAGTTTATAAGGCCCATTTACAGGGTATACATTAAGGACGTAAGCACATTAAGTGCAGCTGGTGTCGCGGCTGAGACAATTTTGGTTTGCCAGCTGAGGCAATGCCCCAAATGGACTGGGAATGTGCAGGCAATATTGCCCCAACTTGGCCCCCAACTGCACCTTTGCTTTGTCCTCTATTGTGGCCCCAACTCTGACCATTTGAAGTTGCTGCTGACCTTTGTCCCTTGACTCCAATTTCATCTGCAATTGATTCGAGTGAAGCAGAAACTTTTTGGGTTTTCTCTCTCTCTAATTGAAAGAGAATTTCTTCTTCTGGTTTTTGATTAAGCACGTGCCACAGCTTGCCACAAACTAATTAGCGTCTGTCACAAGTTTGAGTTGACATGCAGATTGGACATTAAGAGAAGCTGAGAGGGGGAGAGGAGGAGGGGAAAGGGTAGAAGAAAGGGAGGGATAGGCAGCTAGAGTTGTGGTATAAATTTGGCAATATTTTGTTGTGAATTTTGTGGCTGACAAGGCTGCCACTTTCTCCTGCTCTGTTTCTGCATCTTTTTCCCTCTTTTCCTCTCTCTCTACTTCTCTCTATATTCCTCTCTCTCTCACCCTTTCTCTCTGCCTCTGCCGCTTGTCAGTTTTATGTTTTTAATTAAGTTATGCACAGCTTTTTAATTGCAAATTACAGCTGAATGGGGCAGAGTTGGGTGTGTATGATGTGTGTGTGTGCCTGCTGAGTGTGTGGGTGTGTGTGCATGGTGTGTGTGTGTGTTTGTTGTGTTGCTGTGGGCGTTTGACTGTCGCATTGCCCTGCAATCTAATGCGATTTTCATGTTGTCTTGGCGCTGCATGCTGAATGCACAAGAAGCTGCACCGCACAGCGCGGTGTCTGCTGTCGCGTCTGCTGCGGCTGTTGCAGTTGCAAGACTGTTTATTTATGCCACGCGCCACAGCCACAGCCAGTTGGAACGCTGGCACATGTGCGCAGGCAGGCGTGCAAGGCGGCAGCAGAGTGAACGAGGCGAAGATGTCGCATAAATATCACGCATACGCCGCATATTGCTGGCAGCTACGAGCCAAGAAACTAACCTGATTTACGAGAGTGTGAAAAAGCAAGAGAGAAAGAGAGAAGAAGGAGAAGGAGGAGACACAAAGGAGAGGAGGACAGGTGAGCAAGCGAAGGGATAGAAGAGGCAAAAGAGCAAGAAAAACAAAGGGAAAGTCAAGAGGAGCCAAAAGGGGCTAAGACAAATGTGCGACAATGTTGAATCCTATAAGTATATAGCACATAAAATATGCTAGTTGGATTTATGATTAGCTCAGACAGTCAAGAAGGTAAGGCAGAGACAGAGGCAAGTGCGGAAAGACAGTCTGCAAACATATTTAGAGGGAATTCTCTGGCCCAAATTAAATTCTGCATTTGAAATTATCGACAAATCTGAGCAAATTGTTTTCTAATTAGCAACTACAGCTGGGTCATGTTGGTTTGCTAATTGCTTGAAATTGGTTTGCAATTAGAAAATCGTTTGGCCATGCAATCAAATATGTTTATATGTTTGTTTTTTAACCCCCACCCCCACACTCACGACGATAGCGACTTTGCTTTGGTATTTGCCAACAACTGTTTGGCATAGTTTGGCATTGTCAGCATGCAGAGAGGGCAGGGAGATGCACATATAGACATATATGTATATACCTGTTTGTGTAGTATATGCGCACATACATCTACAGACACACACACCTGCACTACAGGCACACACTCACGGCAGATGCCAGGCACGTAGCGACATTCTTGGAGGGCCTTTTGCAAACTTTCTTGGATGCCCTTCTGTAATTGCCTTGCCTTAAAATATTGTATATAGTAACATATACATATATGTGTAATATTTATTAAAATATTATACAATTGTTTATTGATAATAGTTAACAAACATAGTTTAAGCTGGTACAAATAACTCAAGTTGTTAAGGTTTAGTTTGCCTTTAACAAACTCCGATTAATTCGCGCAACATAACTTCTGACCGACGTATCCGCCTTATCGACAACTTCTTTGACGACTACCGTCAACGACTTCTCTGCGATGAACCTTACTCTGCGATTTTTAAGTTTAACGCTTCACATTAACTTAAACTTGACGACAGACTTCACTGCTCGATTATTCTTGTCTTGATCCTATCGATAGTTGCATGCAGCATTGCCTACTGTACTATCACGCTGCCACTACCATTATTGTTTACATATATATACAGCATTTATATTATGTATAGTAATATATACTAGTAACATCTTACTTATTTCTCGATTTTATATTGGACTAATTATCAATACTTTTGGAGCAGTCTATATATTTTGGACCTTCTTATTCTTAATCAATGGCAAGGAGGTGTGGCCCACAAAGCCCACAAATTTTGATAATAAATTTTAATAATTTGCAAGCGTTGTTTGTTTGTAAGACGATTCATGGTTAAATTATAAGCAAAACTGAAGATGTTTGACAGTGATACAAAATAATAAACGTGCGTCAGCTGTTTAAAGCAGTGTTGCCAAAAAGATAATAGCTAAAAAATCACCCTTTATATTATTGCTCAGTATCAACATCAGTCAATTAAGCCATGTCCGTCTGAACATCTATATCTCAGCTCTAACAGAAACTAGAGATACCTACACATGTAACTTTGTAGCAGTGGCCTCTTATAGATGGGGGGCCCTTGCCCTGCACTCGCCTAGCTACGGGCCTGGCAGACACACACTCCCACCTTGCACACACGCATCTTTTAATTGCACGAAAGCTTGCAGCCAAAGGCAGCAGGCAAGTAGGGGAAGGGGAGTGGCAGGGGCAGTGGTTGAGGCAGTGCCAGAGGCAGGCGCAGTGTCAGAGGAGGGGCGTGGCTGGTGTGTGGTTTGCTGTAAATTCAAACTGACTTGTCACAGTTTTCGCACTGCTTTGATTGGCGACTGTCAAAACGCAGCGGGACAAAACGCGCCGCTATGACAGGCGATTTCCGACTTTAGCAGGGGCAGGGCAAAGCGATAAGCAGTGAACAGAGACAGGGGAAACGGTGCGGGGGGTGAGGTAATGTGTCACACACATGCGTCGACGCTTGATGTGTCAATCAAGCAGCCAAAACAAATTCAACTCGCATTTTGCGGCGACGGCGCGCTTAACGCGTTTGCGGCGGCTTCTTTGCTTAGCAGCTTGCAGCTAATGACAACAAGTGCTTGACAAGTGTCAAGTAAGGGTGTTTAGAAGGGAAAGAGAGGGGGCGTAGGGAGTGGAGGAGGGAGGGAAGACAGTAGGTGTGTGTTTGTGCGTGTCTTCAGCTGGCAATTTGCGCGTGATTTATGGTCGAGGCGTATCGCATAACATTGTTGCTGTAAGTGAAGAACATACTTGCCCGAGTGGCCCCCCCCCCTCTTCACTGCTCTGCCTATCTCTACACACTCCCTCTACCCTTCGCCTCCCCCTCTCTCTCTCACACATTCTCTCTTATCTTAAGAGCATATCAATGTTGCGCGACGCTGCAAATCATCTTCATGTGTTTGGCAGCAGCAAAACGGAAGTGCGACAAAGTGCGCACAACGTGGCAACAGGTGTTGCTGCCCCCTTCTCCACAGTTGCAACTATCGTGTTGCACAGGCACACACACGCAGTTGCGGCCTTTAATTTATGGCCAGCAGCGGCCGTTGACAGCGCGTGCAACTTCGTGTGGCAGCATCGCTGAGGCCCCGGATTGCACGTTGCAATTGATTAATGTTGAGCGCGCGGCGTGCGGCCCAAATTGAGTGTGGCATGTGCAGAGGGAGCAAGGAGAGGGAGAGGGAGTGATATAAAAGCGAAGTAGGGAGAGCACAAGTGTGCCTGTGGGGGCAGGAGGAGTGTTGTGTGCCTCAAACCAGTCTCACGGCCTTTTGGCTTATCAAAAAGATGCGGCACGTGTGACATGTGCAACTTGTGGTTGTTTTGCCAGCCTTGCTTGTTGTTTCTGTTCCTGCTTCATTTGGGTTGACAGCGGGCACAAAGGTGAAGCTAAGGCTGCGGCGTGAGCTGTCAGCGGCAGCAAAGGGAAGGGGAAAGAGGCTGACACTGCCAAAAAAAGGCTAGCTACGTGGGACTGTCAAAGGCAGCAGCAACAACAATAAAGACAGCAACAACTTTTACAAAAAAAACAACAACAAAGGCAGCAACAATTTCTACAGTAACAACAACAACTGCTATGACAACAACTACAGCAAAGTAATCAACAAAAGTTGGATTAAAACTATTTTACAGGCTAACAAAGGGTTGCAGCTTAGCTACAGTAGGTACAATGGAATGAACAAGAAGCAAACCCTGCAGCTAATACGGGTAGGAGAACTAGAATACCCTTTACCTAGTTACGAACTGTGAACTATGACAAAGTATTCTGCATTTAGTAAAGGAAACTAAATTTAAGAATTTCCTCAGTGGAATAAACTACAAGAATGCTAAGAACAGGCCTATGAACTATGAGAATACCCTGCACACTGCAGAGGGTAACAAAAAAAAAAGAGAATACACTGCACTAGAGCTGGAGAAACATCGATGTTTGCTGAGGATTTTCAATGTTTCTCCAGCTCCAAACTGCACACGATACAAGTTATAGAACTAGGAGCATACCATGTACTTAGTGCAGGGACACGAACTAGCAGAATACCCTACACCCAGTACAGCGAAACGAAGTACAATAATACTCTATAAACTGCACTTCCCATTAATGCAACCTATTTTTAAGGGGTGTATAATATTCTTTATGATACGAGCTTTAGCTCAAGCTAGATCGTTAAAAATACATATTTTTTGAAGATATTCCATGCTCAGTAAATTTGTTTTGTTTGTCTTAAATCGATAAAACTGTTCAAAATTGGCATAAAATCAATTCCTGTAGGGTATCTGAGTTAAAATGTGGAAAATATATTGTATTTAAAGGTCTGTACCTCAGTTTTTATCGACTAACGAGCTTACAACATGTATAACTCTATTATAAATCAAGCGATTTGATTTTCATACCGTCATTTTGTGCAGGATATTTCCACTAGATTCGTTTACAACATTACATTATTACTACAGTCAATATTTCATTGTTCTTTAGTCAAATTAATTGAGGATTTTCTTAGCGACTCCCTTGCAAATATTTTAGTATTTCGAAAACATTTTGAAATCCTATTTTTGAGGTTAAATCGATAAAAAACAAAATGAAATTGAATCTAAAGATAAGTAAAGAAACTTTTGAGAACTCTACAAAAAATGCCAAGAGTTTTACAAGCATTTTTAAGAATTCCAAAGGAATTTTGATAACTTCTAAAAGTATTTTTAAGAATTCTAAAATAGTTTGAAGTGCGAATTCACAGAAATAATGAAGGTTTTAGTTAATTTCAAATGCTCATCATGCCCATAACATTATCATATCAATATCATAATAACTCTCCAGACTGTCTAATTAAAGCTTACTTATTAAAACTGATTCATCACAGGGTATTTCATAGGTTCATAGTTCTAGCTTAATCTAATTTATAACTTATTCATCACAATTGATTCATTGCAGAGTATCTCAAAGCCGCATACTATTCTTCCCCACACCACCTTACTCATTTATAATATAATTATGACACTCTATAAATAATACGTGCGAACTGTCAGCAATTTTGATAATGATGAAAGAGTTGGCAGAGTCAATCGAGGGGGGTGGGGAGCGTGACTAAGAACAGAGCGACACTACTTAGGCCTAGTCAAGGTAAGTAAAAGGCCAAGGTATTTTGCCCGATAATTAGTTGACATTCTGCAGAGAGATACCTAAGTGAGTGCTATTTGCACTAGATAACAAGGCAGTCAGGGCAGTCTGCTCTGAGTTCGTCATAGAGAGAGCTGACTGTAGCTGTCGCTGTTGGACAACGGAATGCAGCGGGCGAATCACGACGCGGCTGGGAATGGTCATGGCATGCTCAGTAGTTAAGAGGGGAAGAGGAGGAGGATAGGAGAAGGAAGAAGAGGAGCAGGGGCAGAGGGGGGAAGAGGAGGGGCAGGAGGCCAACTGGGTGCAGGAAACTGGCCTCAGCCATCGAGGATGGAGCCGCCACAGCTGGCTTTGTATGATGTTTAGCGAGGCAGACAAATAAGTTGATTGTTTTGTGCCGCGCAGACGGCTACGTAAATGATAGTGACAGGCTGCCCCAGACCCCCCACTACCTCTGCCCCTCCTCCTCCTTCTCTAGCTGCCCCGTTCAGCTGCCTTTAGCCATCAAGCATCAACCAGCAGCTTCAACTTCAACTTCAGCGCTGAGACAAAACTTAATTTCTACATTTGCTGACATGACAACAGCAACAACAACAGCAACAACAGTAGATAACTGACAACAACAACAACAACAGACAGGTAGAAGAGAGGCAGCTACTTAGGAGAGAGAGAGCGCAGGGGCAGCCACAACAGTAGGCAACAACGCAGTCTTCGCCTCGCGCTGTCATCACAAATTTCCGTCTGTCGAGTGGGCAAACTGGAAACAGTAGCACGCACAGCAGGCACAGGGATGCCACCTTGGACAGCCTGTACAGCTCATCCCATACTGGCAGCAGCTCATCTTGTGCCTGAGCTCAACTGCTGGAGCTCATCATCTTAGTCCCTTCATGGGCATCGATTCCATTAGACGCTTTTAGTGCTTGTTAAATTCCAATTAACAACTTTTTTCTGCCAGTCGCGATTTGCAGCAAGCCAGCAGCCTTTTAAGGCGTGGCAGTGCCTCCGCTCCCCTCACTCAACAGTGCCTGCCCCGCCTCTACACCTGCCCCCCACCCCGTTCCTCTTCTTGGCGGCAACTTGTTGCCTTGTCTTGTTGCGTTAATTGAACCCGCACACATGAAGTTGGCCATGCAATGCGTTGCATCGTCGCATTTGTTGTATAGTTTGTTTACCTGTTCAGCCAGGCTTACCTACCCCCCTCCCCTCTCTACCGCTCATCCTCTACGCCTTTATTTGTCTGTCTATATATTCACCTGTCTGTCACGCCACTTGTTGCACGTTGCGTTTAGCTGCTAAGCTGTTGCGCTGCGCACGAGTGACGCGCGCGTTTCATTAGCGTTTTGTGCGCGTTTTTAGACGCGCCTTCACTGTTCTGCACTCTTCTATGCTTCCTCTACACTCTTCTCTGCTGCTGCTACTGCTTCTTGCCTCTGGCTTTGCATTGTAATTCTTTATGGAGACTCATAACAATTAATTTTAATTTTAATACTAATTCCAGCGAACCTGACGCTGCCTATTCAAGCATGTGATGGGCTCCCCCCCTGCCACTGCCTCTTGCCTCTTCCCACGCCCCCGTTGGCTTGGTTTATCCTCTTGCTGTAGGCATAATGAAAATTGATTGTACCTATTGCACACATAGCTCGTTTCGATTCACAAATTCAATTCCCATTTCAATCTTTCAATCATCGCATCGACAGCGCGTTTTGCGTGCGTTTATCGTTTGTTTAGATTCCGATGCCGAACGATTTTATGGATACTGCGGTTTCATGTCTACGCCGGAATATCAGAATACCAAAAATAGTCTTACGTTCAGCTATCAATTAAAATTGGCAGCTGCTGTTCAGAGGCAAGGGGGGCGTGGCACGAGGGGGGTGTGGGGCAATAAACAATTTGCATTAGCAACGATTGAAGAAACATTGCGAGATGTGCCAAGTAGAATGAAGTTCAAGAGCAGCAAGGCAGGCAGGAATGAGGAGGAAGGAAGTAGAGGGAAGGAGGAGGGAAGAAAGAGAGGGGGGAGGTAAGTACAGGGTAGACAGCACTCTGCGTGGACTGTTGATGGGTCTGTTTTTTCAGCGCACATCCGATTAATTCTGATATATGTATAAACTTAATGTTGTGTTTATGGCATGAGAAGAAAGAAGAGCAGGAAGGTATTTATTTTCTGAAGAAATTTGAGTGGGTACAGTTTATTTAAAACTGTTTCATAAACCATTATAGATCATGAAATCTACATACAATTTTTTATGACAATCTAAATAGTTGGAAAATAAATACAATGGGATTTAAAATTGTTTGTTTTTTGGGGAATTCACTGAACTCTGTCACAGTTTGTTGTAAGTATATTAATTCTTTTTATAATATTATACACAATAAATGTGAGCATATAATGTTTGAGGTGCTACCTTTTCATTCATTAAGCTTATAAGTTGCTCTATTCGACTGCCAGAATTCAAACAAACGTGATAAGAATACTTAAATATCCACGGGGCTCAGGGGAATACAGTTTTTAAAAATCAAATAAAACATAGAATCAACATCTTAAACTTTGCAAACACGATACATACGATTTTCTTAGTTCTATCGCAACTTTACATATATATATATATATATTTTTATATATATATGTACATATACATAGTTATGCTATGTACATGTGTTTTATTTTACAAACAGTTAGATTGATCTCAAATCGAATAAAAGTTGTTTATAATTTCTTAAAGAATCATGCATCTTATTTATTTGCGAATTGATTTCTTTAGATCTATCGTAGTTTTTGTTTATCTGTTGTAAATAAATGAAACATTATAAGACTATAAAATATTAATTACCAAACAAACAAACGTTTATTATGTTTTGTAAAAACATTCAAATACAAATCTCATTTGTATTTATCGTATTTATTTTTATGTGATCATTATATTTACATTTAAGGCTTGCAGTTTATGTATACATTTCTAATTAGAGATCTAAAGTTCTTAGCAGTTCTTTGTTTATTTGTATAGATCGCTTAGCTTGAACGACTTGAACAAATGAATTAGCATAAAGATTCAATTGAATAATGAGATTTAATCAATTAAAAATACCTTCTATATGCTTTAGAAAGCTATAAATTGTTTGCAATTCGAACTGCTCACTAGATCAGTTAAAACCCAAAGAGAAATGAGAGAATTCCCGTCCAACTTATGCTCGATTGAGGTATGCATATTCTATAAACTATATTATATCTTAATTGCTGCTTTAATTATCATAAATTTGCCTGGCTAACAATTAAATCTGCTGAATAAACTGTTCCATAGACTGTTCTATATTCAGTTCTGCTCTATATACTGCACTACATACTGCTCTATATACTGTTCTACATACCGTTCTCTATATCGTTTCCAATTGCCTTCAATTAGCCTAAGCCGATCTCTTCAGAGATTACAAGATTAATGCCATAATTTGTGTGTAATACAGCTGAAGTATTATTCAACCTCCTCCCTCTCAGGTGATTCAGTTTATTTTCATATGTAATTTACATATTTCCTATATACACCCTGACTATACTATACTATATAGTATAGCCCGATCCATGTTGTTGTCTTGGGCGACGCGTCGCCAATTCGCCAGAAAGAAATCTGACTGTTTGCATAGAGAGATATAGTAGAATACTGTACGATAAATAAATCTAGTGTCTGCCCATTATTTACTTATTGCAGTTGCATTAGCGACCACGTGCACAACAACAACAACAACAATAATACTACTATAAAGCCACACACTCATCGGCAGAGGGGGGAGGAGAGAGGAGGAGGGAGAGGAGGGTGCGTGGGTGTATGCACTTTTGCTGCTGTTGCTGCCAAGTTTTTATTGTTTAAACTAAAAGCTGATACGCATTGTAAGTAAGAAGCCAAACTGATAGTGCAGCGAACTTTGCACTGAGAGAAATTGGGAGGTGGTCAATGAGTAAAGATAAAAGATATTGAATGAAGCTTTAGCAAGTAAATGGTTTAGCTGCGTTCAAGAGTTCCTTAAAAATAAATGGATAACATGGAGTGGGAGGCGAAGAACTTCAAAGTGAAAGCGTGAAGGATAAAAGTAGCTTGAGTAAGTTAAATGTTTTGAGATTTGAGAGAGTCTCTTTCCACTTGCTTAACAATTTGTTGCACTGAGAGAAATTTATAAGATAAATAGTTTCAAGAGAGAATAAAAAGAATGAGAGACTCTTCAGCAAGTGAACTGTTGAGCAAATTTAAAGAACTTGCTATGAGTAACCCTGGAATATCTTGCACTGAGAGACAAAGGGAGTTAAGATAGTTAGGTGGAAAGAAGCAGAGAAGCTTAAGCAAGTCAAGTATTTTTGAAGATCTTTCCGCAATTAATTAAAGATTTGCATTAATTGCACTAGGAGAAATGGGAGAGAGAGAGTTGATGAAGTTGAAGAGCGAAGAAACTCAATCAAAGTGTAAAGAAAAGGAGAGCAGCTTGAGTAAGGCAACAGTTTGCCGATTTTAAAGAGTTTCTTAGAAGTCACTCCTCAATTTCTTGCAGTGTGCTAACTGTTGGCAGCGCCGCGTAAGCGCCTAATGTCAAATAGACAATAAACGGCGCGTTACCTGTGCAAATTGTGTTTGCTTTTGGACTCGCGTCGGCTCGTTAGGCTCAACTTGTACAGTGACAAATGGTTGCAGATACATCATGATCGTGCCACAATGATAGCGAGTCGCTTCGCAGTCGCCTCGCAGTCGCAGTCGGCGGCGCAGTTGGCATCGCTGCTGCGTGAAATCATCGTCTCTTACTTCGATTAGGCCCAAAATTCGAATTCGATTTAGCATTTAAGATTCCAAACAATTAGAGATATTTCTGCTTGAGATTTATGACTTTGCAACGTGCCACAGCCTGTGGCGGGGGTGGATGTGGGCGTGTCAAATGGTTGTGAGTCGAAAAGTTGGCTTTGATTTATGCAGCCGAGATTTGGGAGGCCGTAAAAAGGCAACGAGGCTAAATTTGCATAAACGGAGGCACCTTTCCCCCGTCCCTGCCTCTGGCCCTGCCTCCTTGCCTGCCCTGCCTGCAGCAAAGGTCAACTCGCTGACTGTGGCGGCTTTCAGATTTCCGCCACGGCCACATGTGCAGGGGGAGGAAGGTGGAGGTATGTACATGAAATGAACTTACCGGAATGCGGAAGGCGTCGTTCGGTTGGGTTGCAGTTGGGTTAGGCGCTGCCTCTCCTAGGCAACTGCTGGCATATCCTGCAGCACTGCAGCAGCTACCTCTATCTGTCTCCCTCTCACACTCACTCCCTCTCACTCTCCCTCTCTCTCCTTCTCGTTGTCAGTTAATTGAATTAGTTGTTAATTTATGACAATGTTTTCACTGGGAATTTTTGGAATGTTGCACAGCGCGTGTGGCATGCCAAGGACAACCAGGATGCCCCACACACACACACACACACACACACACTCTCGAGGGGGGAGTCCCGTTAGCTTGCGCTGCCGCCGCGCAGTCGGCTCTGGAGTTGATTAAATGCCGCGTCTGCCACTTAAATTGGCCCTTAAGCGGCGATAACAAATCAGCAACAACAACGTCTCCTTCTGCGTAGGCCCCTTAAGTCCCCACACACGCACAGTGGCACACACACTGTCACACGATTATTATAATGTGCTCTAATTGAAATCCGCAAATTCTCTCGCGTCTTCTTCACTTTCAATATCTTCTTTAAGTTGCGCGCCACAACGAGAAGTTTAGTTTGCTTGGCAGCGTGCCGCGTGGGACGTTCTGAAATTCGCGGCAGTTGAACGGCAACTGCGGATCCGCACACATGCCACACACAGGCAAAGCCCCAAAGTGTCTCGCGCGCCACGCAACAATTGCGCCGGCCGGCCAAGGAGTACGCAGCTCATTTCCTACTGGGCTGCAAGTTTCGCAGCAGTGCGTTAACAGTGCCAATTTGTGCATTGCAGTGCCATTTTGAGCTTAACATTGCCTTAACAGCAGTCAGTAAAGCGCGCGACGCCATTTAACATTGTGCGCGCTTCAATTTGCCGGTCGGGTATAAAAAACAAAATTGTGATTAAGTTTTTGCTTAAATTTCGTCATTAAATCGCGTTTGTTTCTATTTTAGACTGATAAGCTGCCACATAATTCAAGCGTAAAGTGTTTATATTCAGTGATGCTGCGCTATTTTTGGACATACGCAATAAATCACAATCAGCAGGACGGGACAGACACACAGGCACACTTGCACACACACACGTGCTTGTTCTACTTGTTGTCTAATTAAATTTGTGAAATTATCATTGTGTTGAGATTAAAAAGGGGGAGCGTATTACGTAAATGCGCTGATAACGAGGTAAGTACAGCGCGCCAAGCGGCACTTGTTGCACCTTAAACCTGCTAAGACGGGAGTCCCATTCACAATAGACCATTGTGTGGGGACTCTTATACGTGTACTTTTTTTTCTTGACTTGTTATTGCACAAATTAAAATGACCCATTCACAATAGACATGTCTGCGAAGGAGAAAGCTCAACGAAAGCAAAGCTCTGCGTTTCTCCGACTTGTTGAGCATGCAAGTTGCAGCCGTATAATCTACCCTTTAAGTGTAAGTAAAGTGAAGCAAAGGTCTTATACACTCGTATGTATATGTTCTTCAACTCATTTGTACACTTGCAATGTTGTCCGTGAATCTCAAATGACTTGTTGAATTTGTTGTTGTTGTTGTGGTTCTTGGTCACACCAATTGTACACCAAGCTTATACTCCCTGCGATTTCTAGCATATGCAAAGCTCTTATACGATCTTATATATGCACTTATACTCTTATACTTATACTTAAACTGCTGCGCTTCCCCGGCAACTTGACACACAAATTGCACTACGCTTATCAACCCTGTAATTGTCAGCGATAAAGTTGTCGTTCGCGCTGATAGCGCAATAAATATTATAACTGTAATTGTTGATAAGCGCAAATAGTGCAAATGCTTCAAGTAGCTCAAGTGCTAACAAGACAATTACACCCCCTCCCTCGACTGTAAATCAGTTATCAAGTGCCGCCAGTAAAAAGCTTTGTTTGTAATCCCTTTATTAGCACGTTCCACAATCTTCGCCAGCTTTAGTCCACCACGTAGGTGAAGGCAAAGCCCGCCTCCTGTGGCTGGTAGATTTCATCGCTGTTGAACAGCACCAGCAAGGGACCGGGGTTGTTGCCTAGACAGAGACAACATTAGTGTGGTGAAAGCTCTAGAAAGCTTCCTTCTGTTACTTACTGCTTATGACCACATCCTTGTTGATGGCGCCACAGAAGTAGGTGGCGCGTTCGTTGGTCTCCACCAGCTTAGCCTGTGGCACCATGAGGAAGTCCGCATCGAGGGTGCCTGAGCTGCCGCTGCGATAGCAGGAGCTGTCAGTGAGCAGCGTCGCTGCTGCTGTCTCCGAGCCCACATGGAAGAAGTAGGAACGAATGCTGGAAGGAGGAGAAGGCATAAGATTAATCCTATTCCAGACACATTCCTCTCAAGACTCACGTGAGCTGTTCTGTGCCACTATTCCTCCGGAAGCAGATGGCGTAGTTCATGTGCGAGGGGTAGATGCCGTTGCCTTCGTTGTAGTTGAAGGACTTGACCACGCCCTTGGCCTGTGGGAAGTACTGCAGGCAGCCAGGAGGTGCCACCAGGAAGCCATCGTTGATGGTGCTGGCACGGGCTTGGGGCAACTCACGCACTGAGGCACCTGCGGGGCACTCCAGTTGGGTCACATCCATGGTCCACTCAGGCGTGGGCAGCTGGGAACCTCCAGCACGATTGGCCAAGGCAATGAGTAGATCCACATTGGTGGCACCATCGCTGGCATTGAAGGGCACATAGATGTGTTGCCAGGTCTCCACGCCACAGAACTTCAATCCATTCACCTCAAAGTAATCCTGCTCGCACTCCGCTGTGATCAGTCCCGTGTCTGCCTGCTCCTGCAGCGAAGGCTGAGCCAGCGTCATGGCAAAGTCAATGCGGAGTTGGCAAACGTATTTGCTGTAGACATTGATGTGATACTCGCACTCCCTGGGAGGATTCGCTGGCTTCACCAGTTGGATGTCCTTGGAGGAGGTGGTGCCTCCACAAGTTGGCTTGGCCACTGAAGCAGCTTGCACGTAGCTCACCACAGCAAGCAGCAGCAGCAGCAGACGAGTTTCCATGTTAGGCTTCATTTTGTGTTTGGATGAGGTAAACAGGTGTCGCTGGCTTTATATGGAAATGGAACCATCAGCCAGGTGTCTAATTAGCTATGTAAAGGCGCCTCGATAAGGCAACGATAAGTGTTATCGCTCTGCGAGGAGGGCAAACTGATTTGTCAGGGGGTCCCATCTAATTTGATTCACTTGTTTTGGTTTTTGGGAAAAACAATCTCTGCAGCTGCCAAAAATAGTGAAAGAGTTGCTTAAAATTGGAGATAATATGGGAGGAGTTGGAAATAGAAAGTGTCTGAAACTGCACTTTTATCGGAGCTGATAAGAAGCCACGAATGTCTGCAGTTTAATAAATAATTGAACGTTTGATAGTGCATTCTTTTTTTGTGTCTTATCTACTGTATGGTTGAGGCAGGGTTATTCCCAGAGTGTTTAGAGATCTGTTTGGAATGTTTTCTTTCTATTAAGTTCATTGTTTGTATAGTACAAAAAGAGGTTTACCTATAAGAAATATTACATACATATAGTTTGATTTCTTCTTTTAATTCTTTTAATCAAGTTAAAAAATCGATTTATGTGTAAGTATGTCTGCTTGGAAATGGTTTTCGATATGTAGAAGTATTGTTTCCTTGTAAGAAAAGTTGTTTCAATAAAGTTCTTGGACACCTCTCTCCTTTAACTGTTCTAATAAACCTTATAAGGAAGCTGTCTATAACCATCTTTGTCTGTCTTTACCATAGATATCTTTCTCTGTTTTCATAGACATTTTTCTCTGTCTTCAGAGACAGCCTACTTTGTCTTTATGGACATCTTTCTGAGTCTTTTAAGACATCTTTCTCTATCTTAAATGACATCTCTCTCTCTGTCTTCAAAGACATCTTTCTCTGTCTTCATAGCCACATATCATAGATTTCTTTCTCTGTCTTCATGTTTCTATGCTGTCAATGACATGTTTCTACAACTTCATAGACATCTTTCTACGTCTTCATTGACGTCTCTTCCGAGAATCTTCTCATTCTTCTTCATCTGTTGCGTGTCTCTTCGATTATCCAAGTGCCATATGCTATTGCCCTATATACGATCTTGTTACAGTTACCTAATCATAATAAGTAAACCAACGTCGAGTAATTTCTCTTTATAATGCTGGAAAATTCCATGCCAAGATCGATTCTGTGTAGAAATTAACATAGAAAGTGTCGTACGCCCGCCCTCAGCTTAACTTGTTACACTCTCTTCTCAGGGGAAAGAAAGAGGGAAAGGGAGAGGAGGAACTTCCCATTAGTAGAGACCTGCATTCTTTTTTATCGCCCTCCAATTAAAGTTGTGCAATTGCTTTTGCTTTTGCTATCAGTAAATTGATAAATAATTGATTGATAATTTCTTCTGTCATATTCACACACCAATTTATAGTGCAGAGGAGGTTTTCACTTTTTGACATCATCCAAAAGACTAGAAGAAATGGAGACAAAACTGAGACAGACTCGGGCGGCAAACATAACCCAGTTTTGTGTACCGCAATACCGGAGCAGACACGGGCTAAGTTTGAGCACGGTTCAATGACTCGGGATATGCCTGAGAATATTCATTCCACAGCGAGTGCGCACTCGGACTAGACCAGTGCCATATTCAACTACATGACCGCATCGTGATCAGTCGAGGCAGCATCGGCAGCGCCTTTTAGACTCCCAAATCGAAGCAAATATTGACATAGAGTTCTTCTAACACGAAAATCTCATCAGTGCCGCAACACTGGCGCTGCTGCTGGCGCTGACGTCGACGTCGATGTCGGCAGCAGCAGCGGCGGTGGCGGTGGCAGCGCGTGTCATATAAAAGCGGAGCTGTTGAAGAACTCAACGCACACAGCGATTGAGAAAGTGTAGGCGGCAGCAACGATAAACAGTAAAGACTAGCAGCAACAACAACAATGAAGAGGATTATACAGTTACTACTGCCATGCCTCATGGTCTGCCTTGGTGTGTACGCACAACAAGAGGCACCACCCGCGTTCTACGTACAGCTTAATCACACAGAGACGTCGCCCACAGCGCCGGCGCTTGGCGAGTTGGGCATGTGGCGACAGGCGCGTCGGCGCAGCACGCTGGCGGACAGTTGCAACACCAACGCTGGCGCCACGGGCACCTGCCTCACACGCTTCAAGTGCATGCGGCAAGGTGGCACTGTGAACGGTTATTGCGGCACCTACGGCGTGTGTTGTGAAAGTGAGTCATCGCTTTGTTGTTGTCACTGTTGCAAGCACTACAGCTTCCTCTCTCTTTCTCTTTTTCTCTCCTCCCCCCACAGCTAACATGGCTTGTGGCACCACAACACGCCTGAAGCGCACCATTATACGCAACCCGGCTACCTTCAGCAGCGACACCTGCCAATACACCATCGAGGCATACAGCGCCAATGTGCAACAGCTGCGCATTGACTTCGAGCAGTTTGAGCTGCCACAGCCGGTGGTGAGTGCCTCAGATGAACGTATACTTGAGTGCCAGGACTACTTTGAGGCAGGCAACTTCAAGCTTTGTGGCGTCAATGCGGGGCAACATCTTTATCTGCCCTTCAACGTGGCTGCAGGCATTGATCAGATCACACTGACCTTCACTGTGCCCACGCATTGGGCCCAGACTAGTTGGCGCTTGATTGTCACACAGCTGGAGGCGCCACAGTTGTCGAACAAGCGACGCTCGAGTCTGACGGGCAGCACAAACAGCCTGCAGGATCTGCGCAACATCTTTGCCTCACATCATGCCGACTACGACCTGCTAGCACCCGCCGGTTGCCAACAGTTCTACACAGAACTGTCGGGCACCATACGCAGCTTCAACTATCAACCTGCCTCGGGGTATCCTTACTTGCCGGATCTGAGCTACACCATCTGCATCAAGTCCACGACGAGTGCCAGCATGATTGAGTGAGTGCCTGCGTCAACTGCGAGACGAGCATGTGGGCAGCTGACTTATCTCCCTCTCTCTTTCTTCCTGGCAGATACAACTTCAGCAAGTTCGCCATGTCGCTGCAGACGGGTGATGGCACAGAGGGCTACGACGAGGCCTGCCATGCAACGGTGCATACACCGGGCAGACAGGAGGATTATCTTCTGATACCACAGTCCATACTGTCCAGGAATGCCGCCTACCAGCCCACCTACTATTGCGGCACCAACGACAACCTTGTCGTCTTTGGTAAGTCGCCTGTTTTTCTGTTGCTTTCTTTGTACCCTTTTCCTCATATTCCCTTTACTACTTCCTGTATGCCTTCCCTCTGCCAGCCTCGCCCCCTTACATGATGCACTTCGCCAGCGACGAGATGACACTCGATGCCACACAGGAGACTGGCTTCAGCTTGACCTATCGCCTGCGCACAACGATTCTCTGAGCTGAGTAGTTGCCCCAGGGCAAGGCCTAGTCCTGGGCCAGGGCCAGTGCAAGCGCAATTGCCCAAAATGGCCATTAGACTAAGCCGCCTTTTAGCCACATGTGCCTAGAATTTAATAAACCCAATACCCAAAACGCTTTCAGCTCGATTCCAGTTCGATTATCGACTTGATTGAATTAGCAATTTATAGTTTTATAAAAGAGATTTTTGGGAAGAGTCGTGAATGGGTTTTTCGGTTGGTGGAGGTAATGGAAATAGGTGTATAAGCTTTGAAATTATAATTTATATTAAGAGTGAAAGATTGAATTATTTATTACTCTTAATAAACATTCTAAAGAGATGAAAATATTATATCTATTTTGGCGGAATTTACTTTGCTATTTATATCTAATTTATACTGATTAATTATACCTATTATAACTGAAAACTATTGAACAATTTGTGTTATTATTTATGTACTGAAGTTGGTCAAATATGCTTAAAGCATAAAAATAGGTCGTTCAGCCATTTACCTAAATTATGTATCAACTATTTTTATATTATCGCAGGTTGATATCTACATATATTTATAATTCAGAATTGTCATGCTCACCACATATCTTTACTATCCATCCATTCTTTGCCCAAGTTATCTTGAGTATGGCTTTACTATTCACTTTATAACTAGACATCTTTCTTTAGATCTATACTAAGTATTCATTGATCATTGATCACTGATTCATTGACATATTTCGTAGTTTGTTTTGTATCTATTTTAGTTGCCTTTTCTCTCTTTCTTTCCACTTTATTTGCCAACTCAGAGTGGTTTCTTGCTCTGGAGAGGACACAGTTTATTAAGTTCTCACAGTTTCATTGGTTGCTTTGTCATGTTTCGCTTAAACTTTTTGCTAATATTTTGTTTAAACAAAAACAAAGTGCAAAGTGTGCCCACTGACCTAATTTCTTGACTGGGAACTGTGGGAAAGAAGTTTCGAACTGTAGATTAAGCTATATTTTAAGAGGGAAACTGTACGTAGACAAGTGAAAGATGTACACTTGAAACTGGGGAGATTATGTTGCATTTTTAGTGTATTTAAACTAATACTATAAATGCAACTCTAATAAGTTAGTTTAGATTAAAAGGGTTTAGGGTATTCGGGATACTAATTTGAGGTTATGTGTGCTAAAAAAAAGAAGATGAACTGAAAATGTAGCTGAAATTGAAGTAGAGAACTGAAATTGATGTTTAAACTAATAAATGCAGGACTAATAAGCTAGTTAAGCGTTGGCCACCTTAGGGTTAGGGTTTAGGTGCTTAGGGACTGCGGTGTGAGGTTATGTGTGCGCGAAAAAAAGCTCAGTTAAAGCTGCAGCTGAAAGTTGTTGCGGTCAGCGACATGATAATCCTTTTAGCTGTGTAATTAGGGTGATTAAAGCCAAGCACAGTAGCCCTGGTTGAGCCAGGGGCGGCGCAACGGGATGCCCCCAACACAAATAGACGAATACGATGATGCTGAATACGCATGAATACGCATATGAATGAGTGGTCGAACACAGAGACATGTGTAAACAGTCGTCTGCTAGAACGACAGCAAATAATCGGGAAATACATAGCTAAGTAGGAGGAGGAGTGTGAGAGTGGGGGGAGGAGAGGTAGCTACCACTGTTTACTCGGTTACGCACTCACCCACTTAGAGACGGCAAGGTGGATGCATAAAACGGGCAATTGGCAGCATTAAGATGTTGCCCCACCCACACAAGCAGTAGCTACTTAAGCCGCGCACCTCTTTCAATCTCCCTCCCTCTCTCATTCTGTCTCTCTCTCTCTTTCCTACTCGCTTCGTTTGAGCATGCGACTGAGGCCTTTCACTTTGACAAGGTGTTAGATTTTAGACACGCCGCTAATTGGCATCGCTGATCCGAGCATCTCATTTTACTTGCTATCAGCCTCTCTTTCTTTGGCTGTCTGTCTTTCTATCTCACTCATTCTCACTCTCTTTCTCTCCTGCTTTCTTTCTCAGCTCATCTCTCATTAGGTCTTTTCTTTCGATTCATTCTTTTGGAATTTTTTCACACTTAACGGCGGCAGCCAAAGCAAATACAGCATCGCCAGGGGGAAGTGAAAAGGATGGAGGGAAACCTGAGTCAGGATCGGGTTGGCTAAAGCTCAGGTGGGCTCAGAGGAGAGGAGGGGAGGGGTAAGGAGCGGGCACACGTGTGGGGGGAGTTGGCACTTAATCTGCTGGTCAATATTGATGAGAGTGTCGAAGTCTTCTCGCACTGCGGATTAGCATTTTCTCACCTGTGCTAGGTAAACACAGACAAACAGGTGGAGGCGGCAGCGGCGGCGGCGTCGGCTTCTCTTTTGTGTTTGTGCCCCGCCCCCCTAGAGCAATGTGAGTGCGTATGAATATTCATAATGGCCGCCAATTTGTTGCTAATCTTGGGGCAATAATAACTGTCCGCTTGCTTGTACCGCAATTTATTTGTAACCAGCTGGCAGCTATAGAGGGGCAGCTGGGGCAGGGGGGGCGTGGCAGCTTACAACGCCTTGCTGGCAGGTAAAAAAGAATGCAGCTCATAAATTAAGTCGCAACTAAACTGCAACAAGGTGCAAACAAAGTGCAGCTCTGCCACACAAAAAGGATTGTGGCAGGCAGCCTGCTGGGCTGGCGAGCAGGCAAGCCAGCACAGTGGGTGTGGTTGGTGAAATTGTGGGGGGAACAAAAATGAGCTAACAAGTGAGGGAGTTAATGAAAGTGCAGCTGAAAGCATTTCTGCTGTTTTTGGTGTCTCAAAGTGCACACTTTTTTTGCCTATTCAGCCCACTGTGCAGGTAAAATTATTAATAAATTGGTAAACTTTTTGTTTGGGCTGACAAACTATATCTAAACTTAATTCTCAGTTAATTTTTTAGGATATTTTATCATTTTGTACCACTGTGCAACGAAAATGTTCAGTACATTGTTTAACTGCTGCTTTAGCTTGCTAAAGTTGAGCTGCTTTAAGTCTCTATTTATTTCTCTTATAACTCTGTGCCATATTTTGCCTATTTGCACCACTGTGCAAACTGAACAATTTCTGCCTTAGCTTGGTAAACTAATAACTTTTTACTTCATTATACATTTCTTCTATAAATCTGTGTCTATCTGCCCCACTGTGCCACTGTTGCGCGACGCAGCTGCAGCGTGTAGAACGAAAATGCATTTTAAAACTCTGCACGAAAAGCAAACGAGCCAAAAAGGCGAAAGGCGACTGGCGACTGGCGACAGGCGAAACTTGGCTTGCCTTGGCAGCTCGCTGGACACTCGACCAGGGCCAGCTGTGCCCCCTCACTCCCCCCCTCTCTCTCTCTCTCTCTTACTACTACTCCTTGGCTTGCCCTCCCTCTTGCTCTGTGTGTATTTAAGTAATGATTTTGCAAAATATGCGCAAAAGTGGCAACAGCAACGCCGCAATATGCTGCCCCTAAATGGACTCTAACCGGAAGTGCGAATAGCGCGCAGCTGCGACGCAGTAGGAGACAAGTTGGGGGAGGAAAAGCAGTAGGAGACGTAGCTAGACTGGCAGAGAGAACCCAAAAAGATGCTGGCCCCGATCAAGTGTGACCAAAGGGCGCCAACAGGCAGAGAGAGTGGAAGAGATGCAAAAGGGCAAAGGCAGATGTAGACAGGCCTTAAAGCCTTAAGCTTTTTGGCTAATAAGCTCACACACGCAGCACAATTTGTCAGGCTCAGAGAGGGAGAAAGGGTGGGAGAAGGGGAGGGACAGAGAAAGAGGAGAAGATAGGAAAGAGTGGGAGGTAGGGAGAGCAGGGCCAGCAGACACGGTATTAAGTGTGCGAAATGTATGCAAAAGTGGATCACAACTGACAGCGGCCTAGGAGGGGGGAGGGCAGTGGACAGCGGCAACGGAAATTGTAACGAGCATGTAAGGCGACATGCTTGCCAACAACGCCCCTCTCTGTCCCTGCCCCTGCCCCTCCCCTGCCCTGTTGTCTTATCAACACATTGTGTCGTGAAAATGAAACGAAAATATTGCGAATGTCCCTTGCCATCGGCTGCTCCTCCTGCTTCTTTTTTTTTGTTAAGTTTCCTTCTAAAGACACAAGCAATAAAATCGAAATACAATTGCAATGATCACACACACACACACTCTACTACCCTCTCGCTCCCTCTCTCTCTCTCTTAGTGTGTTTTTTTCAGCTGTGGCATGCGGCGTGAGAATTTTACGATTGCTGCAAACCGAAAACTGAAAACTGCAAACTGAGGCTCATTCACGTGCATTTTGTGTGTGTGTGTGTGTGTGTTCTGCTGGGTGTGCATTTTTGTTGATTTTCATGGCATATTTTACAGTGCATGTAAATACACACACACACTAGCACACACACACACACACGGAGCGAGTGGGTGCTGTGTGTATCGGGAAGAAATAAAATTGAAATGAAATATGCAAACATGAAAAATATGCGCCAGCCCGAAATATGCTACGAAAAAATTGCCACACAGAGCCGCACACACACACACAGACACACATACAGTAGCCCGCATACAGTTGCAGTTGTGCATGGCAAATACACACACACACACACACAGTGAAGGAGAAACGTAGGCACACACAGCTGCAACGCCCACTGGCTGCGATTTATTGCATTATCAATAAAGTGAATAAATTTTGAGGTTATTGTGGCGTGATAACGGCCATTTTTCGTTGTTGTTGCCACTGCCTATGCCCCTGCTCGCTCTCACTCTGTCTCACTCACTCTTTGCTGCTCTCTCCTCTTTCTCTCTCTCGGTGCCTCGTAATGCTGTGTAAATGGCGCTGTTAATTAAAAAAGCGCACACCATCTTGTTGCACGTACCTCCCTTCCTTCCTGCTTTCGTGGTGCCTCCACAACAATTAACTGATTAAGTGTTTAAGCCACATGGCTTAAATCCCGTTACCCATCGGACACCCTCCTCCCCCTGCCTTGTTTGGCGCCCATGTAGGCTACAAAGTGTTTGATTACGACATAAGCTGCAGCTAAGTGGGGGGAAAGGGTATCAGAGATGCTCTGTGAGGCATCTTAAGTAATGTATAGTGTATGAGAGTACTAGGCAAGAGTTACTATAAAGGGTATTATAAGTAGCTGTAATAGGTCCATGATATAGTAGGATAATAGGTTGATATAATAGGTCTATAAATAGGTCTTTAAATAGGTCAATTTGCTGTATGAACTGTCGTCAAAATTTCTCTTTCTGAAACTTATTTTGACAAAGCTTTTCTTTCCGAAAATTCTCTTGCTCATGGTAATACACTTTGCAGGCTTAATAGGTTTATAATAGCTCAATAAATAGGTCTATAAATATTATAGTTCTTTTAATAGGCCTATAAGTAGGTCTTTTTGCTGTATGAACAGTCGGTCGCACCTGTTCTTTCTGAAACTTATTTTGACAAAGCCTCTCTTTCCGTAACTTTTCTTGCTCATAATTATACATATTTCAGGCTTATTAGGTTTATAATACTTTATGAAATAGGTCTATAAATAGGTAAAAAATAGGTCTATAGGTCTATTGCATGTATGAACTGTCGATCAAAAATTCGCTTTCTAAAAGTTTTATTTCCCAAACTTCTCTTTCCGAAACTTCTCTTGCTCATGATAATACACATTCCTGACTTAATTCTTTTACTACACTACATAATGAACTTCAATAATAATGATATATTGTCTTCCTATATGTCATATATCTTATAAATATTTCATAGTTTACTGAATGAACTCCTTGTTTGATTTCCTCGTTTAATAAATTGTCTAGCAATATGCTCTTTCTAGGCTCAATTCTCTTGTTAATCTACAAAATTAATATCTATAATTATGATATAATATACCATATAACTATCTCTCATTTATCTCTTGAGTCTGCAATAGTTACTGTTCTAACTCCCAATGAGAAGTTAACATACTCGTAAATATACTACGAAAATAGCTTTATGGTCTAGAGATACTATTCGAACTTTAGTTTCCCTCAACTCTTTAAGGCAATAACCTATTCATGCTTCCAACAACTCTCTAATAGTTCACAAAGGGTTTATCATCTCCATTCAAACTAAAGTCTTGTCTTCTCTATAAGGCAATAACCTATTCATGCTTCCAACAACTCTCTAATAGTTCATAATGGGGTCTATCAACATTTAACATGACCATAAACCTCACAAGTTCTCGATTTATAGTTAAGTTCCAAAGCTTTATTACCCACGTCATATATGTTTAAAGTCTTTAATGTCACCTGCCTAAACATGTTGGCAAAAATCTCTAAAAATGTTCTACTCAATTAGAGTCGCAATCGAAATGTTCACATTCCCATAAACGCTCTTTGCAAATTCCCGACTTTCATTTGAGTTGCGAGTGACCCACATACATCTAGTATCTCTTCTTCGCAGAGCAACGTGTGTGTCACTAAATTATCAAAATTCTTTTGTGGCAGTGCGAAGAGTCAGTGGGGTGTGCAAAACGTGTGTGCGAGATTCTGTTTTGGCACATTTCGATTGTTTTGCCATCAAATTTCGATAAACGCTTTGGCGAATTAGTTGAGCTGCCAACGTTTGATTTTCTCTCTCTCTCTCCCGTGCCACATCATTATCAGCGCTGCACAATGTTTAGAGTTCACACAGATCTACGAGTGGGCCCCCCTTGACATACGCCCCTGTTTAAATAAACACGCCAACACTCGGCGATTGTTTGAACTATGAAATTCTCATCAATTGAAATTTTCGGAAATTATGCAAAACGTTGCTGATGCAACCCGCACACACACACACACACACACACACACACACACACACAAACACACACACAGAGGTACAGAAGAACAAACAAACATAACACCCACACAGCACATATTTTGACACCTTATTGTTGTTGTTTGCCTGCTTGTGTGTGTGTGTGTGTGTTTGTTTCTGTTGTATGAATATAATATGTTAATCTCTGCCGTTCGCATGTTTGCATATTGAATAATTACCGTTATGCCAGCGTCACCAGCGCCATTGTTGCTGTATTGCCTTTGTTGTACCCTGTAATAGGGGGAGGGGGTGGTTAGTTAGTAAGTGTAGGGTATGTTGGGTGTGTGTGCATAAGAGCATGTAACAGGTAAAGTGTTAGAGTAGAGAGAGAGCGAGAGTTTATGCTCTCTATTACAGGGTAACTGCTAGTCGAGCATCTTTTATTGGCTGTCTAATGCAGTTATAACTGGATAAACAGTGCAGGCGTCATTAAAAGCAAGTCTGTTAAGTTAGTTGTGTGTTTTACAGGGTATTTAGCAGTCTATAAGTCGTGGAAAACTGTCTAGTGCAGGCTATAAACAAATCTCTGGCCTTATAGCAGTTGTAACTTGGCAATTTAAAGAGTTTAGACTAGTTGCATGTGCATTACAGGGTATAAGCTGGGCTATCACTTTGGAAATACAGTCAACTGCAGTTGTAGACAAGAATTAAACACCTGAAACAGTCAAAATAGATTAATTAATTTGAAACTGGCTAGACAAGTGAGTAAGTTTTGTGTATTACAGGGTATAAGGTGAACTAGCAGTCAGAGCAAAGTGCCTACTGCAGTTCTTGTCACTTACAAATCTCCTACATCTCCTAAATCTGTGCAACGACAAAATTTAAGCTGAAATTGGGGAGTGCAAAGAATAACTCTGCAGACCTGTGTATTACAGGGTATCAACAAGTCTAGCAAAGAGTCTAACGACTCACATGAGTACATAGAGTCACCTTGCAGTTGCAAACAAATTGCATACTATCATTCAAACTGAAGCTAAGCAGCTGAACAAGCTGAAGTTAATGCCTTGTAGTGCAGGGTATAAACTAGTCAAGCATGCAGAGCATCTACTGCACTTGTAATGAAAAGCGTAGAGGGTTTAAGTAGCGTTACTTTGCCTTACTTCATTGCAATACAGGGTATCAGCTAGTCTAGCATACATGTGCAGCTGTCTACTGCACTTGCAGTCTAGAACAAATCGCGTCGCATCTTTCAAACTTGCCTCGGCTCAGCTGGGGGGCTTTGTGGAGCGGGTTAAGTGGATGACATCAGCACAAAACACCTTCGCATCATGAGCAGCCATTAAAAAGCTACCCTCGTCCAGGCTACCCCTGTCTGTATCCTCCCCCTCTCCCCTCTCCCCACACCCCTCTCTCTCTGCCAGCAGGCAGTCAAATGAGCAAGAGCTGAGCGAACGTTTTAATAAATTTGTAAACAGATTTGTTAATTTCAGCATTAAATTTTGATGAGAATTTGGCCATATTGTGCACGAGCTGGCAGAGGCTATGCGTGTGCCTGGTGTGTCAGTGTATGTGTGCCAGTGTGTGTGTGTGAGCTGGTGTTGGTGTTAAGTATGCGTGTTCAACACAAATAACGATAAAAACACAAAGTTAACTGCAGGCACAGAGAAAGAGAGAGGGAGAGGGGGGTAGGAAAGGGAAGCGCCAGCTGAGCATGTTGCTTTGTCTGTCTCACTTACATCTACCCTCTCTGTCACCCCCCTGCCCCTTACTGTGTGTGTGTGTGTGTGTGTGTGTGTGTGTGTGTGTGCTTAAAGGCGGCGTCGACAAAAGGCGTAAGAATTTAATGAAAATCATTAACCAAGTGTAACCCACAAGCGAAGCAAACTTTAAGCTGCACCCAGTGGGACTAGGGAGAGGTGAGGCAGGTAGTGACATAGGTAGTATGTAATGGTAGGTGTGTGTGTAGTGTGGAAAGTGCTTTTCAGTTCTGAAAGTAAGGCTTGACAATGAATTATGGCATTGTGATACTGTTATTCTTTATTAAACTGTTTAAATAATTCTTTTAATTTAAATTAAATGAGAGAGGCTTCTTATGTTCAATTTGCACATTAAATAGAGGTAGATGGTACATATTGTAACTAATTCACATAGATAACATTGCAGTGTTGGTTAACTAGGTAGAGCTGATGGCGGTATTGACTAAAGTAGTGCGAAGAGCAGATGTAGGAGATGTTGAAAGAACTTGGCAGTGCAGAAAGTATTATTCTTTATCAAAGGTTCCTTTTCTATTTATCTACTGATTAGAGATGGACAGATAATGTAATTATTCTAATCAATGCCTATCGATAACAAAACAGTGTTGGTTAACGTTGCCGTAGCACATAAATTAATAAGCTTGAAGAACAGAGAAGTTTGACTAACTTTGACATAGAATGCAACAAGTCTGTAGATCACTTTATAATAGAAAGTAACCCGAAACGCAAACTTAATACCTCAATAAAACCTTGAACTATACTTTAAATTATATATTCCATAGGTACTGCCTTTTCACTAGATGCGGAAGGCAGATAATCATGTGTATAAAGCAGTCCTAATCAACACAAATGCTAAGCAGGCAGTATGAAGCATATCTGCACTTACAGCTCAATTCTATACCACAAAAGGAAGCACCTTTGTCACGCTGTATGCCACTGCTGTTTCCCGCTGGGCTACTGCACCTTCTGCCCCACACCATAATGGGCGGGAGCAGGCGTGGCTCAATGTAACCAAGTTTATGATGAGCCACGAAAATTAAGACTACAAATGTTTGTTTGGCTTAAATGAGTTTGCCAGCCCAGGTCGCTGTCATCTTGTGTGTGCTTTGCCTCCCTCTTCCTCTCTTCTTCCCTCTCTCTCTTTGCTTCTCTCTCTACTCCTCTCCCTTTCTTGTTCTATCTATGCATCTCTTTCATGCTCAGCTCAGCTACATTGCGTTGGTCTCCAATAAAACTGGCGCAAACTGACGAAAAGTTTTCAAGTTTAAATGACAGCACAAAAGGCAAGCAGCAAGAGTGATGAAGGGAGTAAGAAGAAGAGAAGAAGCAGAAGGAAGGAAGACAGAGATAGAGAGAGATAGAGAGAGAGAGGAGCAAAGAGGGGGACAGCGTTACATAACGAATGAACTGAGCGGGCCGTGTGCTTTTTACGGCCATGTTAATTATTAGATTGAATTCCAAATGAGCACAGGCCGCTGAGAGAAAGAGAGGGAAGAGTGGAGGCAAAGAAGTGGGCGTGGCAGCGGGCTATAAATCGAAATGGTCAGCACGTTTTGTGGTGCAAAGTAAACACAGGCGGCATAAGGCATAAGCATAATGCGCGTGTCCTTGAGGGACAGCGATGGGAAATTCTCTACCGCACGCGCAGTATTTTCTAATTGCATTTTGCAACAGTTTTTCCACAGTTTTTCTTAGCTTTTCCGCTGCCAGCGGCAGTAGAAGCAGCAGCAGCAGCAGCAGCAACTGGCAACTGGCTGCAATTAAAGTCCCGCGAATGTGCTGCCAAAGAGTGTTGCCTACTTTGGGGCGCCACGCGGTGTCGACTTTTGACTTTGTAATGCGGCGTCAAATGCTGCGACATTTGCTGCTGATTATTTGTCGCGTGAAAATGTGCGACGAGCGGAAAAAACACAGCCAGTGGCAGCCAAAAGAAGAGAGATAGAGCAAGCGAGATGGAGGGAGCATGAGAGAGAGAGGGAAATAATGCAAAAGTTTTTGCAGCGCAAAATAAACATGAAAATTAAATGCAAAATTTATGCGGCGCAAAAAGAGCGGAAAAACAATCATCAAAATAATCATTAGATATCGTATAAAAATAATAATAATACTAATAATTAGCTGTAGCGATTTTCCCAGAGCTTTTCCTAGCGCTTTTCCGCAGTTTTCACAAACTGTCTCCAAGTTGGCGGAAAATCTATTTTCCAAAACGCGATTCAATCTGCGTATAATTTATTTAACAGGCTCCCCGCCCCGCACACTCCTCTCTCACTCTCCCTATCTCTCCATAACTGCCACTTGCTCTGTGGCACTCCCCCTCTTGCATTCTCTCTCTGTCTCCTTCACACTGTCGCTCGAAAGTAGGCAACGCAATTTGAATAAATTCCAAGCTAATTTGTAAAATGAGCTTCAGCTTCAGCACAAAGTTTGTTTTGTATTTTGTTGATGCTTTTTGGCTGCGATTTAAATATGCTGAGCGCTATTAAATGTGTATATTCAGCGCAGGCATGGGGGCGTGGCATGACAGTGGGCGGACAGTGCGTGACAGTTCACGGTGGCAATGCGGGCCGCGTCTCATTTCAATTTGTGCGTCCCGCTGTTGGCTTGTTAGCCGCCCGCTGGCAGGACATTTGCCTGCCCCACACACTCCCTACCTTCCCTTGCCCTACTCACTGCCTGCCCCCTCTACCATACCCCTACACCTTGCATACACAGCCTATACATCAATGCGTGCCTCACTGCCTGCTCTGCCTGCCACGCTGTGGTCGCCTGTCAGCGTCTGTCTCTCTGTGTGTGTGTGTGTGTGTGTGTGTGTTGCTGCCTTTGTTGTTGTTGTTGTCACCCTGCTTGTTGTTGTTGTTCTCACTGTTGTTGCGTGTTTCCGCTTTTCGACAGAGATTAAAAAATTTTCAATTTTCCGTGGCGCATAAGCGCAGCCCGGACAGCAGCAACAACGACGTCGCCACATCTGTTTGCTTAGTCGCGCGCGCGGGGCTTCAGTAATGCTTATGCAACCAGGAAGTGCCCTCCACACACACACACACACACACACACACACACACACACACACACACATATTAGCCTGGTTTTGTAGCATTTTTGTGGTCTGTTGTGTTGTCCTTGGCCAATGGCAAACGGAGATTAATGTTTTCGTTCCCCCATTGCCAATAAGGCAAACAAATGCACAAGAAACACACACAAAGACGCGCACACACACACAAGCACACACTCACACACCATTACACTCCATCCCACACTCTCTGTGCGTCTTTATGTAGGGCAGTTTGCTTTTTTAACAAGCTCAATCAGAGGCCAAGGCAAATGAGGCTCATGTACGGTTTGCGCGTTTTTCAATTAACTTAATGTGCATAAAAACAACACACACACAGGCACACACACATATACCCAGGCACACACACCCGGGCAAAGTCTGACACCCAAGCAGACACACACACACTCGCACAAAAGAAGAGAAAAGCGTTGAAAATTTATGACATTCTCTTTCTTTTTTTATGGCCCGCAGCAGTCGGTGTCGATATGCGATATGCGCTCGATTGGCCCACAGGTGTGAGGGGGATGGAGAGGGAGGGAAGAGAGGGGAATGAAGATATGTAGCAGCTCAACTTGTATATGTGTGTGTGAGTGGTTGGGAGTGTGTGCGCGCTGTCAATTCAATCAAATGCTTCATACATCAATGGACAGCGACAGCGAAGGCTGCTGAGCACGTGTGTGTGTGTGTGTGTGTGTAAGGGGTGTGTGTGTGAGGGCGACGTGTGTGTGCCTGTCCGTATGCAGATGTTGCCCCATAGGGGCACAAAAACCCTTTTGCCAACAGCAACAACAATAACAGTGCAGTGAGAGAAATTAGGGAGCAGGAATTGAAAGAAAAATATATTGGAAAGGTTGTAAATTGTTTAAAATATATGTAAAGTAATAATAAAATTTAAATTAACAATTTATATGAGTAGTAATGCAGTGAGAGAAAAAACGAAGGGAAAATTAGAATAAAAAGGAATACAAAATATTAAAAAAATGTATTAAAAATATGAAGAAAATGATTTAAAATATAAATAAATAAATACAAAATTCAAATAATTAAGTTTATAATACAAATAATTAAAATAAAAAGACTTAGAAATAAAAGAAAACTTAATTGAATGTTAGAAAAATATAGAAATAAATTAATAAGAATGAAAAATATATATTTATGGACTTAAATGAATATTTTATGCATTTACAACATTCTCCATAATAGTCACAATGCACTGAGAGAAAACAAAAAGAGAAATGATTTATTAATTACTTTAAAATATTGCAAAACATTGTTTGAAATGTAAATATAAGTTTGGAAATGTTTTAAATATAAATTTAGATAATTCAAACCAAATTTTTTATGCAATTACAACTTTCTCTTTAATAACATAAAGCACTGTCAGAAAACTGGGAGATAAATAAACTAATAATTTACTTAAATATTGAACAAATTGTTTCAAATATTAATACAAATTGAAAAACTTTAGTGCTAAATGGCTGAACGACCTATTTGTGTGACATGAGTATTATTTAGCTCACTTGAGTTCGGTTTATTGGCATTGTAGCTTATCATCTAGCCGAAATGTGCTGGCGAAACTGCAAAAAATTTGACTTTTAATTAAAATTTTTTATGTACATGTCTTCCTTTCTCTAAGTGCATTTAAAATAGTTTTTTAATTGTAAACAAAATATCAACTTTTACTTAAACTTATCACTGTTCAAAGTATTCTTCACAGTTGTCTCCAATACCTCCCTTACTTCTCTCTTTATCTCTCTCACACTCTCTCACAACTGCCCCCTTAAATTCTCTCAGTGCAAACACACAGCGATCTAACACTAACAAAACACGAACGATGCCACTAAGCGACAGTAAAGTGCAAAAAATGCCTTGCCATGAAATGCCGATGAAATTCATAAAAACCTGCTCACGTTTTATTGAAATAAAATATTTATGTAATGGACAGTGAACTGTTTTGTTGTTGCTACAGTTGTTGTTTTCCCCGCTCTGCAATGTATTGTTGTTGTTGCTGTTGTTACATATGTTGTTGTTGGTGTTGGGACTAAAGGTTAACATGCGCTTAAAAGCGACTGCTGCAGGGGAGGGCGGGAAGGGTAGACAGGTGGAGTAGCTACATATGTAACTGTATTTGCGAAATTTGTATAAGCTCGTGGTAGTTGCCCCTGCCCCTTTTCCCCTCCCTTGGCTAGCCCACTAACCCCTTTCTCTCTCTTCCCCATTTTGCCTTGTGCCGCCTGTTGCGGTCACATTTCAAGTCGTAAATTTGTCGCACGTAAAGGTTTTAAGCAGCCATGTTAGACAAGCCCTGCTACGCTCTGCAACCCCTCTCTATACCCCTCTACCCCTTGCCTTGCCTGGCCCTGCCCTGCTTCGCCTACATCGCATCTCTTGGCTGCAGCCGCCGCCGCCTTGCGTGACTAAAAGGTTCATCAGATAGCCCAGCAAAATTATGTTTCTGCTCTGGCAGCAGAGTGAAGGCAAGCTGTGTGGGAGAGGGGTAGTGTACTACCTCTTCCCACTTCCCCCTCCTTTCCTTGCATGAACCCTGATCCCGTGCTGCTCATCGTTCTCATCGTCGTCGTCGTGCAGGCAGAGTCAAAAATTCATTGAATTGCGGCCGCTGCATTATTAATAAGCACCGAAAATTGTTGTTGCCTGTGCTGCCTTCTGCTGCTGTTACTTGGGAACACTTCGTGGATGATGTTCGCAAGGGGCGTTGGCAAGAGGGGGGTAGGGCAGAGGGGGGAGACGGGGGTATAGGGCATTGCAAACGAAATTGAAACGTGCGGCGGCAACTTTAACAGTCGTCTTGCATTTATTTCAATTTACCGTATACGTCTGCTGGCGCTCATACCTGCAGCCTCCTTCCTTTCCCACTTTCCCCCTCTCTCTCTCTCTCTCTTCAACCCCTCCTTCTGCCCATCATCTTGCTCCTTGTCCGTCCGTGGCAGCACAGTCACAATTCTTTTGTCTTTTAACTGCCTTTTGGGGGGCTGACGCACGTTTTCTTTGCTTTGCTTTTTCTGCTTCTTGCTTCTCGAATTTGCTTGCCACACGGCAACCTGGCATTGTTTGGCAGCCAGCAGGGGCAGGGAGAAGTAGTGGAGGAAGGGAAAGGCGTAGCCATATCAGGGGGTTGGTACACTTTGGGCGACACTGAAGTGCGCGCCGTCAATTGACATTGAGACGCGGCTCGTTCGCCTGCTTGGCCAGGACGATCAATAGGCTGATAAAAAGAGCTGCTTGAGATAACCAAAAGAAAAGAGAGAAGCAGCACGATAATAAGAACTTGTAGAACTTACCCCTCCCCCCGCCGCACCCTTGTAGCAGCACTGAAATATTATAGTATATTGAATATTAAGTGCACTTCAGGATCCATTGGAAATCAAGTTGAGTGTGGATGGAAGTGAGTCTTGAGCATTGTGAGGGCGAAAGTTGCAATTCAATTTGTTGTTGTTGTGCTTTGTGGGAGGTTCCTAATTGATTTAATGAATATAATTAGTAGTTATAGATAGTATGGATGGTATAGTATATAATGTACTTAGTTAAAGAGTATTATTGATAATAGATATCGTGGAAATATTATACAAATTATGTTCTTTTGTTGAGTTCAACATTAAAAGGAATGTGCTTTAAAATTAGTGTGATTATAAAACTATTTTGACTATTTTCTTTTCTATTTATGGTTCTTTTCCAGGCTTCCAAGCTTATTTAGCACTCTACAAGATCCTGTAAGCCTTTCAATTATATTGAAAATAGTCTTAAATAATTAACATTTTAATATGTTACACTAAATTCGTAAATTCTTGCGAACTTTTCAACTTTCCTTTAGAGTTAATTTGGAAATAAAAACAAGCACGGAAGCTACAATCGAGTAAGCTCCACTGTCATTTATTCGCTACCCAGCTGACCAAAACGTTTTCTTTAATATGTAACTTTTATTTTCTTTTCTTTTTTGTGTTGCATACTTCAGGGAGTGGCTTAAAAATCAGTAACTTATAAAGTTACTTCCTAAATAACTTCTTAATGAACTATCCGATCGCAAGCAAATCAATCAAAACTGTTCTGCATTAATATTACGCTTGCAATTCGATTTTCATCGATTAACGGGCGCGGTATGGGGCGTGGCTAAATTCTAAAACAAACTTGCAAGAATAACTTATATGGACACCAAATTTGGTAGCCTTAGCTATCATATCTTCTGAGCTCTAGGCGTTCATACTGACAGACAGGCAGTTGCCACAAAGTTTTAATATATATGGGTAGCGGGGATATTAATCTTGAACTGTTATCATATTGTTGTGCTTAATGGCGTGGCTTATATATCTCTTTATTTCTTGAATATTCTTTAACTCTCATTAGAAACTTCTACATAACTTTGAACGCATTTATTCTGCTTTATTTATTTACCATTATTTATATTCCTTCTACTTCTTCTTCCTTTAATCTTTCCAGAGCCTTCTGCAATACCTCCCAAATTTCTATCTTTATATTGAGTTCTTGCAGTTGATACTACCAATTTTCCACGCTGTCGATGTGCACTTTTCCAAACAGTTACGAATGTGTTTTTCGCCAGCATTTTTATTGATTGATTTTTCATTACATACATATGAGCGACATCCGGCGGGGCCGAGGGCAGTAGCAGGGGCAGCTAGGGAGTTGGTTGAGGGGGACTGTAGGGGGCACTGGCCAGGACATTAAACGCAGGCTGTGTCTTTGCATGAATGTTTACCACTTCCGGTTTCCGCTGTCGACCGAGCAGTGGCAGCAGCTGCAGCAGTGGCAGCAACAACAACAATGCCAAACTGCAATGGGCAACGGCAAGTTGCAACTGCAACTGGCGAGCGGGTTGGCAATTGTGACAATGAAACAACTGCATTTTTGGCAGCACATGCAGAGGGAGAGTGAGGAAGAGAGAGGTAGAGAGAGAGAGAGAGAGAGAGAGAGAGAGGCAGAGAGAGAGAGGGAGACAGAGACAGCGGCACAATTGCAGTTCGGAGTTCTCGTCCGAATCGTTTGTTTCACATTTCCGTCACACTGCCAGCTTCGCCCCCCCCGTCCATCCCGATCGTGTCAACGTGGACAAGTTGAGTTTAAGCGAGCCAGCGAGACCTGCATGCAGCACAAAGGACTGGGCATTTAGCTGCCCAGTTGGGGGAGGGAGGCGTGGCAGAGGCAGTGGGGAGGGAGGCACATCTTGGTGCCAGGTTGGCCCTTTGACACGCGCTCGATTGCAATTTCGTTTTGCATGTGAAAATGTGTGCGCAATGCAACCAAAATGTATAAAATGACTGGCAGCAGGGCAGCCCGCAGAGCTGGGCCTGAGCTTGCCTCATGCCACACACGCGTGTGTGTGGAACTGTGTGCCAAATTGCTCAAATGTGCCGCAAATGCTGCTGCCAGAAGAGGCTGCACTTTGCTTTAAAGTAACATTTTTCATTCAGAGAGTGTGTCTATGTATGAGTGTCTATATATATGTGCTAGTATGTGTGTGCCAGTGTATGATAGTGTGTGCTAGTGTGCGTGTGTGTGTGCCAGTGTGTGTGCAAATATGCAATATCCTGTGCGGCGGCGACTTGGAGGCTTTGCGTGTCTCTGAATTGAGCGCAGGAGTGCGCAATGTTTGTCATTTTGGAGGCCTGTTAATTTTGAACTAAAATCGATTTTCCATACGCCCCGTTGGCCCTGCCACTTGCCACTACTGCCCCTCTCTCTTTCTGGTTCTCTCCCCCTTTGGGCGTTGATCGTTTTTGCCTGAGACTGTGACTGGAAAATTGCCGGAAAATATTGAATGTAGTCGGGCTGGGCAGGCAAGCTCAGGCTGTGTCTGCCACTTTTCCCATGTGTGCGGCACATGTTTAACCTCGTTTGCAGGCAGAGCAGAGTGGCAGAGAGAGAGGGAAGAAGATAGGGGGGCAGAGCGAGAGCAAGACAGACAGTTGTCTAATGTTTTATTGCTGCTTGCAATTGCTGTTTGGCCTCAGACGTTGCAACTGGCAATTGCAATTGTATAAGACTTAAATTAATTAATTTGCCACAGAGAGAGACAGGGAGTGGCAGACCGGAGAGAAAGGAAGGGAGAGAGAGAGTGCAAGACAGCAGAGAGAGAGGAAGAGAGAGAGCGAGAGCTGGCTGGCACGAGCAAATCCTTTGGCAAGTGTCTGGCCTAATGAGTTGATGCCGCTCGATGCGAACTTGAGACTCGTTTGCCACGTTGCCACGGCAATTGAAGCAGCCTGTGGTGGCTGCTCTGGCTGTGGCTGCTGCTGCTGCTGCTTCTCGTGCTGCTTATGCAACGGCCACAGTGCTTGCCAAAAATAAATGTGCCAAGCGGTGTTGCATAGATAAGAACCTTGCTAATTTGGCATATTAGAAGGGCAGATACCACGCAAAAGTGACAAGTTTGAGAGGGAAATAGAAGTACAAGATGGAAAAGGTGCAAACATGACAACAACAATCGATAATTATACCGATAACATCGTAGGTAGTAAATATAGTCTCTTACTTAGTTTGTATTTGGTTTTCCAGTTGAGTTTGGCAAGTTTTTCAAGCTTCTCTATTTTAAAATTTATCGATAAACATATCGATAACAACAAAGTGTGTTGTGTTCAGCTTTATCTGTATTTGACAGTTCCTTTGCTCTATAAGTGCTACAAGTATAAGCGACTACTTGCGTTACAATCGATAATAATACATATCGATAACTATTTAAGTAGTTAGCTATTGTAGCTTGTCTTGATCTGTTGAGTAACTAGTAGCTGTTGTTCTACTAACTAATTTATCGATAAACATAACGATAACAACAACACTTATATTTCCTTGCGGTAGCTTTATCTGTCAGTCACTTTGCTGGTTAGCTTTTGTAAGTGTTAGTAACTGATTACATTACTATCGATAATAATACATATCGATAACTATTTATGTAGTTAGCTGTTGCTATGTATCTCTGAATCTGTTTGCAGTTAATTGTTTTGATCTGTGAAGCAACTACGTTTGTTTTGTATATTTACTAATTTATCGATAAACATATCGATAACAACAACACCAATAATTCCTTGCTCTATCTTAATGTGTCAGTCAATATGCTTGCTAAGCCTTATATATGTAAGTAACTGGAATTATCGATAACTTTATCGATAACTATAGCAATAGTTATTGCCATCCTTAACTCCTTTCCGTAGTTACTTCGCCTGAACTGTGTAACATTACTCCCGCACAATTAGGAGACTCTCTTGTTGCTGTTCCCTGTTTTCCGAGGAGTTTGTCTTGTGCAGGAGTTACTTCTCCTCTTTCCCCGCTTCATCTCTTCCTCCACGGAGAGCAATTTGCGGCAATCAGCAAATGGGCAGCGAGCGCGTCAGCAATGCCACCGTCGCTGCTGCATTAGCTGCAGCATGTGGCAAGGCGACACTTTTGCGTTTTTCGTAATTAAATTAGTGCCACAGTCCGAGCATTAGTTACACTTACACCCAGTGATGGCCCCCCTCCCTCCCACCCTTCTCTCTGCCTTTTCTGACCAACATACATGGCATGTTGGCAGTTTAAAGTTGGCCACAAACCTCAGACAGGGGCGTAGTAGGAAGGGGGCACAGGGAAGGGGACATTGCGCCGGACATTGTCAGCAACTGATTTTGTGAGCATTTTAAACGTTTTATTTGTTCGTTACGGATTTCACAGTTTTATTTCAGGCAGCTTAGTTCTCCGGCATTTTGCGGTTGGCAACTGTATGTCCAGGCTGACCCCCCTCCCTTCCCACTGCCACGCCCTTGCCCTGCTGTTTGCCTTTTGCCTTTTGTGTGGGAGCTCTCTGAGTGAGTGAGTGCCGGCAGAGTGGGAAGGGAAATGAGGGAAGGCATTTGAAGAGCTTAGAGGCAGCTACTTAAGAGTTGTAAACGTGATTTTTGGGGTTGTTTCTCACTGTGTTTTAGCTCGCTTTAAAGTGTGATTGCATACGCAGTGTGACCAGACACGAGTTTCAAGTGCAGTGTTTGTAAGTACTTGAGAGTTTTGAGTTAATTTACATTTTGAGGACCGTCGGACTGGATAAGGTCGCATCTTGACTTTCAGTGCTCATCAGTTTGTTAGATTATCAATAGATTTTGAGCGGGTGTGACATTTGGCTTATGATTTGAGGTCAATATAGATAAGGCATTAGCATAAAATGTCGTTGATCTAAAAAAGTGGAAAGGTTTGGAGGTTTTTACAATTTAAAATTATCGATAAACACTTATATCTGAGTTTTTGTTTGGTTTAAATCGATATAACTGTTTGAAATTGTAATACCAATCGATTCCAAATAGTTTCTGGAGCCAAGTTGTGCATATTAATGTAGATCTTTAAGTTTCCGACCGTTCCTTTTCTTCTATAGACTTATCGGCCTTTCAACACTCATAAGTTTGTTGAAAAACAAATCAATTTTCAGTGTGTATGTCATTTGGTTTGTTTTATGAGCACTTTATTGAATTGAAATTAATATTTGATCGATTTACAAAGCATCAAATATCCCCCCTTATAACATTATCAAAATTTCTATCATATGAATATTCAAAACTTAGAAAATGCTTTAAATCGTTAAAGCAACTTAAAATAAAATGATTATGCAGAATTTATGTTTGATGATGTGGGAAATAATGAAAATATAAATAATATAGAACTCACGAACTCAGAGTGCCCCTTTATGCTTTTAAGTCTGATCATTGCCCGCATTTGCACCTGCACAGTTTTTTGTTACATTTTTCTCTATTCGCTGTCAATGTTTCTAGGCTCGTTTTCAATCGGTTTGTTAAATAAAACTGACCAAAAATACAACTCAATTTTTGTTTGTCCAGTGCTGTTTGCTTCTGCTTCTACACAGTGTTTCATTGTTTCTTTTTCGTTTTGTTGCTCTTGTTACTCTATTTCAGTCTTCTGTTGCTGTTTCTGTTTCTGGCTGCCTGCGCAGCTCGTGTAAAACTATTTTCGAAGATTTACGACGAAATTGTTTCAAACTTTTTGATTTCGTCGCACGTTGCTTACAACTTGACTGTGCCCCCGCTGCCCCTGCCCCTGAACTGGACACGCCTCGTCCGGCTGTAGAGTGAAGCAGGAAGCTGGACTCGACCTCGCCAGGCCGCCGGAGAGGATGCCCTGGTCTGGGTCGAAGCTGTGCTGGGGTCGGGTCTGGCATCCGCCCCCTCTGCCAGTCGATTTGTTTGTTCGCCGTTGAGACCCGCAGCGGACCAGGCGAATCGTCGCGAATCCCATTCCGACTCCAACTGGACACGCACACACATACACGCACACAGACACACTGGCACACACATGTGGGAAAAAGGATTAGGAAGTACGTGCATGTAACCGTTGTGCATTCGCCTGTCCCTTGGCACCAAGCTTTGCTCTGCCCCTTCTCTCTTCTCCTTCACTCTCTTCTTCCTTCTCCTTTCTCTCTTTCCTCCCTCCTTCCCTTCCTTCTCCTCTTGTACATGTTGCGGTGCAGAGCCATTTGTTTCTCTCTCGGCGAGCGCAATTTAAAGTGCCCTGAAGCGTGCCACACACACACCCAGGCACACTCACAAACACACACAGTCACTCACACACACAGACACTCATACACTGGGACACTCGCACACTCGCCGAGAGACACGTCCTTGATGCCAACTTAATTACACGTAGCTGAGAGCGCCGCACTCATTTTCACTTTTTGCTCGAGCTCGTCAACTGCCCTCGCCCGCCTACTCTCCTTCACAACTGCCACGCCCACTCAGTCGCTTTAAGCTGATGCCGATTATTATCTGGCATTTGCATCTGCATCTGCATTTGGCTTCGTTCAGGGGCTGCTTTTAATACGCCTAAGTGCACCGAGCCCCTAAAACTATGCTATGAAAAATAGTTCAACAACTTTATTATGAAATTTTTCACAAGCCAAACGGGGGAAGGAGGCGTAGCGAAGAAGGATGGCAAAGTACATGCACAAGCACAACAACAAAGACAAAATAAATAAAAATAGCATTTATACATGTGCAATGCACATCCATGTGTGTGTGCGAGTGTGTGTGTGTGTGTGCAGAAGTCGACTGAAGCGCTTGGCAAATACAAAACAACAGAACAACAAAACAAGAAACAGAACAAGAGCCCGAAACGACAACACAAAAGTAGACAGAGAGAGAGAGAGAGATGAGTGCAAGAGAAAGAGAGGGAGAGGAGGAGAAGGAGGAGGAGTGCAAGAGGGAGACAGCGACAGTTACAAGACAAACTGACAAGTGTGCTTAGTGGGCCGTGCAAAGGTTTTTGTGAGTCTGAGCCGTGTGTAATTGTTGGAAATGCAAGCGAGAGCAGTTGATATTCATACGAGTACCCGAACGAGCCATGGCACGCATACTGAGAGAGAGATGTCAGTCTTACGAGGCAGCCCAGGCAAGCAGTCAGCCAGGCAGCAGCCCAGCCCAGCCCAGCCACTCATGTGCTCGAGTGCAGGTGCTGGCTGCTCCTGCTGCTGCGGTGTGGCACGAAGCACAAGTTGAGGGATGAGTGTGCAGCAAACATCGCGCAAAAATGTTACGGGCGCAGATTAGAATCCGCAGTTGGCAGTTGCCAGACATATTGAAGATATTAGAGATGCTTTGCTGTCTGTTTAGCGTCTTTGCTGCTTAAATTGCACACGATTTAATTTAATTTGTGCTGCCAGAAGTGTTTACAACTACTAAGTAAATGCCTGTTTATATCTTTGTTTATGAATTGTACTATTTATTTAGTTTTTATTCACTTAATCATTTATTTAATATTTATTTACCTCTTTATATTTTATTTGTTCATTTATTTTCATTAAATTTTATTTATTTTCTGCATTGATTGCGTTTGCTCCTTTTTGCGTTCGATTGATCAGGTACACTCAAAAAGGAGCATTAATCGCATTTGCTCCTTTTTGCGTTCAATGTTTTTGATCACGCACTTGTTAAGTTGGCAGTTGGACAAAACGAGATAGCAACTTCCCACCATTTCGATTACATTGATCAGGCCAAAAGGAGTACAAGGCGAGCGGGCAAAGTGATAGAGCAGGACAGCAACATTATGTAAGCAACTCGCTCTGTTATCGACTTGCCGCCACTTTGTTCGATTGCATTGATCGGCCAAAATGAGTAATAGGGGAGTTCGTAGTATGGCCGAGCGAGAGAGGTATAGTTATTGCGTGGCAGCCACATGCAATTTGCCAGGCTTTTATTAGTATAAGCTGCCACTCTCTCTCTCTTACTCGTCTAGTCTCTGGACTAGGCCGCAATTAACATTACGTAAGCAACTGATTGTCATTTGTGCCGCCATGGCTGGTGCTGCTAGTGATAGCACTTACGCAGTTAGTTAGTTAGTTAGTCGGCTCTCGTAAGTCGGTATCTGCAGAAATTTGCTCGCTTTGACGGACAGCCATTAAAGCGTAAGCCGCCTGTCAGCAGTCGCTGCCGTAGCCCAAAACCAGAACTGGCAACACAAGCAGAAAGAAGATGAAGAGGCAGGAAAAGAGGAAGCAGCAGAAGCAGAAGAGAAACATAAACTAACAGCCCAACGTATCGTTAATGTGCTTGTGTGCTGAGGGCTGGCTTTGAGTGCAGTGGGAGAGAGGGTGACAGAGGGAGCCAGCTGCCTGATGGTAGGCTGAATAGAAATGAAGCCTCTGCCGTTACCACTCTCGCTGTCTCCCTGTTTCCCCCTTCTGCGGGCTGGTTGCATGCGCTTAATGCAAATCCTTGAAACCACTTGCGGCCCACTCGAAATTTTTAATTTTTCCCACAAAAGCCGCACTCGACAGAACTCGAGGCGCATCAGAACCAACCAGCCCAACAACTCGACGTGCCACACACACATGTGCAAGTGTATAAGTGTGTGTGTGTGGCGTAGTGTGTGTGTTTGTACCGCGCTGCAAGTTGCAACTGTTGCAATGGGCATGAAACAGAAACACTTTGGGGCTGCCATATCCACCTAGGCGGAATTACAAGTGTGTGAGCATGTTCGTTCGTGTTTGTGCTTGTGCATGTGCATGTGTGTGTATGTCTGTGCATGTTTGTGCTTGTCTGTGTGGCAGATAACACAGCCGTCGTAGGCCGCAGCGTAAAGAAGGCGCGGCATAATTTGCAAATAGTGTGGCAACGCTGCGGTCGACAGTCGAACAGCGTTGTTGCATACAGTGCGGGGCAGTTGAATAGAAGCTGGAGAAGGAAGTGAAGGAAGAGGAATTAAGCGGAAATTACTTGAGTAGGGGCAGAACTGATTGGTAGTGGAAGGAGGCATCTATAAGGGAAGTGGAAGGAAGAAGAAGAGTTTAATTTTACGATAACTTAACGCCGGACAGCACTGCGCACAAGTTTAGAGGCAGAAAAACAGGCAGAGGTACTGAAATTACTTGAGTAAGTGCAGCTGGAAGGATTTATAAGGAGGGGGTCTATAGGGGATGTCGATATGAAGGCATCATCTCTATAGTTTGATCCCTTACAGCACTGCGCACAAGTTTAGGGACATGCAGAGGAAGTTACTTGAGTTAAAGCAGCTGGAAGGAGTATCTATAAGGAGCATCTATAAAGCGGCATCTATAGGGAGAAGTTTACTCTTAGTTCAAGTCTTTACAGTGCTGCGCACAAGTTTAGAGACAGGCAAAGAGGAATAGGTGCAGAAAATACTTGACAAATTACACATTTTGTTTCTTGTAAAGGGAATCTATAATGTTGGCATATGGCAGGAACAAGTCTACTCCATAGTTTAAAAATAGGCATAGGCGCAGAAATTACTTAGGTAAAGGCAACTGGAAGGTATGTATAACGGAGTATCTATAGGGGCTGTCTTTATAGAGCAGTTATCTCTATAGTTTAATCTCCCACAGCGCTGTGCACAAGTTTAGAAACAGGCATAGACACTCAAATAACTTGAATAAGGGCAGCTAGAGGGAATCTATTAGTAAGTATCTATAGGGGGTGTCTATATATAGCAGCAATATCTATAGTTTAATCTCTTACAGCACCATCCACAAGTTTAGACACGGTCAGGCAGGCATAGGCGCATTGCGGCTGCAGTGGGCTGCATTAAGAGCGGCTTTAGAGAGTCAAGCTGCAGTTTTCATTGATGTTGCAAGGGAAGTTTACTGTGTGTGAGAGGGAGTTGACTGTGTATGTATGTCTGTGTGTGTGTGTGTGTGGCTCTTGACTGTGCGTGTGTGTGTGTGCAAACTTACTCATAACGCGCACAGCTCAGCGCTCATTGCATTCGTGAACTTTATTAATAATGGCGCCAAACAACATGAGCAGAGGCGGGCAGCCTCGCTTCCTACCTCCCTCCCTCTCTCTCTCTCTCTCTCTCCTTCTCTCTCTCTCTGCTGCTTCCTTTGCTACTCTCTTCCCTTCTCTCTCCCCCTTGCTCACTGTGTCCATGTGCATGTCCTGCGCTTGTCTGTGCCCCGTCTCTTTCTATGTGTGTCTATCGCAACGCGTGTTTGTGTGAAAATCGGCGAGAAAAATTGCAGCGCCAGTCAGCAAGTAGGGGGCAGGGGAGGTTGGCGGGGGCGTGGCTAGGTAGACGAGGTTGAAATATAACAACATAAAAGCGGGCAGCGTGCAAATAAAAACTGGCGCAACAACAACAAAAACAACAAGAACAACAGCAAAATGAGCAGAGAAATAATAAAAGCGAAGAAGATGAAGAAGCAGCGGAGGGGAAGGCAGCAACGGAGACTTGCAGTGCAAATTATTATTTTGCCAAGGGGCAGGGTATGTTGCAGATACGAGGGAGTAGCAGGGCCAGATATAGTGCAGGGCGGAGGAGGGGGAGGGAGAGAGAGGCAAGAGAGAGTGTGGCCTGCAGCAGCAGGTTCTGTTTTTTGCTGTAGTTCTTTTTTCGATATCAACAAATTAAAGGCAGCTTTAAGTTGGCGACACACACCACAAGCAGAAAGACACACGCCTCTCTAACCTGCGCCCCTCTCTTACCTACTCCCCTCTCTGACCCTGCCCCTTTCTGCTCTCTGACCCTGCTCCTTCCTTACTCCCCCACACACATTATCGTTAGCCGCGCTGGCATTCATAATTATGCTGCCACGCCCAGTTTCTCACATGGGCAAAAGACATTCATCTTTTGGCAGCTGGCAGAGGCGACTACCCCCTCTCTTCCGTCACTCTGCACTCTTCACTCTTCCCCTGCGCCTGCTCCTGCTCCTGCTCCTTGCTGCTTGTTGTGGCTGGCTGCCTAAGCTGCCATCGCATCGCATCGCATCGCATCAGTCAACAAATTTCAGCGCCCGTCAAGTTGTGTTAACAAGAGGCAGCAGAGGGGAGCAGAGAGAGAGTGAGAGAGAGAGGGGGAGTGGCAGAGGGAAGCTGGCAGACTCAACGCGTCGCTTGGCTTTCGTTCAGCTGTGCTAATTACAGCTGACAGTTTTCTTTTGCTCGCTTCTCTGGCTTGGCGCACACCACGTGACGTATGAGCAATGTACGTGCGGCAATTAATAAACGATGCAGGGCAAGAGGCAGCAGTGGAGAGAGGGAGAGAGAGAGAGGCAGGACAGGGCAAGAGGAGAAGGCAGCAGGCAGCAGGCAGTGGCAAAGGGGCGGGCAGAGGGGCGGGTAGAGAGGGGAAGCAGGGCAAGCTCTGCTGGCGACAAAACTTTGCTATTGATTTTTGTTTGCCAGCGCCTAATTGAATTTATATGCCTTGTATTTGTATTTGTCGATTGGCCACGCCCCCCCCCCCCAGGGCATACTACACTCTGTGCTGCACTCCCTGCCACACTGCTTACCCCTCTCTTTGCACCTTTACCAACTCTCTTTGTGCTACTCCCCTTGCTGCCTTGCTTGCTGCTCATTTCCGCAGCCTTTTGCTGCCTTTTGCTGCGTCTTGTTTCCATTAATTAAGTGCGCTCTGACCTGGCAAAAATCAAAAAAAGTTGACATTATAAATTACAAAATATAGGCAGTCAGTGCGGGGGAGGGGGGGCGTGGCAAATGAGCGAAAAAAGGCACATCAACTGCGGCCGCGAAGCGCAGCAGAAAACTGTCAAGAGTCGCATTAATTGAACAAAGCATTCAAGTGGAGGCAGTAGCAAGGAGGAAGGAAGAGGGCAGAGCAGGGGAAGGGTAGGGGGTAGAGGAAGGGAATAAAGTAGTAGAGTAAAGAGAGGGGGGCGTGGCAGGCGGGGGCGCTGCAAATTAGCACTGTGCGCTGTGTTTGCGCGGTCCGCAAATGAGCAAGCAATTTTTTAACAGCAGTTGCAGCAACTGCAAAGCGGTAGGGGGAGGGGGCAGTCAGCAAGCTGGCGGGGGGGTACACTTGTAACTTTATGTTGGGCGAGTTTTGAGTTGCTTTCCCCCTACCCCCTGCTGGCAGTGCAGCACTAACTGGACACTGTTTGGGCAGGCAGCGAAGCGACAATGATGATGCCACGGACTGCGCTGCTGCCGTCGCTGCCATCGCTGCCATCGCTGCTGCTGCTGCTGCTGCTGCTGGCGCTTTGTGTGCTTCCGTTTTCGATGCTGTTAGTTTTTCGTGCAGTGCAGCTGGCTGTGTAGGAGGTGAGGGGAGGAGGGCTGAGGCAGGGGCAGGCAGAGAACTTAGCTGCGTATTTCACTTCAGCGTTTGCTTCCTGTCGTCCCTTGCTCGCTGACTGCTGCTGCCTTCCCCTTGCCCTGCCCTGCCCTGCTGCCCTGCTGCCCTGCTTACTTCTGCTGCTGCCTGCTGCTACCTACTCCCTTGCCTTAGCCCCCTTGCCCTGCTTCTTCAGCTTCTACTGACTCTTCTCTGACTTCTGCTGCTGCCTTCCTTGCTGCCTTCCTAGTGCCCTGCCCCGTTGCCTTCTACAGCTGCTCTCTCTGCTCTTTACTCTTGCTACTCCCTTCTCTACCATCTTCTACTTTCCACCCTTTCTTCTCTTCCTTCTCCCTCTTGTACACCTTCTCCCTCTGCTCCTTTTCTGCTCCTTCTTCCTGCCCGCTGTGCTTATGCAATGAAATGTTTTGCAAAGCGGCACTTAACGCGCACTTCTTGCCACACAGCAAATATGTTGCCTTCCCCTAGCACCCCCTCCACAGCATACACTGCCTGCACCTTTCTCCAACTTCTTCCCCATCTTCTCTGCCTTCCCCGCCTTCCCTTACTCCCCCTTTTCCCTGCCTCTACCCATCCACACTCTCTGCCCTTGCTCAGCACGTGGCAATTGCATTTGGGCATCGTCGCGCTGCTTTATGGCTTGCACTTTGCCATGTGGCAGGCAACAGTGGCAGGGGGGGTGGCAGGCAGGCAGTGTGGCTGCAGTGGGCGTGGCATCAGCGTAATTGCGCTTATTTCACCTGTCGAAAATAAAACAAAATGCATTGTAAGTTTGCAATTTGTTGTTGTTGCAAACAGTTCAATTTCAGTTCAGCTCTCTCTCTCTCTCTCTCTCTCTCTCTCTCTCTCTCTCTGCCACATTGACAAGTTTTGTGTGGCATGTGCAGGCAGTTATCCCCCCTCTACTCTATAAATGCCACACACACACACAACTTTAATGGCAAACAGAAAAAGTCAATTTTCTGGTAAATTTGCCGGCACTCGTTATAACTCTCAATCACATCGTTTTCTATTTGCCAGGGGGAGGGGGATGTGTGGAGAGTAGGTTGCTGTGTGTGTGTGTGTGTGTGTGTGTGTGTGTGTGCCCCTGTTTACTTTTTTGTGCTGGGCAGTTTCTTCTGCTGCTTCTTCTGCTCCTTCTACTTGGGGCCATTTCATAAATGCAGCCATAAATCAGTTTTCAGCTTGCCACGAATTGATTTTTAACTTTTGTCCTGCCCGTTTCTCCTTTTTCATTTCCTGTCGTCGCCATGCCCCCCTCCTCTATCCCTCTCTCTGCCTCTTTCCCTCTCTCTGTGTCTCTCTCTCTCTCTCTCTTCTTATCGCATTTCTTTGGCTGTTGCCTTGTTAACAATTTCGCTTTAAAAATATATGTTATTTAATATTTCATCTCTCTCTCTGTCTCTCTCTCTCTCTCTCTCTCTCTCTCTCATCTTACCTTGTCTCTGCCTCTGCTCCCTCTTTTTTCTGCTCTCTACTCTTCCCTTGATGTCACCCCTCTCTGCTCTTGCCTGCTGCCCCTCTTTTAATCAATTTCTGGTGTCATGCCAATTATTTGCTTGTCAGCTGCCTTTCTCCTGCTTTCTCTTCCATTCCTTCTTTCCTTCTTTGTTGTTGTCATAACCTCCATTGATATGCATATTTGGCCGCTTAAATCATTTAACATTATTCGCATTTCTTCACATGACAGTCTGCTCTGCATCTCTCTCCTTCCTCTCCTCTCCTTTCTCTCTTCTTCTCTGCAAACTGAAATTTCATGAGGCTCTTTAAGCGCTGTCCACTTTTAACAGTTTCCCCATAAAGTGTTCGCTAAGAGCTCGTTCTCTCTCTCTCTCCCTCTATCCCTCCTCTCTTGCTGTTTTTCGCAGTATTTATGGCAACATTCTTTATGGCTATTTGACATTATTTATGAGTGCAGTGCAGTTTCCTCTTATAATCGTTAAATGCGCAAATTGTTATGCCAATCGTAAAGTGTGTAAAATTGTTGCAACTCTCGCTGTAATGGGCTTAGAAATGTTAATAACAGAGGGAGCGTTCAAATAGTTAACAGTGGCTGTTATTGGCACTGCTTTCGGTGTGATGGTAAGTAGTAATTAGTAAGTAGTAAGTAGTAATATAACAGGCAGAGATAGAGAGAGATAAACATTAGAGAAATATATATATATATAGAGAGAGAGAGAGAGAAATAGACAGAGACAGAGAGAGAGAGAGAGAATGTACGTTAATCAATTGTCAGTTAAGCACTGCTTTGTTAGCATTTCATGAGCTCTGCTAATAATAATTGATCGCACTGCTTATTGCATCTATGTAAACAGCACTGCTTGTTTAGCCAGCAAGCTGAGTTAGCAGAGTGCACATTGGGCAGCACTTGGCACTGCTTGAGTTATGAGTATGCTGCATTAACATTAACATTAGCATGCATCTACTGTTTAACACTAGTTCTGTTAACAGCTTGCTTTGCAAGTACATAGCCTTTTTAACAGCAGGATCAGCACTGCAGCTCTGTGAAGTATGCAACTCTGTTATTACCTAATCTTTAAAGAGATAGCAGTAGTGTTATTAAAACAGTGTTGTTAATGCAGTCGAAATATCTAAGCAGCGCGGCCAAGAGAGATAGAAAGACAGAGGCAATGTTAGTCAGCTGCTCTTTTGACAGAGGGACCAGCAGCGCAGCTCTGTAGTGCATGCAACTCCGTTACGTATGCAGCTCTGTTTTGTATGCAGCTCTGTTATAAGCAAGAATATCGCCTGCTATTTCAATAGCAGCTCAGCAATGCAAGCAGTGTTGTTGGAGAGAGGAAGAGAGAGTGTTATGTCAGTCAACTGCAGTGCAGTCTACACAACTCGCAAGCAATGTTAAGCTCTGTGATCTCTCTCGGTTGCTCTCTCTCTCTTCACACTGCTTAAATTGGCAGCCATATGGCAATGCTGCGCTACGATTAACTGCTTGCTTAAGGCGCTGCTAACAGTGGGACACAGTCGGGATACACTTGCACACACTCTGTCCCTCACACACACACACACACACACACACACACACTGTCGCACTCACACTTACATGTGTTTTATGACCCTATATCGTATGGCTTTGTGCATTGCCGAACAGCTTGTCCAGTCATTGTTCAATGGATCGTAATGATTGTCTCGCTGTGAGAGCGGGACAGCAACAACAGCAGCAGCTGCTGCAGCTTGTCTACAACTGTTGTTGGCAGCTCTAAGTAAACCATAAAAGTGCAGCCAACAGCAACAACAGCAACAACAGCAACAACAGCAACAGCAACAACAACTACAACAACTACAACCATTTGTCAGGCACTTTCGCTTTCTTCCTTCTTTGCCTGCTTCGCTTCTGCTTTCGATTTAGTTCTGTTATTATTGCTCAATGAAAAATGACAAAGACGGGCACACACTGAGTACGTAAGAGGCTGCCCAGGCTGCCACTCTCTATCTGCCTCTCCCTCTCCCTCCCCCTCTTCCTCTTCCTCTTCCTCTTCCTCGCTCCTCTCTTCTACTCGTGTCTTTTGTGATTGTCTTGTGCGTTGTGTGTCCATCGCGTGCTCGACAACACTTGACAGCGTGTTGCAAGTGCAACTGAAGCAGTCCAAGGCAGGGGAAGGGAGCGAGTGTGAGGGGGGGGTAACTTTAAAGTGGATTTCCGTTTGGATTTGTTGCGGTTGCGTGTCACTCGCATTGCTTCACTATCGACTACTGGCTACGACTCCGACTCCGACTCCGACTCCGACTCCGACTCCGGACTCTGCGCGCAGCTTTTATGTCTTCCGGCCAACATAAACACTTGAGTTGTTGTTGTTGCAGCTGCTGCTTGCTGCTCCTCTGTCCCACTGCACAGTGGAGCAGAAGAACGATCTTGAGGAAATTAATTAATAAAATGTGCAATGAAAACTAAAACTAATTAATGATAATTTTTTTTTTTTTTTAGTGTCTCCTTTTTAAATTCAATTCCACTAGATTGTTTGTCTGGCCCACTGTGCTCCATGCTGCTCTTCTGCCCTCACACTGCTTGCTTAACTGCTGTTGCTGCTGCTCCTCTCTTTTCTACAGATCTACTGCTTGCTGTTCCTAGTCTTCCTTTCCCTCCACACTGCTTGCTCAACTGTTTGCTGCTGCCCTTCTGTTGTTCTGGCTACTGCTGCTCTGCCTCTCTCGCCGCACTGCTTGCCCTACTGCAGCTACCTCTGCCCACTGCGCTGCCTGCGTCGCATGTCAAAAGAAGCGCAGCAAAGCAGCGCAAAGTTTTCGCTGTCAGCAGAAAAAATAGAAGCAAACCAAAGCAGCGTGACAAATGTCAGCGTGCGTGTGTGCAGGGTGTGCGTGTGTGAGGTGTGTGTGTGTGAGCTGTGTGTAAAAGTTGCTGTTGGCATTGCACAACTTTGGCAGGTTGCAAGTTTTCGCAGCTAAACGCCTTGCGCAATTGCTAAGCGCCTGTCGATGCGGCTCACCTGAATGCCTTACTATATGTATGTGTGTGTAAGAGGGAGAGCGTGCATGTGCGTTTGTGTATGTGCCTGTGTCTGTGTGTGTCTTGCCATTACTGCGTTTATTGGCTTAAAGTGTTTGACAATTCATTAAGTGGGCCAAAGCTACTTCTCTCCTTTGCCTCTCTCTCCTTCCCATCACTCTCTGTCTCCCTCTCTTTCACACTCACTCAACAGCCGCGTAAATTGCATTGTCAGCATTTGTCGGGGATCAACTGCTTGCACACAGCACAGACAGTTGGGTTAATTTGAAGTAGGCAAGGCAGGGAAGAGCGGCAAAGGCAAGGTAGCTGGGAGAGGGGCGTGGTGTTGCTTAAATTAGTTGGGGATTTGCAATTTTCGGGGTTGCAGAAGTGTCAACAAATCGCCGAGCATTAAATTGGCTTTTGCATAAGCAGTTGAGCAAGCAGTGTAAGGGAAGAGTGTGAGAGAGGGCAGCAGCAGAGGCAGAGCAGTAGCAGAGAGAGAACTGCATTATGGACTGCACTGCAGCAGCAAGGCAGGGGAGAGCAGAACCAGGGCAGAGGAAGGCACAGCAGTGAAAAGGGAGAGCTAGGGAGAATAGCAGAGCTAGAGACAGAGCAGAGCAAGGGCACAGACAAAGGCAGGGATAGAACAGAACTACAATAAAGACAGAGCAGGGGAATCAGCAGTAGAGCAGAAGGAGATCACAGCTAGAGCAGAGCTAGAGGCAGAGCCAGATGAGGAGACAGAGACAAAGACAGAGGTAGATAGAGAGCAGAAGTACAGTAGAGACAGATCATAGACAGCGCAGAGCAGCAGAGCTAAACCAGATTGAGCAGCAGCAAGCAGTGCAAAGGGAAGGCAGCAGCTGAGCAGTAGCCAAGGTACGGCAGCAGTAGAGCAGAGGCAGAGCAGCACCAGAAGCAGAGCCAGAGCAGCAGCAAGCAGTGTAGAAAGTGAACAGCAGCAGATCGGAAAGTAGACCAGGGCAAGCAGTAAGCAGAGGCAATAAAAGCAGCCCGCTTGAAAGTAGGCAACACGAAAAATTGCAATTACTTTTAGAAATCACAATCGGCGATTGCAATCACAAACTAAATCCTTAAAACGTCTCCTTCTCAGGGCATTTATCTAGCTGCACTGCTGCTAATTCTGCTTGCCAAACTGCTGAGCTGACAATGCACACACACACACACACACACACACAGAGACAGAGACAGAGACACGCACACACACGTGGCAAACTATAAAATAATAAAGCAAATTTGTTGAGCAAGTTGAAGTGAAAATGTTAAAAGTGAAAAGTTTTTGCAGCAAGAAATAAAGACAAACATTGTTATCACCTACGAAACAGAGCACAGCAAGGCACGGCAAGGCTAGCCAGTGTTACAGAGGGGGCGTGGCAGGCGCAGGGGCGTAGGGGGAGGCAAGGAGTGAAGGCAAAATATTTATACAAATAGGTTATGCAAACAAACTTAGAGCAAGTCACAAACAAACGCACGCACACGCAGGCAGGCAGGCAGGCAGAGTGTGAGGAGGGAGGGGGGGGGTAGACTGTGGCATGAGGCTGTGTATGTGGCACAACATGAGCTTGCCACGCTGGCGCCAGCAAACGCAGCAGGACATAATGAAGTTTGCAAGCTTCGGCACTCGACGAAATGTCAACAATGTGAGGGGAGTAGAAGAAGGGGCGGCTAAAGAAGGGAGTAGACAAGGCAGTAGAGCAGAGAGAAGAGATAGAGAAAGAGGAGGAAAGCTAGAGCAGACAGGAGGGGAGGGCGGCTGCCTGTTGTTGCCGGGCTTCAATTGCCTCGATGTGCATAAAAAAGAGTGTCATTGCTGTCAAGTGACGCATCTCTCTCCCCCCTCTCCCCCTCTCCCCCTCTCCCTTTCTCTCTCTGGCAGGCATCGCATTACAAAGTGCAGCAGCAGAGGTAGGGGCAGGGGGGAGTGACAGTGGCAGCGGATCGAGCGACACCCGTTGAAATTTGCTTCTTATCATTTAATTATAATAAATTAATTATGACTAGTTGGCCCTAGCGAGAACTAACTGAGGTTGTGTAAGCCAAAACCAACACAAATGCAATGTGGAAAGGGGGAGGGGTATGGAGAAGGTAGACAGGGGGTGGAGAAGAGAGAAAGAGGATAGAGAGAGGGCAGAGTGAAGAGAACAGAGACAGAGACTAGAGAGAGTAGTAAGAATAATGAGGGAGGCTGGCAAGGGTGACTAGAGGGGGGAATAGATGCCAGAGGGGGAGTAGTTGCAAGAGCGGGGAAGAGTGTGAGGTGTGGGGTGTGGGTGGCAGGCACAGTGAGTAGCAGGGGGGCGTGGTCCGGGTAGATTACATGGCATATGCAAAACTCCAAGGAACTGTCGCGCTACACCACAAACTGCGCTGTGTGTGTGCCTGCTCTGTGTGTGTGTGTGTGTGTGTGTGTGTGTATGTCTAGTGTATGTAGGTGTGTGTGCCCTGTGTCTGTCTGTCTGTGTCTGTGTGGACATGCACATAAAACACGCAGCCGCAAAACATATTAAATTTATTATCAATAAATTTTCATTAGCTTCGTGTAGCCGTTAGACTAGCGCCCCTGCCCCCTTACCCCTGCCCCTCCTTTACCTCCCACTGTCTGCCTCACGCTCTGCTACACTGTCTACCTCACCCTCACATCCCCCCCCCCCTCCCCTCTCTCTCTCTCTCTCTCTCTCATCCACTGGCACTCCAACTATAACGAGCTCTGTGGGTCGTGGCCAGTTGACATAATTTACAATTGTAGTCATAAAAACACACACACACGCGCACACACAGGCACACACATATACACACACTCATGCTTGCTGCCACATCACACAGACATAAGCACATACCCTATCCCCCCCACGCCCCCTGCACGCTGTCAGCCTGTAAACTTGGCCTTTTGCAGCGGCCAAAGTTATCTAGCAAACCACATCAACGGCTAAGCCACAGAGAAAGGGGTGACTGGAGAGAGGGGAGCGAAGGGAAGGGGGTAGAGGCAGAGTCAAGTAGTGCCTGCCTGCTTGCTCTAGTGTGTGCTGCCTGGCTGCATTCAAAGTGTGTGAAATATTTGCGTATTTATCAAGTTGCTCTGCATTTTATAAACTGCGAGAGAGAGAAGAGGAACGCACAGTTTATAAATTTCTTGCAGTGTATGTGCAAGTCTTATTTATTGTAAATAGGCGATAAGCAGGCAAGGGAGAAAGGGGGAGGGAGGAAGAGGAAGAGGAAGGGCAGACTGAGCAAGGAGAGCCAAGGAGAAGTAAGAGGCCAAGAGCAAGGGATAGAGCTAGAGCTAGTGGGAGTGGGAGAGGGAGAGGGAGAGCTAAAGCTAAAGGGAGAGCAAGAGGAGAAGGTTGAGGAAGAATCAAAAAGAAAGTAGGAAAGCTAAAGAAAGAAGCTTGCCAAGAGGAGGAGGAGAGAGAGAGAGAGAGCAAGTAAAGGAACAAGAAGCAAAGGCAGAGTAAGAAGGGAAGGAAGAACAAAATGAAGTGAGAGCAACTAGAAGAAAAGTCAAAGTAAAAGAGGAAGAGCACGATGAAGAGGGAGGAGCTAGAAGAAGAGGCAGAAGAAGTAGAAGAGGCAGAGCAGTAGAAAGCGAGGGAGAGCAGCAGGAGAAGGAAGAACAAGCAGAGAGTAAACATGAAGAAGAGGCAGAAGAAGAAGTAGAAAAGCGGCTAGAAGTGGCTGAGCAAGAGGCAAAGGATGTCTGTCTGCCTCACGCTCTTCTACACTGTCTACACTCTCTCTCTCTCCACACTCCACACTCCACACTCCTCCCTCTCTCTCTCTCTTCCAGGAGCTCGACACTTCTCTCTATGCCATCGACACGCTGCTGTGTCTCTTTCTCTCTCTCTCCTCCTCTGTTTGTACCCTCTACTCATATGATAGAAGGGTATTTGACTTTGTGTCAAGCAAAACTATATGTAACAGGCAGAAGGGGGCGTGGTAGACCCCGCAAACTATATATATTCCTTATCAACAGCAATGCCAAGTAGATATAGTCATGTCTGTCAGTCTTTCTAGCTAGATTTCAGAGACTGCAGCTGACAAATTTGCTGTCCACATTTATTTGCCTATTTATTAATTTCATGTAACATCTTTTCATTGAAAATGGCCACAATTTAATTAATTTATTTATTTAATTAATTTGAAGTCAACTAAATACAGTCGACTGAATTAGCTATAAAGAATTATTGAAAAACTCAATTTAAACTTAATTCGGCATTAAGTTTAAGCTTACAAAATGTCAAGGTAATTCAATTTAAAATGAATTTAATTTGTTTGAGTTTGATTTCATTTATGCATGGCTTAATATTCATTCTAGGTACCACGCCCCTTTTGACCCCTGTAAATAGATAAAAATCGAATTGAATGCGTTATTTTAATGCAGCACAGTTCATTGTCGACAAACACAATAACTATCACTGCCCAAATGATAACTGAACATTTGTTAGCGATTGGTTGATTGACATGGAAGTTATTTAAGTAATAATTTGTGGTTATTTTCAACACGCGCCCGAAAGTATGCAACACAAAATAATCGGAGAATAGCATCATAGACTTGCTTTGCGGGTATATCACAGTCCAGCACACTGCACTGTAGCTTTACTGCTTGTTCCTCTCTCTCCCCTGCTGCACAGCCTCCTTCTGCTCCTCTCTCCCTTTCACTACTTATATTTGACAACTCTTCTGCACTGTTAAAATATTGCATAAAAGCTGTTGTGATCTGCTTTTATGTTAAGCATAATTTCACGCATTGTCTGGCTCTCTCTTTTCCCTCTATTCTTCATTTGCCTGCTCAACTTACTTCTGCTCTTGCTCTTCATCTTCCTTCTACTGCTTGCTTCCCCTGCTGCTGCTCATCTTCCCTTTCCTATCCGCCTTGCCTACTCCCTTGTCTGCTTAGCCTCTGTAAGCTGCTTGGGCAGTAAAGCAGCAGCGCAGCAGCGCAGCAGCGCAGCAGCGCAGCAGCGCTTTAACAGTTCGCTGTAATCGAATAATGTAAACTGCTTATCGAGTCAGTAAAAGGCTAAAAACTGTAAGCTGAAACCTACACACAGATAGAGGCAAATGTGTGCCACAGTGTGTGTGCCAGTTGTGTCTGTGTGTAAGTGTGTGTGCTGTGCGGGTATCAACGTGCGCGTCAGCGTCGCTGTCGACGTCATTGCGGTCGGCATCAACAACAGCAGCAGCAGCAGCAGCAGCAGCAGCGACAGCGACAGCGACAAGGACGACGCCATTTTATTTTCTCTTTGTGCTGCGCTGCGCTGTCATTTCACAATATTCTGCACATTGTTGTTGCTGTTCTGCTTCTTTTACTTGTTGTTGTTGCTGTTGTTGTTGTTGTCCTTGTTGTTGTTGTTGTTGTTGTTGTTGTTGTTGTTGTTGTTGTTGTTGTTGTTGTTGTTGTTTTATAATGCCAACTCATATTGCGCTCGTTATCCTTTTGTGTGTGTCGTGCAACGGAATTGACCCTTTTTGCTGCGTGACATGGAAGTGCGAGTGGCAGCGCGAAAGAGAGAGGGGTATGAGGGAAAGCAGTATGAACTATGCCACCTTTCCCCCACCCCCTCCTGGCTGATACTAAAGTATCAAAAGTGATGGATGACAGGTTAATATGCGGCGACATTTTCCATGCTGATGCTGATAAAATTTGCGCTTCATTCCGCTTCGGCTTCGCTTTGCATGCGACAGTCTGACGAGGTGGCAACGCCAGCAGTGTGGATCAAGCAGTGGAGAGTGAGTAGGTAGTGGGAAAGAGAGCGAGGGAGTGGGAGAGAGAGTGAGCGAGGCAGGCAGCGCGAGTTGCGTTGCAGGTTTTGCGTGTTTGTTGACATTTTAAATGCAGCGCAGACAAGTTTAACTGCACAAATCGACAGAGGGGGGAAGGGGAAAGGGAGAGGGAGAGAGTAGAGTAGGCAGTGCAGGGCACAGTAGGCACAGCAGGTTAGCAAGGCAGAGCGGAAGCAAGCAGTGTGCATAATGCTTAATTGCTGGCAACACAGCAGCTTCATTAGCAGAGTGGGGGGTGGGGGGGGAAACAATAACAGAGATTGGGGGAGTGGGTGAGAGAGAACGGGACAGCACGATGTACTGCAGTTGAAGCTTCAGCTGTGCATGAACTAGGGAATGTGGGAGTGAGTGAGGGAGAGGGAGAGAGAGAGACTGAGAGAGAGAGGGAGTGAGAGAGAGGTAGAGAGAGAGAGAGAGGGAGTGAGAGAGAGGGAGAAAGAGAGAGCGAGAGAGAGAGGGAGAGGGAGAGGGAGGGGGAGAGAGAGAGAGGGAGGGGAGGACAGAGGAGGATAAGATGGAAGAGGAACATGAGTTGCAAGAGGTGGGGGGAGGAGAAGAAGAAAGAAGAGGAGGAAGAGAAGAGAAGAGTAGCGGGGAGGGGAAGATGAGTAGAAAGAGAATAAGGAAAAGAAGCAGGAAATGGAGGAGAAAGTGGAGAAAGAAGATAAAGGGGAGAAAGAGGAGAAAGAAGACGTGTATGCAGAGTAGGAGGCAGAAGAGAAGGAATATGAGAAATAAAAGGAATAAGAGAACGTGAAGAATTGGCAGCAGGAGGGGGGTAAATGAGTAGAAAGAGGAGTAGAAAGAGTAGGAGCCAGAAGAGGAGGAATATGGGGAAGAAAAGGAAGAGGAGTAAGAGAAGAAACAGCAGCAGGAGTAGAAAGATGAGTAAAAAGAGGAGTAGAAAGGAGAGCAGCAAGAGAAGGAGAAAGTGGAGGGTGAAGAAGAGTAGAAAGAATTTGAGAAACAGCAAAAAGGGAAAGAAAGACGTGGAGAAGAGGAGAGAGAGGAGCAGAATGGAAAGAATGATGAGACGGATGACGTGGAGGAAGTGGAGGAAGATAAACAGTAGCAGGAAAAAGAGCAGAATGATGAGTAGCAGGTGTAGGAGAAGGAAGAGAAGGATGGCATGGAGAGGAAAGAGCAGGAAGGAAGCAGGAAGAGTAGCTGCAGGAGGCTAAGAAGGCAGAGGGGAGAAAGAGCAGAAGAAGAGCAGGAAAAGGAAGAAGCAGACGAAGAGTAGGAGAGGGAAAGAGCATCAGAAGAAAGAGCAGTAGGATAGGGAAGAATACCAGGTGTAAGAAGAAGAGGAGGAGCAGCAACAAGAAGCAGAACTAGAGTAGTAAGGAAAGAAGGAGCAGGAGGCAGAAGAGATGTAGAAAGAGGCGCAGGAAGAAGAGAAGGAAGTGGAGGAGCAAGAGATGGAAGGGGAGTATGAGGAGAAAGAGGAATAGAAGTAGTGGGAGGTGTGGGAGGAGAAGTAGTAAGAGGAGTAGGAAGTGAAGAGGAAAGGGAAGTGGGAAGAGGAGGAAGAGCTGCAGCTGGAGGTCTAGAAGGGAGAGGGGGAGAAATAGAGCAAAAGGCGGAAGACGAGGAGGGGCAGGTAGAGTAGAAGAAGAAAGTGGTGCATGGGAGGGAAGAGAAGTAGGAGAGGAAACAGCGGCAGCAAGAGGCGTAACGGAAGAAGAAGCGAGAGAGGGAGCAAGAGCTAGAAGAGAAGAAAGGGGAGTATAAAGAGGCGCACGAGGAGAAGCAGGAATAGGAGGAGGAAGTGGAGGAACAAGAGGTGGAAGATGAGTATGAAGGGAAGCAGGAATAGAAGTAGTGGGAGGTGTGGGAGGAGAAGCAGAAAGAGGAGTTGGAAATGAAGAGGAGAGAGAAGTTGGAAGGCTTAGAAGAGAGGGAGTCAGAGGAGGGGGCACAGCAGCAGAAGGCGCAGCACAGAGAAGAGTTGATGTAGCAGGCTGAGTAGGGGGTGAGGCAGGTAGGGAGTGGTGGAGGGGGGGCGAGTGGGGCTGGGTACAACTGTAACTGGCAAAAACTTCCGCTCGATTAGTCGTGGCAGTTTCCGGCAACATTTTCCAAGCACAATTTACGCAAATTGATGTCATCAACAGCGAGACCGAGAGTCCAGTTGATTCACATGACACTCACATACACTCACATACATATTCACATACTCACTCACTCACACACACATGCACAGCGCATTCACATTCACGTGGCACGCTCACTTGGCAAATGAAGTGAATGAATGCATGTTGAGGGCAGACGGGGGGGAGCAGGGGAAGGGGAAGGGAATGCAGGGAGTCAGAGGTCACTCTGTTGACACAGCGTGTGGCCAGAGAGAGAGGGGGTGGAGGGAGGCAGAGAGAGAGAGAGAGAGAGAGGGGGAGAGTAACAGAGATTGCAGTGAATTTTGCACATTTGACGCGCTTTAAAACTGATCTGCCTGCCACGCTCCCCCTCCCCCCTCTCCCCAACCCCCATACGCCCCCTACTGTGCCTTGCTCACTGCACCCCCCTTCTCTGAACTTGCCACATGCTGCATGCCACATGCAACTGGCTGGCTGTGCTGCCCGGCGACCCAATTTAAAAGACGATTAAACATTACGCGCAGGCAGTTCTAATGAGAGATTGAGCACGTTGACTGTGGCAGAGACTGTGGCAGAGACTGTGGCAGAGGCAGTGACTGTGAGACTAACAAAAGTGCAACATCAGCTGGCTGCAACTGCGGCAGACAGCAGCAGCAGCAGCAAAACTTTGTCAGCTTGCAAACAAACAAACAAACAAATACAGATAGAGTTAGAGGCAAAGGAAGCAGCAGCAAGAGAGAGAGAGAAGGGGAAGACAGAGGGCAGAAGCAGAGATAGAGGGGAGAGAGGGGTAGCCAGAGAGAGAGAGAGACTGAGAGGGGGGGGTAAAGAGTGAGTGCAGGCAGCACAAACTCAACTGTTAACTCGAAACTCTGAACGGGACTTGAAGTGAGTTTGAGAAAGTCAAGTGCGTGTCGCTCTTGGCAGCTTCTACAGCAAAAGGCGTCTTTGTCTGCCACTGTGTGTGTGCGTGCCTGTGTGTGTGTGTGTGTGTGTGTGTGTGTGTGTGTGTGTGTCTTCTGTGTTGATTTATAAATATTTGCCTTGCAGATTCGTCAAGCCGTGGGTTATGTGCGCACTTGTGGCGCCAAAACAAGCGATTTGCCCGCTGCCAAAGCTTGCACTGCCTTGCCTGCTCTGCTCTACCCCTGCAGCCCCCTTCTGCTTGTTCTACTCTGCCCCCTTCTCACTCTCTTTTCTCCACTCTCCCTACCTCGCTTGCTTAATACATAAATAAGCAACAGCAACTTGCAACTTGCAACTTCCTGCACTTGCAACTGCAAACCGCATAAAACTGTTAAGTCCAGCAAACTGTTAAGTCGGGCTACGAACTATTCAAATTGCGCAACTAAAATGTGCCATCTATTTTCACTTGCCCCCTCCCCTCCCCTCTCTTTGTTTGCTCCTTGCCCCCCTTGGCAAAACTTGTGTGCCTTGTGGCTGGCAAAATTCCTTGGCAAATCAAAACTCAAATTGCTTTTTCTTAAAATACAAATTGAGAATTTATTGTAATTGTTTTCTTATTCCAATTTAATTGCAATGTGCACTGCAATTTACATAAAGAGAGGGAGAGAGAGAGGGGGAGAGAGGGAGAACAGTGAGCTTAACAGTGCGTGCAAATGTTGTTGTCCAGCAGACTGCATAGGCATAAGCAGCTTACGCCTACAGCCACGCCTACAGCCACGCCTACGGCTGTTGAGGGGATCTTCACTGTGTGGGCCTCTCTTTCTATCGTTGCCCTAAACAAACTGCTTTATTGTGCTCCTGCTTTACAGCGTATGTTTATGTTACTGTTTACAGAGGTTGCTTATAGGTATATACAGCGTATGTTAATGTTATTTACAGTTATGGCTTATAATGTTATGGTGCTTAGCTGCAATCCACAGTGCACTGCTTACACTGTTACAGCCTCTGCAGTTGAGTGAACTGCACTGCTTACAGCTGAGAACTTACTTATATGTAATGTTAAAGCCTCCTTGGAAGAGATCTGCAATGCTAACACGTTACTTCTAAGCAGCGCCACTACTATACTACATTTGCCTATGTATGTATATCGATACTTATATGTATAACACGATGACTATGTTAACCCTATGTTAAACGGATGTAAAACTAACTTTGAGACGAGAAGACACATTCTGTATTAGCGTGTGAAATAAAGAGGAAGTACTGCAACGTTGTGAGCGAATTATTTTGCCTTTCACACCATATATACATACTATGATTTGCACTGCTTACACTGCTTACTGCTAATAACTTTTATGCTGACAGCAAGCTGAAGTGGCCTAAGCTTGCTGTTAGCATAAGTTAATTATATCAATATTAACAGCAAGCTTAGCTTACAGCATGTTAGTTAAAAGGCACAGCAATTGCTGCCTTTATTTCGCCTCTTTCTATACTGTTCGCTGTGTTTGCTGATACAATAAACTATACAATAAATAATATATAAATAAACAATAACTTTGAAGTACTATAGAGACCTACAATGGAAAGAGTTCCATAGTTGTGACTATTTTGATCAGTTTAAGACATTTATACTCTTGCACAGGTTATATTATTATTTTAGGCAAAAGTTGACAAAGATGTAAGAACAACCTGCTGCTGAGCAGTAAACTGATGTCATCAACAGAGACGCAAAGTGCAGGTAAAGTGTATTCACATGACATTCACAGACACACACTACTGTCACATACCATCTGCAGTTGAAGAAGGCTTTCATGTTGCCAATCCACTAACAGTTACAGTTAACAGACAGTTGCCGGCAAGCAGAGCGCAATTATGTTAACAGTCACAGCAGTTTACAGATCTACACTGCTTACTCAGCACTTTACAGCTTCACATGTCATGTTGAAGTCTTCTTAAGAGATCTACAAAATGTTAGCACGCCACTTTGGGGTTGCTAACAAAGAGAGCAGTGCAACTGTTAATTAACAGCAAGCTTAGTTTGCACTCTATTAACTAACAGCTTAGGCAGCATTGCTAACTTAAAATTTAACTAAAATTTAAAGCACTCTGTAGTTAAACAATTAAAACATTGTAATGAGCATATTATAGATTGTATATATATATATATGTATATATATTGACCATAGGTTTTCAATCGGATATATATATATATATATATATATATGATGATATATATATATATATGATGGAGTGGCCAGCGCAAAGTTCCGACCTCAATCCGATTGAAAACCTATGGTCAATCGTAAGGCGACGGCTCGCACAGTATCAGTCAGCCCCATCCAACTTGGACGATCTTTGGGGGCGTGTTGAACAAGAATGGAATAATATCGCGAAAGGAATATTTGAAAAAAGAGTTGAAAGTATGCCAAAACGTATGAAAAGTGTCATAAATAATAAGGGTCTCTGGACAAAATATTAATAATGCATTTATTTTGTATTTTTTCTTAAATGGTGCAAAACTGAGTACATGCCGCATTGTTTTTGTTTTTGAATTATTAAAATTGCATTTCTTCTTTTTCAATTTTGCTATATACGCCTAATTGTAGAAAATAAACAAGGTGTTCAATAAAAATAAAGTTTTTGCCATTTACATTATTCGTTTAATATTTACGTGAGCTCAAACATGAAAACGTTGTTCGTGGAATCACTCTTGCTCCCCACTGTACATGTGTATGTATACAGTTAAACAATTAAAATATTATAATGAGCATATTTATTGCTGTGTATTTTAGTTTATGGACTTTAACATTGTGTGTTTATTGTGTGTTATTTGTGTGTTATTTGTGTGTTTGTTGTGGTTTGCCACAGCGACAATTTAAGCGAATGCGCTTTTGTCGCCTGTTGAAAACAAAGCAGGGCTTTTAACGTGTCTCCCCCTCTCTCTTCCTCTCTCTCCCCGTCTGTCTCTCCCACTCCCACTCTCTCTCTCTCTCTCTCTCTCTCTACCTTGCTCTGTTATTCTATTACAGTTTACAGTTTACAGTTTTCATAATGCACAAGTTCACACTGAGATAGTTTTTGGCCACGGCGAACTTTGCACTGCGAGCACTTTATGGATTTATTTCTGCAGACTTTTACCTGCACCCCCTCTCTCCACCAGCCCTCTCCACCCCCCTCTACCAGCTCCTTTCGAACTTAATGCGAGATTTGCCGCAAACTTTATGTGTTTGTTTGTAAATGCGAACTGCGGATGCGAACTGCGGAGTGCGGACATCGTTGCAAGTATTTTTGCGCAGGGGCAGAGAGGTTGCGTCGTGACAGGCTGCTTGCCTCATGCCTCAAGCAGTTGCGCCACTGCTGCAAAGTTAATAGAAAATTAGCTGCAAGTGTTGTTTGCAAACGGGGCCAGAGCTGCTGCAACGTGAGCAACGTGTGCAACGTGCCACTGCTTAAGCCATGCGGTGGCAAGTGCCAAGTTCATTTCGCCGTGCGCAAATCTCTGTCGCGGTCGCGGTCGCAGTCGATGTCTCTCTTCTTTCTGCTGTCTTTGCACCACACTGCCTGCTTGCCACTTGCCACTTGCCACTTGCCACTTGCCACACTCCACAGCGACACCTTTTTGGCTGGCAGTTCATAAAGCAAATTGCATTTCATTGGCGCGGCCAAAAGGCGCTGGCAACGCGCAGTGGCAACTCAAGCCTTGCCGCATAATCTGCTCCGCCAGCGCCCATAAATATGCAATGGTTTTGTCGTGCCACGTAGAGAGAGAGAGGGGGGTGAGGGGGGGTAGCTACCTGCCTCGATTTGTGGCATAGTGCCAACTTCATTATGGGGCAAGCTAGAACTGCCTGCCTGCCTTCAACTCTGCTCAGCCCTGTGGCATCGATTAAGCTTGCCACGACCCCCCCACGACTGTGCAGATAAGACAGCGCACTTTCAATTGCAAGAGAGACAACAGTGCAACAACTGTGCCACCTGCCCCCGAAGGTGGCAAGTTGCCCCATTGCTTTTTCCTTTTTCGTTTTCCGCTTCAATTGCTGCCGCATCGATTGCACGTATGTTGCACAGAGGGGGCATGTGGCATGTGCCACAAGGGAAGGCGGGGGGGAGGGGTCGGATATTCCTCGCAGACTCAGCTTGTTGCGCTCGGCTGCAATAAACAAGAGCGGCAGCAGGGGAGGCGTCTCCCTTGACGCCTGCAACTTGAGCAAAGTGTTGGCAGCTGCAGCGCCGTGTCTCTCTCTCTCTCTCTCTTCCTCTGTGTGTGTCGCATGTGGCAAGTGTGTGTGGTGCGTGGCAAGTGTGGCATTGTTTTTAATTTATCTAAATTGAAAAGTGCAACAAATCGCCGCACAACAACTTGCAACTTGCCCCCCAAAAATGGACGCACAAGATGCGCGACTTGTGGCTGACGAAGCAGACAACAAGACAAGGCAGAGAGGGAGATAAAGAGAGAGAGAGAGGAAGACAGACAGACAAGCAGACAACAACTTGGGCAGCCTCAGCAGACAGCAGACAAGTCAGGGGCGTAGTCGTGGCAGGGCGGGGGGTGGCGGTTCGTGGCTGCCTCTGGGGCAGGCGTAAAGAGCAAGACATTTGCTGAAATAAAATTTCAATTTGCTTGAATTTCATTTGTGTCTCTCGCTTGCCTCGCTGTCTCTCTGTGCGGAAGGGGGGTAGGGGAGTGTGCGGGTGTGTCCCTGCTTTATCGCCTTGCCAGTTAACGTCAGCTTGGTTTACCGTTATGCTTGGCTGCGTGCGCCGCCAGTCGACGACGGAGGTAGGTCGAGAGAAAGAGAGAGAGAAGTAACAGAGGTTGTGGAAGAGGGGATAGACTGGCAGGGTGTAGAGCAAGGGAGGGTGTTACTGAGAGCGGTATACTACAAGCTGAGGTCCAGATGAAGCCAGCGAGGGCAGTGCAGGCGAAGAGCAAGTTCCAGAGGGGGTACAGTGAGAGGGGATAACCCGAACAGGAAAAACCCGTGAAGGAAAACCCTAAAAGGAACAAGAGAGGTAGACTGAGAGGAGGTAGAGTAAAAGGGGGTGGCTCTGAGAGGGGTATAGTTCGAGCAGAGGTACAGGCGAAACTAGCAAACGCAGTACAGGCAAGCGGGCAGCTTGAGAGGGGGGTACAGCAAGGGGGGATAGCCCACCAAGAGTAAACCCCAAGAAGGAAAACCCAAGACAGAGCAAGGAATACTAAGAGGTGATAGAGCAAGAGGTTGGGTGGCTCTGAGGGGGGGTATACTACCAGCAAAGGTACAGAAGAAACCAGCGAATGCAGTCCACAGCAAAGAAATAGCACAAGAGGTGCTACAAGGAGAGAGGGGATAACCCAAGCAAACCCAAGAAGGAAGAAGAGAGGTAGACTGAAAGGTTGTAGAGCAGGAGTGGATGGTTTCGGGGGGGTGTAGTATAAGCTGAGGTCCAGGAGTATCCAAAGAGGGCAGTACAGGCAGGCAGGCAGTTGAAGAGGGGTTACAAGGAGAGAGGGAATAACCCACTAAGAGTAAACCCCAAGAAGGAAAACCCAAGACAGAGCAAGAGAGGTAGACTAAAAGGCGATAGTGCAAGAGGGGGTGGCTCTGAGAGGGGTATACTAGCTGAGGTACAGAAGTAGCCAGCGAGGGCAGTCCACAGCAAAGAGAAAGAACATGACGTGCTATAAGGAGAGGGGTTAACCCACCAAGAGTAAACCCCAAGTAGGAAGCGAGTTAACTGCGAACCACTTGCACAACTTTACAGGACTCTCGCCGGACAACTGGCATTGGTTGTGCCAAATATTTGTGCTACGCGATTCTCACGGGCACTCGACTGTCTGTTGGCCATACCCTGCCCGCTCTCCCTCACCCCCTGCTACCTCCTCTTGGAGTATTCCCGCTGGTGACGTTTGTTGATGGTTTCCAGGTGAATGCACGAATTGCGTTCGCCGTCTTAAATAATAAATGAATGTCGGATTGTTTTTGTCGCTGCCTTGGCTACGCAGCAGTCTCCACTCGCCACTTGCCAGTGGCTCCCACTCCCCCTCCCTCTCTCTCTCTCTCCTTCCTCTCTCCTCCTTCCTTCGATCTGCCATAATTCCAGCTGGCCGCTGATTGCCGTCGTTGGTCGTGGATTGCTTATTTCTTAAGTGGCAATGGTTTTGTTTATTAAAGCAGTTGCCCCGCCGCCCCTCCCTACCCTCTTCCTCTTCCTCTGCCTCTTCTCATCTCCCCTTCCTCTCCCTCCATCCCTTCTCCTCCTTTCCTTTCCTGCTTTGCAATGTCGCCACAGGGAATTGCTTGCTTCATGCGCCACAGCCACAGTGCCGGCCAAGTAATTAAGGCAAATGATATGTGCAGTCGTTGGGAAACTGGGCGTTGCCTGGGCGTGGCATACTGCGTTGATAGATTAACTCGCTGAAGATGCTGGCAGCGAGGCAAGGCGTCTGACTGCGTGCCTCATGTCGGCAACTTAATTACCCAAACAGCTGATGAGGCAACATTTTGATAGGGCAGGAGGCGGAGGTAGCTGCCCCCCGCCATGATGCAGCAACAATACGCGACATACTTACGCGCTTTATATAGAAATTACCTCATAAATAGCAAGTACCGATCGACAATTAATGCTTATTCATTTCCATTTACAATTTGTGCCAACTGCGGGTGTTCAAGTGCGCAGATATGTGAAACAGAACAGAAGGAAATGAGAGAATTAAAGTAAATTAAAGGTTAACAGTACTTGCTGTGACTGTTAAGGTTTCGCTGTTATGTTACATGAGCTGTTAGGGAAGTAAAGGGCGTTTCTGTTAGTTAACAGAGACTGTTGAGCACACATTTCAATGATAAATGATTGAGTATGCACTGCTTACATATGTTACTTATGTTAGCATGTTATTGCTGCTGTTAAACTGCATTAATGTTATTTAATATAATATGTTAAACTTTAACTGTGCTTTGCTCTTAATTAGATAGAGCTGAATGAACTGTGTAATGTGTAATGAGAATATACTGCTAACTTTATAAAGTGTGATTTTTTAGCTATTATCTTTTTGGCAACACTGCTTTAAACAGCTGACGCACGTTTCGTGTTTTGTAACACTGTCAAATATCTTCAGTTTGGTCTATAATTCAACAATGAATTGTCTGACAAACGAACAACGTTTGCAAATTATTGAATTCTGTTATCAAATTGCTTGCTCTGTTAAGAAAGTTCATTGCGCGCTTCTTCCATGTGTTTTGTTTTGGAAAAACTTTCCTATGGCTCATAAAAAATCACCCTTAATGCGTAAATGATGAACTTAAAGCAAAGGTTGTGCTTCTAAACATGACTCATGTTAGTTGGAAAAGGCTTTTACTAAATTTCCCTGTTAATTAACTTCATTGCTTGTTCAGTAAAGAAAAGATTGCGTAGCATATTTAACTTATACAAATATGTTAACACTATGTTAGCCTCATTTGTGCTGATCTGTTGGACTAAAGCTGGGCTGTACTGCTCTTATAAAGTATGGCAGAAGGTGGAATATGACTGTGTGTAATAGCTATGTAATGAGAATGCACTGCACTGCACTGCCATCTAAATATTGTTGGTAAAGATGTTATGCATGCTATATGAAATATATTCCTGATTGTTGGTCTCTAATTACACTTCCCTGTTAACTAATTGCAGTGTCTGTTCAGCATAATGTAGTTTCCATTGCCTATTTATAATATATTTATATTATATTTATTTATATTTATATTTATTGTTTATATTTATTTATAATATACATATGTTTCCAGTATGTTAGCCTTTTTTAGTGTCTCTCTCATCTGTTAAGCTGAAGCTGTTCTTCACTGTTAACATTAAGCATGGAACTTGGCACAGAGTTTGCAGAATTTATCACTAGCTCTCTTCATTGATTTACCTGCTGTTTACATGCTGTTATTGCAGCTCTTGATCATCACTTAACATATGTTAGTTCTCACTATCTGTTAGCCTAACCATGATTGACAATTGAGCCTGTGAAACAGATCTGAGACAGTTCTTGCCTTACCAGTGGGTGCCTTCTCAGAGTGCCTTGTCTCCTCTGTTATTTACATGCTTCTGTTGCAACTCATCACTTAACATATGTTAGTTAACACAATCTGTTAGGGTGAACATTCTTACTTAGTTCTGTTAACTGACAGCTGCGCCTGGGAGACCGTTCTGAGACATTTATAAGACAGTTCTTGCCTTGTCTCTCTCTCTCTCTTTGTCCGTCTCCCTCCCTCTACACTTCTCTCTCTCTCTCTCTGTGCAATCTCTACTTCATACTGCTATCTTCACCCTATCATCTGTGATTTATGCCTGCATTTTGCGCTGTCCAAATGAAAACAAAGAACATATTTATTGAATAATATTTGAAAGACAAACGTGTTTTTATTGGAATTTGATAATTGCATTTTATGTTTAATCGCAAATCGTTTAATTGCGCTTAAATATTTGCTGCGCATTGCTGGCTGGCTGCTGTTGTTGTTGTTGTTGCTGCTGCTGTTGCTGTTGCACACATTTCTTCATTAGTTCCCCAGGCCTGGCCAACGTTGCGTATGCGTGATGCGAGCTGTCGTTGGATTTATTAAACAAAAGCGTGAAGTAATTACGCAATTGCGTAGATAGATTTATTTCGAGTGCAGTTATTAATACGAGCGGGTAGCGTGTCGCGGGGGAGGGGGCGTGGCAGCTGCGGAATTTTTTAATTATATGCAAATTATATGAGAAATACTTCACGGACAAACTACAAAATGCAATTAATTAATTTAGCAACCGCACGCAATGCAAATGTTGCAACTGCAACACGACAACAACATTTGTTGCAACATTTCATTTTGCATTTAATTTTTGTATTTAATTTCATTCCATTTCATTTCGTTTCATTCCCTTTTTCGTGTCATTTCACATCGTTTCATCGTTTATTCAATTTGCAGCTAAATCCACAAGGCAAACAGCGGCGATTTGCAGGCTGCCACTCTCTCCCCCTCTCTGCCTTTCCCCCCATTGCCTGCCTTGCTAATTTGTAAATGATTTTCACCTGTTTTTTTATTGCTGTTGTTGTTGTTGTTGTTGTTGTTGCTCCCGCGGCGACAGTTTTGTGTCTGTTCTGTTTGTTTCTTTGCTCGCTGCACATTTTCATATTTTCCATTAATTTTCACCAGTCACTCTTTTGTAATGCCAGTTTTATTCACGCTTCCGCGAGCACACACAAAACACACGCACAGGCACACACATGACATACATATACACACACACACATGCACACTCACACACTTGTACACATGAGCACACTTGTCTGTGTGTGTTTATATATGTATGTATATATTGCATCCAAAAAGCGCTGGGAACATGCTGCGAAATGAGCAGCTTAAATTGACTTAGTGGCGACTTTGTTGTTGCCTTGCTGTCTCCCTCTTTCGCTCTTCACTGTTCCTCCCTATCCACTGCACTTTAATCTGCAGTCTTCCTTTCTTCTTCGCTTTCTTCACACTTCACTCTTTACTCTTGTTCTCTCTATACTCTTTGCCTCAAGAGTGTCCCTCTCTCTCTTAACACTTGATCTCCCTTCACTCTTCCTTCTTCTTCACTCTTTCTCTTTCTTCAAACTCTCTCCCACTTTACTCTCTCTCTCATTACTCTTTTTTCACCTCTCTTCCCTCTTTACCTGCTCTTTCTTTGCAGTACCTCTCTCTTCACTTACCCTATCCGTCTTCACTCTTGCTACCTCTTTAGTCTTCATAATCTCCCTATTCACTCTTCTTGCTTCCTCTTTCTTCACGCTTCCATCTTCCTCGTTCTTTTGTCTTCCCTCTTCTGCTCCTTCTTCTGCTCCCTCTTTACTACTGCCTCTCCCTGTTCACTCTGTTTACACTCTCTTCCTCTTCACACTGCCTCTTCACTGAGCTTCTCTCTTCAGCTTTCCTTTTGCTTTACTCGTGCTCTTTCTTCACTCTTCTTCCCTCTTCACACTTCTTTCTTTTTCACACATTTCTTCTCTCTTCACACATTTCTGCTCTCTTCACACTTCCTCTCTCGTCACACTATATCCCCTCTTTACTCTCTCTTCCCTCTTCGCCCGCTACACTCTCTCACAGTCTCTCTCTTCATTCCTTCTTCCGCTTCACTCTCTCTCTCTCTTCACTCCTTCTTCCGCTTCACTCTACCTTCTCTCTTCACAGTTCCTCTTACCTTCACCCTTTCTCCCTCTTCGTTGCTCTGTTCGCACTGCCTTCCTCTCCACACTCAATGTTTCTTCATTCTCCACTCATTCTTCCTTCAGGCTCTTTCACACTCTTCACTCGCACTTCCTCATCACTCTTTCTCCTTCTTCACACTTCCTCTCTTTACTCTTCACACTTCTTTCCCCGTTTACACTCCTTTTCTTGAACACTTCTTGTTGAGCTGGTGATACGAGCCCTTATCAGTTCTCCGTCCAGTTGTCTAGCAATGCACACGGGGCGCGAGAATGATAAGGGTACGAATGCACCGATCAGCCTGCAGCACAGACTGACCACATACAATTAGCAGACACTGTAGTAGTTTCGATTACACACACACTGTGCATATACTCACCCAGTCATTATATTCAGTTCAGCTGCTCTCCGTCATCAATCATCAATCCCGCGTTGTCTCTGTTAAATGCGCGACAAATTTCACTTTTTAGAAAAATCACGCAAATATTTTTGACAAACTCACCAGCTGTGGCAGACAATGCAAATACAGTTAGCCAGAGGCACGAAGGGTTTCAGGGGGGGAGTCATAAAAAATACAGCAGGCAAAGCGTAATTTGCAAATGAAAGCTGCACAACAAAAAATAGAAAAAGAAGTACGCGCTGCCTCAGCTACGCTCAGCTCAGCTCATGTGCATACGCCATTTGCATGCATACATATTAAACAAGCACACACGCACACACACACACACATAAATAATTCAGCAAGCCGAGAGGAAGCGGAGGGAGAGAAAAAGAGGCAAACCTCCGCTTGGGCCAGCAATTGTTTTGTTTGCCAAAGTGTTGCCTACTTTTGTGCAGCTGGCAATAAACTGCATTTTTGAGTGCAAGCGCCCAACTGCTTTGCCGACTCTGCACAGAAGCAAAAGTGTTGCCTGCTTTTATGCGCAGGCCAAATAAAATTCCGTTTTTAACAACTTCTAAACCAATTGACGCTGCAATTGCAATTGAATTCGCATTCGAATCGTTTCGAATCGATTTCTAAACTGCAATTTGAGGCAACATTTTTGAAAGCAGCAGCGCAGCTTTTAGTTTGAAGTGCAAGCGCACACTAATTGATTCAGTCACAGCCACAGCAGTTTATCATGCAGAGTCGAGCCGATTTTCGGCACAGAATTTATTGGATTTCCAATTGAATGCACTGCAAAAAAAACCAACTACATATGCGTTCTCTCTCTCTCTCTATAAACAGTGGCACAAAGTTGATGTCAATTGAGGATCGAGCTTAAGAGACGCAGCCTCGAAATTAGCCAGCTTTATAGATGAAACCAATTCTGCCAGACACTGTCGAGAGGTTGCTCCTGTGCGTGTGTGTGTGTGTGTGCTGTTATGAATTTTGAAATGGAATGCTGGCGCTGTCCTTGCTGCTGCCTGCCATGGCTGCTGCTGTGTAATAAATCAAAACTATGCAACAAAACGCGCCACAAGGATGCCAAAAGGACTTATCTGTGCGCCATATAAAACGTTAAAACGCTGCCCAGTTTGGGGCCAGCACAACTTGCCCCATAGCAGCAGCAGCTGGTACACCTCGGCAGGCGACAGCCGCAAAACCAACAGAGACAGGGAGGGAGAGAGAGTTGCCCGAGCTGAAGCTGCCCTTTTGGCACAGCACTGTTTTTTCACTGTTGCACTTTTACGGTTATAAATTTCAACACACACAGGCACACACACACACAGGCACACTTGCTCGTTCGCTTGCTGCACATAAAACCGGACACATGCTTTTAATCTTCGGCACAAACATGCTCACTGCTCGCTGATGCATGGCAACTCTGAGGCCAACTACGAGGTGCAGGCAGCAGGAGATGGAGGGGGCAAGGGCTGGGGGAAGTTGCTGCATAAAATCTTCCGGCGGAAGTTAAAGCGCTTTGCAGAATGTGAGCCACTGTGCCAGCGCGTTTCCTCTGCTGCTACTTTAACTGCCGTCGCGCAAAAGTATGCAGCACATTGCCAAACTAAAAGTATGCAATGCAAAATGTCAGCGCGCCTTTTGTTTTTCAATTAGCCCTCGCGCTCTCAACTTTTCGCTGCAAATATTCAATTTTCCACATACACCGAGACTGTTTGGCATTTTCGACGAGGCGCGATTTTGTGAGCATAACCCAAGCGACGCTTATCGGCTTTATGTGGCGTTTTTATGTGGCGACATTTAGCGCCAGCAGCAGCAGCAGCAGCAGCAGTTGAGCAGAGCAGAGCAGAGCAGAGCAGAGCAGAGCAGAGCTTGCCCTGTGACTGTTACTGTGCCATTGTTTGCATCTGGGCCATGCGGCGGTTTGGCTAACCAATAATGGTCATGGCCACGGCAATTGGCCAGCCTGCAGGGCAGGCCTGCCCTGTCCTTCTCCTTCTCCTTCCTGTCCTGCCCTGCCCTGCCCTGCCCGGCCCTTCTCCTCTCTTCCCTCGCCTTTTCTCTCTGCTGCCTCGTGTTTGCCTCGTGTCGCCATCGTGTGTTGTGCTTGCTTGCGCTATCGCCGCAGGCCAAGCACGGCCGGCAGCCGTGTCCGGGTTAGGCTGCTACCCATTTTGTTTGTTGCCCTTTGGCCCCTTGCGGGAGGGAAGGGGGCGCCCTTATCAGCCTGGCCTGGCGATGCGCAGGTGCTTTAAATTTCCAACATGTTGACCAAACAAGCACACGGACATGCACAGGCATGCACGGGGGGCATGTGACAAAAAGCACAGCATACAGTAGGGGTCGGCCAGCCTGCTCTGCACAGTTTGCATATTAGTTGAGCGCCGCATCGATGTGAATGTGCTGCCAGCCAACCTCTCCTCTCCTTCTTCTCCTCTCCTCCCCTCCCTTCATGCTACTCCTTGCTGCCTTTGTGAATAACGGCACATTTAGCGCCCAACGTTATGAATATTGAAACAATTTTACGCTTGCCATTTTGAATTTTGAATAGATTTTTGCGGCCTGCCTACGGGCAACATCAGCATCGTCATCGTCATCGTCATCGTCATCGTCATCCTTATCCTCATCCTCATCCTCATCCTCATCCTCATCCTGTACTGCCTGCACTGCCTGCCTTGTCGTGCTAGTCCTTTTGCTGATGATGTGCGGTCGCTTTTGTGATTTGCTTTACTAGCAAAGTTGCGCCTCGGCACAACTTTGGCAGCCGCAGGATGTGGCTTCGTTGCAAGACGCCGCTGCTACTACTGCTGTGGCAAGTGGCAAGTTGACACAGCTCCCAGACCCCCACCCCCCCCCCTTCCTACCACTCCCTCTGCCTAGGCAAACAGCCTGCTCTATGGCGTAAACGCTTTTTGTAGCATACTTTGCGGTGCTCACTTGAAATTTCTTGACGAGGCGGCAACGGCGAGCTGTGAATGATGCCTGCAATTTTCGAATATCTACTGAGTAGATCAGCTAGAGTGTGAGCAGGCGAGTCTATTGAAGAACGTTGTTTATTGCAATTGACAAGGAGCTGCTCTCACTAACACTCTTCCTCTCTCCCTTTCTGCATTATATAAGGTAATTGTATTATTTTGTAGCATACTTTGCTGTGCCTGCTGGAAATTGCTTGAACTGTGAATAAGGCAGGCAATTATCGCATATCTTGCAAACAGATCGTTTAGAAATAGTGCAAAGCGCTTTATAATGCAGCAGAGAGTGTGTGAAAGAGAGGGGTAGACAGAGAGAGAGAGAGAGAGAGGTAGAGAGCTGCCATTTAAGAGCACCGCCTGCAAATCTCTTGCTAAAATTCTTGGCAACACTTCAAAAAGCGACGTCAGAGCATGTGTGTGCCGCATCTATTAACAAAGCGGACAGACAGACGAGGAGGAGGAGGAGAAGGAGGAGAAGGAGGGACATAAACAACTGGCAACGGAATAAATAAAATACTCGAGCTAAACAAAAACAAAAACAACGAAATAAACAGCTGATTTTATTTGCATCAATTGAAAGGAAAATGATGAAATCAAATTTCCGATAACCTTTTACACAATTTGTTTGACATGAGATCAAAATTAGGCACAAATGAACAAATAGAGTGGGGGAGGGAGGGGGGTACAACAGGAAAATGCATGTAAAATATGTGGAAATCAATTTTCAATTTTGGATTATTTGTTATTGACAAAATGCGAGAGAGTTCCAAGTGCAAAATGGACACGGAGAATGTACGCACGACATGCGCAACCTGAGTCCAAAAGGGCGCACACAATTTGCATATGAAAGTTGAGTATGCAAGAGAGTGTGTGTGTGTGTGTGTGTACGAGTGTGTGTATGCAAATGTGACTGCATTTCAAATGAATTTCGCATGTAAAATGCTTCAAATAGTGAAAATCAAAACAATCAAGTGAAGCGTTTAGGCAGACCGCAAAAGGGTAGCGCAAAGGGCAGGGGGTGGGGGCTAGAGGGCAAAAGGTAGTGGGAAGGGGGAAGGGGTGTGTGGAGGGTCAGTAAAGCCGAAAAACGAAAACGAAACGAAACAAAATGTCATAAATATAAAATCAAATGCAAATTGAAAGCAGATCGAGCGATAGATACGATTCAAATGGACAGCGAGAGAGAGAGAGAGAGAGAGAGAGAGAGGAGGCAGGCAGAGGGGTATGCAGAAAGGAAGAAGGGCAACCAGAGAGCAGCAGAGTAGCAGAGAGAAGTGAGGGGTAGAGAGAGAGAAATGTGTGGCAGGGAGAGAGACAGGCAGAGAGAGAAGGAAGACACAGATAAAAGCGGAGTCCGAATTTATTGAAAGGATTTGCAGGCTACAAAGCGCAGCTGACAGTGTGTTGCCGGTGTATGTGTATGTGTATCTTTATCTCATGTATGTATGCATGTGTGTGTGCCTGTGTGTATGCATGTGTGTGTGTGGCGGATGTGTGTATGTGGTATTTGCATTTAATTAGCAAAAAACTATGCATAGATTGGCATTGTTGATTTGGCAAACAACACACAGAGAGAGAGAGACGGAGACGGAGAAGAAAGGAGACAGTGAGAGAGAAAGAGAGGGGGAAAAGGAGTGCAGGACAGAGAGAAAAGAGAGAAGAGAGAGAGAGAGTAGACTCATGCATAAATATTAATTTGTTTATGGATAACGATTGCAATTACACAAAACGTTTATAAATTATGCAGCGCATATGAATGGCAAGCCACGCCCCATTCCCCTGCCTCGTCTCTGTCTCTTGATTGTTTAATGGAGCCACACGCAACCACAAAATCAAATCAACGGAAGTTGTTCTTGTTATTGCTGTTGTTGCACTTGACAAATTCAGCAATATTCGTGTAATTAACATTAAATCATAATTGAAAAATATTTCACATAACGGAAATTTACAATTGTGTGCGTGATTCACATTTCAGAGATAAGCTGGGAAGGCAGGGGAGGGCGAAGAGGAGCTTAACGAGGGAAGGAAGTAGAGAGGGAAGTGCAGAGAGAAGATTACAGCAAGGCATGGTTGGAGAGGTAGAGGAGTGGAAAGTGCAGTTCTAATTGCAACTTGGAATGGTTAAGGCAAAGGCAAATGAAAGGGGAGTAGCAAGAGCAGTAGAAAGCGTAGCAGCAAGACTAGAGAGAGAAGTACACAGAGTAGTAACAAGAGCAGAAGAAAGAGAACTACACAGAGTAGTAAAAAACGAAGAAGAAAGAGAAGTACAAAGAGTCGTAGAAAGTGTAGCAGCGAGACTAGCAAAAGGGATAATAAAGTGAGTAGAAGAGGTTGAAGAAAGTGTAGAGAAAGAGTAGAGCAAGAGTTGTAGAAAGGGTAGTTCAAAATGTTGTAGAAAGGGTAGTTGCAAGAGTAGAGCTAGAGTAAGGAAAGACTAGTAGAAAGAGTAGTAGAAAGGGTAAAAGCAAGCCAAGCAGACAAGTAGTAGAAAGGGTAGCCTTAAAGTACATTCTAATTTGTTGTTTGAGTTAACAAAAAGAAAAGAATGAGCTGTAGCAAGAGCAGTAAAAAGTGCAGCAGAAGAAGGGAACAAAATGCTTGCACACAACAAACAAGAAGAGAAAAGGGTAGAGTAGTAGAGAAGTGTTGTACAATAGTAAGAGTACTACCAAGGACAATAGCAAGGCTAGTATAAAGTGTAATCGAAATTCTTGCATTGTTAAATGAGGAAAAAGAAGTCAAAAAGGTAGCCACAAAGTACAGAAGAATGTGCAGTACAAAAAGGAGTACAAAGAACTGAGTAGGAAACAGTTAAAGAAGGAGAAGAAGGGCAATTGAAGTGTTGGAGCTGCAGCCTGAGTTTCCAAATGTAGTAGCAAGATTCTTCGACTTAGAGTAGTAGATGAGGTAGTAGAGGAGGTAGTAGAAGTGGTAGTAGAAGATGGACAATTGGAGCCTGAGTTTGGCATTGGCACTGCAGCCTGAGTATTAAAAGGCAGTAGCAAGAGAACTAAGAAGCGTACTAAGAAGTGTACTAATAAGAGTAGAAGCAGTAGAAGTTGTAGTAAGAAATAGAGTAGAAGATGGAACTGAAGGGGAGCATCAAACCAGAAGCATCAGTGCAAGTATAAACGGCAACACAGAGTGCAGTTTAATAAAGCAAAAGACAGTGGCAAAGCCAGTAGAAAGGCAAATAGAAAAGGCAGAAGAAAGGGTTGTTAATAAAGGAGTAGAAGTGAAGGTATATCCTATAATGATAAATGATAATGATAATGAATGATAATAAAGGTATTGAGGCAGGTTAAGCCAGTGGAAGAATAGTACTAAATGAAGTAGCAAAGACAGTAAAAAGAGAACTTCAAAAGACAGTTCAAAGTGCAGCAGAAAGAGTAGTAAACAAAGGCTTAAGAGCGCATTCTTTATTCCTGCTTGCCTAGGCAAATTTCACCTAATCTAATCAATTTCGCTGTGCATGGCAAATTCGCCGCGCCACGTCTCATGTAGGATCAGATGACGTGGCAAGTGAGTTATGTGGAAACTTGAGATTTCGCCTGCTTCTACTTCTTCTTCTTCTTGTGCTACTTCTGCTACTTTTGAGTCGTTCTACAGAAACAGTACGACGTCGTTAGGGTTCTGATATTTCTGGTATTTGCCTTTGCGATAAGAAATATTCATAAAATTCTTTAAAATTTCATTACTGAAATGAGTTTAAGATTTGCCGCGATTTGGTACAGTTTGACAGGCATTGCAGCTAATCGGGTAAGCAAAGGAACTGCAGCTGCAGCTGGGAATACAGATAAGAAGGCAAACAGAGAGGGAGTAGGGGGAGGAAAAGAGGGAGATGAGGAAGAAGAGGGAGAAGAGGCAGAGCACAAGGTTTCCCTTTGCTGAACCCACACAAGATTAGCCTGTGGGGGGGTCAGATAAGTCAAGTGGCAGCGTTGCCAGACAATTCACATGCATAATTGATATCCAAGTGGAGTAGAGAGGGGAATGGAGAAGGGACAGTGGGGAAGTTACTGTGTGGTCGTGTCTCATTTGAAACGCAAAATGGCAGCGCAGCTAATCAATTGGAAATGTTTTAAGGCCTCAGCTGAGCTGAGCTGCAAGAGACGGAGCTGGCAGATGGAACTGGGAAAAACGTCAGTCTAAGACGCTAATTAATCATGCAGAGAGGCAGAGAAGAGGAGAGAGAGAGGGTGGAGCAGAGGTAGAGTGCTGGGAAATTTGGCCAGAAAAGTCAATTTAATTGATGGCAATTCCAGTGGCAGCAGCAGCACAAGAAGAAGCTCAAGTAGAAGCGTCGCTGGGCAAAACAACCACCACCAGAAGAAGCAGCAGCACCAACAGCAGAGGTAGCAGCAGAGGAGTCAAGGATTTCCCTTCGAACCGCAGGCTCAATTACATGTGTGTGTGCGACCAACAAGAACAAGAACAGGCAGCAACAACAAGAGGCAACACAACATGCAATACATCAGTCGAGGTCGAAGGTTGAAGGGTCGAACTTGAGCAGAGAATTCGCCATGTGATTTGCATGGATAATTTGACAGATTACTTCGCATTGGTCAGCAACGTAGCAGAAGAGTGTGGCAAGGGGAGTGCGGGGAGAGAGAGAGGGAGAGAGGGGAGAGTGCACATTGCAATTGGCCTGGCAAGCTTTGTGATTAATTGCCTTGGCAACACAGTCGGACTTATCGAGGCAATCACTGTAGAAATCGCAGCATTATTTCCAAGCAAAAGTCACAAAATGAGACGAAAAGAATTCAAAGGAAACTACAATATGTTATGTAGTTTCGAGACGAAAGTGCGATAAGCAATTGGGGAATTTCCAAGCTAAAAATGGAAATAACTTAAATTTCATATGGGTTGCGCTTTTAAAACGATAAGCTACTTAAGAAGTGCTATACAATTTGAGGTTATGTCTGTGTGGAATATAGAAATGAGGCAAGTATAATGGAATATGAAAACTATTCTTGTTGCAGCTGATGCTGGCAAGCAGTTTTAGACTTTATTATACTACATGTATGTTTATATAAGTATTATATGTTTATCATCAACTTGTGGTTCTCTTTGTTCTCTTTCTACTCTATAAGGAGCATAGCAATGTTGTTTGAATGCTTCATGTGGTATTTAAGCTATAAGAAAAGGATTGGCTTGCATCTTTGAACTTTATATCTCATATATATATCAAGCAAAACATTCATTCTCTTGTGCACATTCTAGTCAAAGAAGAGATGTTTCTCATTTCTTAGCTAACTGGTAGTATGTTAAACATTCATTCACTTTCTAAACATTAACACATTGGGGAATATTGCGATAATGTTGTGTTATCTATAAGAAAACACAGTCATTTCTTATTTCTACTCATTTCTACTTATCTTCCTCATTTCTTTATCATCACAGTCAAGTCTTTATACTGAAAATACGACATAGAAATATAGTTGTAATAAGTTATATGATATATATCAATATATATATATGTTATGTATCTACAATCTCCAATGCCTTCATCTCTATAATATGCAAACTATTCATTCTCTAACTGCATTCCTTGATATGCCTCGACATTTCTAGATATTCCCTGATATTCAAGCACTATCTGCCTATTTAGCATGCTCTATACCCCGTTTAAACTTAACTATATCACCAATTTGTTCCATATGGAACATTCTTATCTCTCTCTCTCTCTCTATATATATATCTCCCTCCCACTCTCTCATGCCATAGCTTCATGCCCACAACCACATTAGATTGATCAGTCGCAATTCTCCAGTCTGCCTTTCACTCTTTCTGCCTTTCTTAATGTCTTTCTTCTTCTCTTTCTTCTTGTACGCCTTGTCCAATGAACATGTCAACCATTCAAATTGATTTAATGCTATATTCCCATATAGATGGACTGAAAATAGCCCCGAGTAATTTGGGTGCGCGCCAAACGAACTGTCAATTGGACAACGAACGTTGAAGGCGCCGCATACCCTATGCCAAGGTAGCAAGAGAGTCTGCACGATAGTCCATATAAGGGGAAGTGGAGAGTGTGGAGAGAGAGGAGAGTGGAGAGTGTGTAGAGTGCCCAGTGCGGCTTAACTGTTCACTTCCTGGCCCGCATGGACGGAAGTCGGAGGTGGAGGCAGAGGAATTTGGACAGCAACTGCCTCTAAAGGGGGCCATGGGGGCAGGCGGGCAGTGGTGGCAAGGGGGCAAAGGGGCACGTGAGTGTCGCCAACATGGAGCACTTGAACGATAAGCGACAACAACAACAACAGCAGCAACAACAAAGCGACAACAGCAACACAAATGCGACGCACATTTGAATTTCAATTAGAATTTTAATAATCGAAGCAGCGGCGTCTGCTGCCAGTCTCTGTGTGTGTGTCTATGTGTGTGTGCACATAAATTTAGCTTCCGTTTTATCCCCTCATCTATCCATTGCCCCTACTGCCCTGCTGCTCTACACCCTTTCGCTGCCCCATTTGAAATTGTACCGCATTTTTATTTATTTTTTCTTTTCTTTTGGTTTAATTTATCAAAATGTTTGCCGCGTGCTGATGGATCTGCCACATGTGTCCGGCTGCGCAGCTTGTTGCAAGCTAAATGAAAACATAAATAAAATTAGTCAGAGGCGTTGGCAGCAGGAGGGGGCGGGGCACGGAATTAGCGCAAGGACAAAGTGAAGCGAGGCGAGGCGAGACGAGGCGAGTTAAGGAATTTCTTGTCTTCTGGCTCGTGTTGTTGCTGTGGCGAATCCCACAAGGATTAAGCAAAGCCCAAAGCACGAAAAAAAGCGAGTAAAAAAAGCTAAAACATTTTGCTAATTTTTTTGCCAGTGTCAGAGGGAGGAGGGAGAGGGAGGGAGAAGGAGAGTGTGTGAATGTTTGTTGTGCCATATACAAATTTAGCGACAAGCTCGCTGACAACAGCAACAACAAAGAGACAACAAAGCCCAAAAGGCAAACAATTCAACAGAGGAGAGTAGGAGAGAAATGCAGAGAGAGTGCAGAGAATGTAGAGGGGCAGAGAGAGGTAGAAAGAGAGAAGAGACCACAGGGAGCCAGCTGGACAATTTTATTTTGCAAGGTAGCCAAAAAATGTGCACAGAGGGAAGCAGGACAGGTCGGCAGGGGGGGGGGGTGTGCAACTGTCAAGGGGTCTGTAACACATAGATAGGAATAAGCAAGAGAGGGGGAGATGGGGGAGAGTGGCAGAGGGGGGGGCCACAGCGACTGCGACTCTCGTCGTTGGCATATTCAACAGGAAAATCCCTTAATTGGAATAAATTAACTGTTATTGCTTCGTACAGTGCACGCAGACAAGCGCAAACAAAACCCCGCGACGAGCATTATATAGCTATATAAATATAAATGTATCTACAAACACGCACACACACACAGAGAGAGAGAGAGAGAGAGAGAGAGAGGGAGCTGTATCTGTGTGCGGTGCCAGTCGCTATCATTTCCCACTGGAGCAGTGTTTATTCTATATAACGCACACTATTTATACTGCCACTGCCACTGTGACTCTGACTGTATCTGCAACTGTGTGTGCCGTTACTTTTTGCGCGCCACACACACACACATACAGATACACACACTCTCACACTGGGACAACAAGAAATTAAATAATATGATAAAAGCGAAATTTATGACACATGCGAACAACACGAAACTCAAATATGAAAACTGCCAAAAAGAATTTAAATGCAAACGGCAAATGCGCCTATTTGAAAGGGTTGATGGACGTTGGAATACCCTGTAAAGTGTAGCGATAACGACAAAGAAGTTGAATACAAGAGTTTGAAAGATTAAATGAGCAAAACATGCAAGCACTTTGAATGGCTTTAAAGGAGTAGAAATACCCTGTAAAGTGTAGCGAGTGTTTGAGGCATAATAAGGACAAAGAAGTTGAATAAAAGAGGTTGAAAGAAAGTATGCCAACACTTTGAATGTGTTTATTAAACTAGAAATACCCTTTTAAGTGTGAGGAATGTTAGGAATATATTGGAAGATAAAATAATCAAAGTATTTACGTGGAAAATGCTGAAAATTTAAATAAACATAGTATGCAAGCACTTTGAACGGCTTTATAGGAGTAGAAATACACTGTAAGGTATGTGATGTAGTAAAGAAATGTTCGAAGATAAAATAAGCTAAGTATTTGAGTAGACAATGTTGAAAACAAAGTATTTTAGCACTTTAAATAGGTTTGATTTGAGGGAAAATAAGTCTTGACATAATAAAAATGTTAAAAATAGAACTAAGCTTAGTTTTGAAGTGGTTTATATACCTTATACTCAATAAAACACTCTCAGTATATTTTGCTATGCCAGTCTTAAACACTCCATACCCATTATCTTTCACGGGGTGTACAAAATTGAGCAGAAAGTGTTGTAAGCTGTTATAAGTAAAGTATTTTAATCGAAATCAAAGTTTTTATATCAAAGTTACCATAAAACATTCTCAATTTCTTTTCTTATTTACTCTAGTTCTACACACCCCTTATCCCCTTCCCACCACAGGGTATACAATTAGTAGCATCACCACAGAGCATTGAAAGAGCGCGTCTTTAGTGTTGTGTTCTGTGGCCAAGCAATTTGCAGCAGACGAGACAAACTAATGAACAACTCGAATATCCTGTTTGCCTTGAAGACCTCAAGGAGTACCCCAAAAAATAAGGGAAAAAACAAGAAGGTCCTGCGGCAAAGTTTCAACAATGAAAGGTAAAGAATAAAAGAGCAAAACGGGAAAGCAAAAGGAAGAAGAACTTTCAACTGTCACCTCAGCTTTCTTTAACTACTTTCTTGCGTAATTAGAAGAACAATTAAAAATGTCACGAAAAGTCGAAGAACTCTTTAAATAAAGCAAAGTTTAGACATGATATCGTAGTAGTTAAGGAACTTAATGAAAGATTAGCGAGGTTAAAGTGAAAACGACAGTAAAGGCAGACAAATGAGTTAAATATTAATCCAGCAGATTAATTCTAGTCTTTAATCAAGTTGAAAGATTGCAGATAAGAACTGTATATACTCTTTATATGATATCGTTGCAATATAATATAGTTGTAGTTGCAATCTTAACTGAAAGATTTAGCAAAATATAACAGAAAAGGAAAGTAACGCGAGATTGATGAGTTAGAGGATTAATCCTTATCTTAATTCAAGTTGAAAGGTCGCAAAGATTGTAGAAAAAAACCTCATGGTGCTAAGTACAGCGAACTATTGATCGACTCATGAAAGAGTTTATTATCAACAACGAGTGAGGCACTGGGTGCGAGTGTGTGTGTGTGTGTGTAAATGTTGTGTGTGACATTTGGCCTTATCAGGCCTTTGTAGTGCGATAAGTGTATGTATTTTTGGTATTACTCGACCATATAAAGTGGGTATATACATATGTATACACATGTATGTATATGTATATGTATGTGTGTGTTTGTGTGTTTGCATACTGAGCAGCGCCTCCATATTCCATTTACAGTACGTGTACTTTTATGATGAGCCATGTGGCAATTTCCAAAAGGAAACCTTTGGGCAGGGCCACATATATACATATGTAGATATATACAGTATATATACTAGATATACTGACACTCACCCGTGGCACACATGTCTGTGTGTGTGTGTGTCTATCAGGCTTCCCAGTTTGCTGTGTGGCTTCCACAATTTGTTTGCCTCGGAAACATTTCAATTAGAGTCGCGGGCGCGCTTAATTGTTATGTGAGCATTATAATCATCGTATTCCTCTTATTTCTATTCCAATTCGTTGGTCGTGTAGGGTTATTCGTATTTAGAATTCTTTTGTGGGGCGGCAACGAGTTGTTTTCATTCCGATTGAGGGCAATTATGAGTCTGCTCGAATGATAACGCGACAATTTGACGTACAAATTTCAGTTCACTTCACTTGATAAAGCATTCTATGTGTGTGTGTGTCTGTGTATTTTATGCTGGGCACAGCCAGCGATATATCCTGAGCAATTTCGAGCAGTTCCTGCTGTTGTCGCCGTCTGTCGTCTGCACGCCAACGCTGACGAATCGCAACTGAACTGAAAAAAGAAAACAAAAAATTGAAATTGAATTTCGTTTTTGAAATGAGCGAAACAAAATGAAATGAAATGAAGTGAAACAAATGAGTGACGCCGCACTGTGCATGCTCTAACTGTAAATACACTCAGTGGGATAACGCTCTCTTGTATGTGCGCTCTCCCTCACTCGTCTACAATTGAACTGCGCCACAGGCTTGGTGACAAAACTGTGACACTGCTCTCACATTGACGTCGCTCTCTCATTGAATATGCATGCAGAGAGAGCGCACCGTGGCGCACATCAGCACGTTCCATTGCCATTCTGCACGGTGCCAGGCACTCTCTTGTGCTAGTGCTCTTCCACTCTCTCGCCTGCAATTGGCCTGCGCCACTAGCTTGCTGTGACGTTGCGCTCTCATTGTCTGCGCTCTCTCATGAAGAGTGCGCGCTGCCTATGTGCTGCCTTTGCTCTCTCATAGAATTTGCATGCAGAGAGAGTGCGGCCGTACGTACCATTGCCATACTGCGCTCTTTGTGCTTATCACTGAGAGCGACGTCGCAGTCAACGCCTACTGGACGATCGCTTGTTGCTCATATGCGAAAAGGAGACGGCACTATGCGCACTTATGCATAATTTTGATTTATCGCGCATTGTGCTGCTATTGTTGTTGTGCTTGCTTGTTCTTATTCTCGCTTGTTGTTTGTTGTTGTTGTTCCACATAAAAAACGTATTTGAAATAAATAAAAGCAATGGCTAAAATGCCAAAGGCTGCAAAACATTTGCAAAACACATGTCAACGGCATGTTCCGCATGACGCGAGCGCAGTGTGGAGGAGAGATAGCAATAGAGGGACTGCCTGCCGTGTCCTTTTGTTTTTGCCTCACAGCAAGGGACAAGCCACAGCAACAACAACAACAACAAACAACTGCTGCGATTGAGTGGGTTGCATAAAATAATAAAAATTAGTTAACATCAGCAGAATAAAAAGAGAGAAAAACTCAATTCAAAATTCAAAAGGAAATGCGAGCAGCACAAAAATAAATATGCAAATCTTTCTCTCTCTGTCTCGCTCTCCCTTTCACGCTGTACGTGACGTATGAATTCTGATGTCAGGCGACACGACAAACACACAAAACACACACATACACATATGCAGTGACACGTCGCGTATCCTCTACATCTTTAAATACAATGTGTGTTCACACACATACACTCGCGCTGTTAAATTGCCTTTGCCATATGCAAAACTCTTGGAATATTTGCCTTAGTCTCTCTGTCTCTCTCTCTGTGCTGGCTCTGCTGTTGTTGTTGTTGCTGCCTCTGCTGCTGTTTAGCCAGCGTCATCAAGTTTTATGAGCAATTACAACATCTGTTGAATATCGCAGAGAGACGCACACACACACACACACACACACATGCATGCATGAGTTTTGAGAGGAATGCGAACATCTTCGCAGACATCGCGCATTTTGTTGCTTTGCTTTTCATTCTTTCTTCACTTTTTCATTCACAGAGCAACACAAAGCGCCAAACAGATAAAACACAAGACGTGGCAAAGGGGCAGAGTGAAGGAGAGAAGAGTGATGGAGGGGGGAGGGAGAGAAGGAAGCACAATGGAAATGCTCAAGACGAAGGGCAGAACAACAATAACAATGGGCACTTGGCATTGAACTTAGGCGCAGTTTTTTTTATGCGTCTGTCTCTGCCTCTGCCACTGCCTCTCTCTCTTTGTGTGTGTGTGTTTGTGTAAGTGTGTGTGTGCGGGCTTTATATCCCTGATTGAGCTATTGAATTAACATTTGCAATGATTTGCCAAACAACATTTGATAATGATGCTCAAAAGAGAGAGCAGAAGGAATGCGGTGATATGGGGGCGTGGTGCAAGGGGGGCACAGGCAAGGCAGGGAAGACAGGGACAGTGGCAAGGGAGGGAAGGGAGCTGGCACAGACACAGTTTGCCAAGGCATATCGATTACACCGTTGGGGAAATATTAATTTCCCTTTGATTGGCGCGCATTGACTGCCAGTTGGGGTGCGATTAAGTGAGGTTAGATTGAGCTGCGGCTAAGTTAGCGTTGAATGACTGTATCTTTGGGTACAATTGAGGTTAGATTAAACTGTATAGCTTGTTTAAACTAAATGAGGTTAAGCTGGGGATACTTTAGCTAGTAATGATTGCTTTTCTAGAACAATTGAGGTTAGATTGAGCTAGAGCTAGGTTAGAAAGCTCTCACTGTATCTATGTGTGTGTTTTTAGGAGGTAATACAGTTACTAGTACGAAGTGAGGTTAGCTTGAGCAGTCTACATATTATATGTGTATCTAATTGAGGTTAGATTGAGCTTGGGTTAACTTAAGTGAGTGCTAATTGTATATTTAAGTGGAATTGAGGATAGCTAAGCTCTCTTAACGATATCTGACTGTACAACTACTTCAAACTGAGGTTGAGTTGGGCTGGCGATCACTTAGCTTGCTCTAACCGTATGTCCAAATCAAATTGAGGTTAAGTTGAACTGACCATATATTATATATAATCATAATTGAGGTTAGGTAGAGTTGTGGACTACTTAGCGAGGTCTCACTGTATCTTTGGGCTAGAATTAGGATAAGCTGGCCTCTCGTTACCAGTTAACACTGCATATTAAGTTTAACATGAGGTTAAATTGAGGTTAAGTTGAGCTGACCACAAGTTAACTTAGGTTATATACAGCTGAGGCCCACTAAGAGAGGTCTGTCTGTTGCTATGGTTTCTATAACTGAGGTAAGCTATTATATTTTAACGACTTCGAACTGCATCTTTAGTCGAAGTGAGGTTAGGTTGTACCTGGCGTTCATTTAGCGAGTTCCCACCGTAGCAGTTCCCCTGAAATTCCAATTCCCGCATATTCAATCAGCCTCGACCTGCGTTTCACCTCACGCCACGCCTCGCACTCGCACTTTGCTTTGTGCAGCGTTCAATACAAATGCAAAGGGGGAAGCAGAGAGGAAGAGGGAGAGGAGAGAGAGAGAGGGAAGGCAGCACGCAAATCTGTCAAAAAGTGGTAAATGAAACTCTTCAGATGTCAGTGAGCCATAAAATTGTGCGATAATTAATTTCTAGTACAAGAAAAAAATACCAGCAAGGGATGGGGCACTGTAGAGAAGGAAAGGGAGAGAGAGAAAGAGAGCGAGAGAGAGAGGAGTAGAGCGGGAGAGGAGCACAACATTCTGATTCGCATTTCGGCGAGTGCATTGTTTGGCGAGTCCTTTGCGGGCTACCCTCGCTTGCGCTACCTCACTCACTCTAGCCCCTCCCTGCCCTGCCTTCTCTCCCCTGCTCCCCTTCTTCTTCTCCCTCTCTCTCCTACTCCTTCCGCAATTATGATTGTCCTTCGTCACTCACTCGGCGATTTCTTTTATGCGTTTTGCATTCGTTGCTCTGCTTTGGGCTCATTTGGCCGCGCTGGCTCGACTCGTCTCGGCCTTAATTAAAAGCTATACGAATTGCTGCCCAGCCTTGAATGAGGGGGGTGGGGAGTAGTGTGAGGGTTAGGGGTGTGATGCTGTGAGTACCCCCCTTGACAAGCGACAACCTTTTTGCGGGCTGTGCGCCTAAAACAAAGAGCGCATGGATTTCAATTGTGTTTTGTCGCCCATTGTCGCCCCGCAGCAGCAGCGGCAGCAGCAGTTCGAGCAGCTCCGAAGCATCATCAGCCATGCTCTCCATAAGGTACCCATTGTTACCCAAGAGCAGCGCAGTCTGTGCCACATGCTGCACATGGAGCAGAGGCAGTGGCGGCGGCTGCGGATCCCACGTGGCTAATTTGCGGTAGCTCCACCTGAGCCACTTCGACTGACAGCAGACACTTCTAGCTAAGCTGCAAGAGGGGCAGGCAGAGAGAGGAAAAGGGGCAAGGAGAGGAGGAAGGGACAGAGAGAGCTGTGAGGAGGGAGGCGGGCGCAGCTGGTGTGCCACTTTGTCGCACACTTTGCCGAAAAACTTCCGTTAATTAACGTTAATTTAGTTGAAACTCAGCTTCCGCTCAACTGTCTAATGTCTCTTTCCCTCCTCCCTTCTCCACCCCGTCAGCCAGTGTCCCGCTCAGCCGGAAATGTTTCCGCTGCGAGGTGCGAGCGTTGCCAGCGTGGCGCACTACTTGAGGCAAGTTGCAAGTTAAGCGCCAACTAGTTGCCAGAACTGGACAGGATGCAGCAGCCATCCTTACTTGGCTGCCACTGTCCATGTCCCTGCCCCACTGTCCCTGCCCCTCTTTGTGTCTTTCTCTCTGCCCCTTCCCCTCCTCTTTACCCTTTTCTAGCTCCCATTCACTGACTGCGTACGTGCTGCATTTACCATTCATATGAGCAGCGACGCCATTTTGATTTTGTTGCCGTAGCCCACAGCGCACTTCCCTTTCTTTGTGCTAGCTCTTCCTCCTCTTCTTCCGCTTCTTCTGCTTTCTATTATTCTTGCTCTACAGATTTTTAAGAACTTTTGACATTGACTTCTTTGGCCAAAAAAAAGAGATAGAGTGAAACTTGTGGAGAGTGTGAAAAAGTTTGAGGTGACTGTGAAATGCCCTAAAGAATAAATAGTTTGCGATAGTTACGGAAATAGCATAATGAGGCTATCGATAACAGATGATATGCTGAGTGTACAATAGGGTAACCCTAAAGCAATGATATACTTTCTTGTCTGCTGCTTATTGTGTGTACTTTTCATAAGGGAATAGTTTAAGAAACTTCATGATCCGATTGTCGATAGCTCATTATATGTTTAATGCATGGTAACCCTAAAATACTGATTAACTTTCTTGGCTGCTGTGCTGAATATGAAGTATATAAACTAAAAGGGAATAATTCGGGGATCTTTGTAATAAGTTTCAACTAATTGAATATATGGTAACCTTAAAATACTTATCAATTAATGGCAAACCTAAAGTACTTGTGCACTTTCCTACTAACAGTTGAAATATTTCAAAAGGGATAAGAGTGGGACAACTTTATGATTAAATGGTTACTAACTGCAGATATGTTGGCTATATGGTAACCCTAAAGCACAGTTCGACTGTCTTGGCTTCTGTTTAAACTCGATCTACTCCATACGAAAAGAGTTTTTAGTTAAGCATGCTGAATGCATATTTTAATATATATGTATATGTTATATGGTCACCCTAAGTGCACCGCTACTCTGTCTTGTCTGCTGTCTTAGGCTCAAAGCCAATATAGTTCATATGAAAATATTTTTTAATAGTTAGACAGCTGGAAGAGTTAATCAAAAGAGATAAAGAGAAACATCTAGGTTAAATATGGTAACCCTAAGTTTGCAACTACTCTGTCCTGCCTGTCCTGCTGTGTGTATGGAAATAGTTTATAACAGTTCAAAGACAGCTTAAAAGGATAAACGACGAGACATTGCATATATTTTATATATGGTAACCCTAACTTGCTCATCACACTCTTGCCTGCTGTCATACTAGTCAATATACCCCACAGTAGAGTAACCATTGAAGCACTGGCGTTGTCAAGTCATGTGCAGCTTGTGAGCTTTTTAAGCTGCATTCAATGCCGAAGCGGAGATTAAAAAATTACCCAATGTTGACAAAAGCAAACGCCAAACATGCAATGCAAGAGGGAGATAGAGAGTGTTGGACAGAAAGAAATATAGAGAGGGAGTGTCTGTGTGTGTCTTTGTGTGTGTCTCTTTATGTTTGTTTTACTGCTACTGCTGTTGCTGCTGTCGCTGATCCTGATCAATATGCACAGCGTGTTGCTGATGGAAATATGATTAAAGTCAAGGCGAAAACAAGCAGCAACAACAACAGCAACAACAACAACATGAACAGCAATAAAAGCAGAAGGAGGAACGTGCTGGTGCTGCTGTTGCTGCTGTGGGAGCTGTTGCTGCTGCAGGAGCTGAAGCTGAAGCTGGCTGGGTCAGCAGCCGGCAAGGATTATGCAAAGGCACGTCAAAAGTTGTTTGATGTTTGTGCAGAGAGAAGGAGGAAGACTGAGAAGGGGAGAGAGAGAGAAAACGAGAAAGAAAGAGAGAGAGAGCAAAAGAAATCAACTGTAAAAAATGTTGTAAGGCCAACTCAAGTAACTAAAGCGAAATAAGGCAAAGAGAAGATGGCGAAGAAAGGAGTCAGCAGCTGGCAGTGCTTTTCAGGCAGAGCACAAAAGTATGCAACGCATTGCTGCTGCTGCTGCTGCACGCAAGGTGCAAATGCAGCACGCAAAAAGTATCAAATTTCCAAAGCAAAATCAACTGCAAAAACGCCAAGAAGGAAGAAGGAATTGTAGAAGAAGAGAAGAAGGGAAGGTGAAGGAGAAAGAGGAGGCACAGAAGCAGACAAGAGCAGGCAGAGAAGAGAGGAAAGATGCACAGGAGAATGTGAAGAATGAGCGGAGTCAGCGGCTTTTCTTTTGTTGTGTGTGCGGGGAAAAACTTATGGCAGAATTCATAATATGCCAATACGTAGAACTAACTATGCAGAGAAAGAGATAACTAACCCCGTTACCTCACACTGCTACTGCCCCTGCCACACCCCCCCCCTCTCTCTCTGTATTGCTCCATGCTTCACACATGCGTGTCCTGGCGTGCAACTTTGTGGTCTTTTAAAAGATTGTTTGCATTATTTGCGGCTGCTGTTGTTGCGCCCCCCCCCCCCTCTACCGATTCCCCTGCCTCTACACTTAACCCTGTTCGTGCCACGCCCCCGCCCCCCCCCTGCTACCGGCCACACAACGAGCGGGCTAAAAACATTTTCTGAGCTGTTAACAAAGTGAAACCGCACAGTTTGTTTCGCTAAAGTTTTGCGCCAAATACAAAAAATGAAAGAGAAAGAGAGAGAGAAAAGAGAAAAGAGCGAGAGAGGAACAAGCGAAACGTACGGGCGAACGAGCGAAGCGATAACGGTATTTAGTTTGCATGAGCATCGGTTTTTAGGGTTTTTTGGTTTTTGGGTTTTTCGGTTTTTGGGTTTCGGGTTTTTGTGGCGCTTTTGGGCTTCTGTTGCTGCCGTCGTCGCTGCTGCTGCTGAAACGGATTAGTTACAGTAACAACAGTTGCAGCTTCATTTACCTCTGCGCCCCCTCCCGCCACTCTTTCTCTACTCCCCTCTCTAACGGTTTCAGTGATTATGCGTTTGCCTGCTAAGCCTGCAGCTTAGAAAAGTTTGCCATATTTTGATGGGTTTATGAGAAAGTAAAGATGAGCAAAACACATACAGGCAGATTAAATGTGAAACCCACAGGCTGGCAAAGAGTTAGAGAGGGGAGCGGGGGAGAATGGAGAGAGGGGAAGGTGTATACAACAGAGTTGCAATTGATTTAAGAACTAGCTAAATTGGCTGATGTGTTTTAAAGAGGCAGCAGCATGATATGAGGGAGGCAAAGTAGCGCAAAGCATTGCTAAATTGCTTAAACTGAAACCAAATAAAGTTCTGCAGTTTGCACAAAATAAAATTGAGATTTTTAATCTCGGCCGGACTCGGACTGCGAGTGTGTTGTAAGGTTTTTAATGCTTTCAGTAACTGAAGGAGATTTATGAAGCTGAAAAATGTATTAGATAGAATTTGACATGCAGTAATCTAAGGTAGAATTTGACTTAGTTTACTGAATGAAATGCAGTGCAGCAAACGTTAGAAAATGAGATAGAGACTGCTAAAAGTTCCATTTCGAATTACCTACCCTTAGTTGACCTATTTTAAAAGGTCTCTTCACAATGAGGAATATTTAAACTGAGTTTAAAGAAAGAAAAGTAAAAGATTCGTAAGTATTTCAAGCAGAAACACTGTACTGATTTCATTTCTTCAACATGCAATTCCGATTTGAACTTACAATTCATACAATTTAATTTTGAAATCCATTTTAAGTTATGCATGAAAACTTTTTTACAATGAAACCATACAAAACAAAGAAAAGTGAAGGAAAAAGGAATATTTGTAAAGATTTTAAACTGGTATACAGTAATATTCTTTAGTTCTTGCAACATAATATTTACAGCTCCATAACTTCTTTGAAGCCTCTTCTGAATATCTGTTCACATAGTTCAGCAATGCAGGCAGCAAAACTGTATATTAAAACTACTTCAAGTTTAAGATTTCTCTACAGTTTGAACTGAAAGACAATAATGTTTATTAAATTGCATACCCTGAAATCTAAGCCACTTCAATTCGAAAACCCCCAACTCCGTTTGAATGGTTTCTAAAGAGCCTTTTCACATATTTCGCTGTTGTCGGGAATCGGGAATCACTTGTGCCCCTTGCTATGCTTCGATTTATGCATCATATAGCACAATCACCGTTAGTCACAGCCACATTAGCAGCAAGAGCAGGCAGGGAGGAATGAACGGCACTCTTAAGTACGCAACCACACACACACAGCACACACACATACACACACACACACAGACAGCAGACTCGACTCACACTCCACGGCAAGTCAATTTAGTTGATGCGTGAAGCGATTTGTGTTTAGTTCACGCATTTGCGGGCTTTACTTCTTGTTTATTATAGTTGTAGTTGTTGTATTGTGGTAGTTACAGTTAGTGTTGTTGTAGTTAACATTGCTCTGCTTGTTGTTGTTGCTGTTCCTGTTCTTGTTGTTGTGTTTTTGGCGGCTCTTGTAACGAGCTGCTAAATCGATTGTGACTAATTTGCGGCAGTCACGAGGCAGCAACTGATTTAGAAAGCACGCCAAGGACGAGGGCAAGCAGTAGAGAGGGGCGAGAAGAGAAGGGGAGAGAGGGGGGGGAGGGCAGCAGTGAGCTATGGGGCAAGGACTTGCCGGGAGTCGAGAGTCGCAGCAAGCGGAACGCGACACATTTCGTATTATTAAAATATTAAAGACAATTCAATTGGAAAATTGGCAGGCAGACAGACAGAGAGAGAGCAAGAGGCAGAAGGCATGAGAGTAGTAGATAGAGAGGCAAGCAGAGGGAGAAAGTATTTGTAATGTATGTATGAGAGAGAGGGAGAGTGAGAGACAGAGCAGAGCAAGTGCGGCTGCTGTCGATGCTGCATATAAAGTAATTGAAATAAACGAGAAACAGTTTTAGTTGTAAGTAACTGCGTAGAGTGAGACAGCAACAGTGAGTGAATGAGTGAGAGAGAGGGCGACAAGCAGTGCCCGCTCTCGGGTTCTCTGTTTAATAAATGATTTCCGCCACGCTCGTCTATGAGAATAAATTCCCCCTGAAAATGCAGGCAGAAATCAGTTGAGCCCGAGCTCTTTGCTTAGCTGTATCTATGCTGTCTGTATCTGTATCTGTAGCATGTATCTGCATGCGTCATGACTGAGATTAGAGATGTCGTTGTTCGTGTCTGCCCACAATTGCCACACACACACACACACACACACACACACACACACAGACAGAAATACAGGCAGAGGCAGGCAAACTAAATCAGTGCGTGAAGTATCTTTGTATCTGCATGCAGTTTGTATCTGTATCTGTAGCTGTAGTGCCTGTAGTGACGACGACAATGAGCGCACATTGTTGCCACTGTTTGAGGCATGTTGATTTTTGTGCGGGTGCATGTCGCTCATTTCATTATCGGCAACGAGACTGCGCTGAGCTGAGCTGAACTGAGCTGCCTGCAAATGATAATGAGGGCTTATCGCGGCTGCCTCTCGCAGCGGAAGTGCCACAAGCGCTTATCTGCGGCCGTTTGCCTTTGCAACTCTCCTTCTTCCTCTCTCTCTCCTTCCCCCTCCCTCTTCTTTTTCTTCTTCTCCTTCTCAAGTCGTATAAAAAACGCCATCAGAATAGAAATAAAAATAAAATCAAAATCAATCAACAAGTGGCCAAACAGGGGAATCAAACACAGCAGCCCCTGGTGGAAGGCGTCTGGCAGGAGGGGGTGTGGCAGCTGCCAATTCACAAGTGTCGTTGTATTTGTGCGCAAACAGCAAACATTGGCACAGAGCAGAACCCCAAGCAGCCTGCAGGCTGATTGGCTTGGGGATATGACAACTGGGCACACACAGAGAGAAGAGGAGAGGTAGAGGTGGGACAGAGAGAGAGAGAGAGAGACGTCTACACGGCTCAGTTGTCAAAGTGGCTGTGCAGGGCATTAGCTAAATAATTAATTTAATTAACATTAATGATAATCAGCAGATATGGCACGCCGATATGGCACAATATCAGCTCAGCTTGATGTGGCGCAGCCATAAGCAGGCAGACAGAGAGACTGCAATTTCAGGCTCCAGGCACGCACACACACACACACACACACACCTATATAATAAAATAATCATAAATAAATAATGATGATGTGGCACAGGCAGAGGCAGGACTCAGTCAGGCAGGATTTGCTGTGTGCCATGCAAATAGTCGCCATAAGTGCAGAGGCACAGCTAAATTGTAATGAAGCAGACAAGCTACCACCCCCTAGAGCCACGCCCACCTCCCACACACACACACACCCCCACAGGCCCACACATACACTTGCCTTGCAGATAGCAAGAGCTGAGCAAATAAATTGCTATAAAATTTTACCCAAAAGTCGCATACAAAAAGCAAACAGCGTGCAGTGTGTGTGTGCCTTGGGGCGTGTGTGTGTGCGGGTGTCTGCGAGGGGGTTGTGCCTGCTATGCCTGCAGCACAGTTTCAATATCTGTTTGGTCCCCGAAGGGGGCTACTAAGACTGCTGCCTGACTGCCTGCCTGCCTTGACTGTCGTCATGTCAGGCAATTCAATTCAATTTGGTTTCTCACGCGTTTGTTTGCCCTGTACCCACCCTGTACCCCCCTCGCACTCCCCCCTGTACGGCTCTCTGTTTATTTTATTTATATTTAATTCATTGAAAACGCTGTCAGACTGAGGCAGCGCATAAATTGGCCATTTCATGCTTAGCCAGTAAATAACAAACTCAAAAGTCGCAACAACAAGTCACATATATAACAATTTACATTGCATTAAAAAGTTAACAGATTATTATTTTAATGGCACAAACTTTCGCACACACATATGGCCAAGGCACGTACACTCATACACACACACACTGGCACACACACACACTGGCAGACAGGCACAAAAGCAGCACAAACGTCGCAGTTCACACGCACTAAGCACATTTTGGCTGTGCGCTTAAAAGTAGGCAACACAAAAGACACCAAACACGCACACACGCCGCCAGGCTGACTGATATGACACTTCTACTTACATGCATGACGTCTTAGCCGTCGCAGTCGGCGTCGCGTTCTGCAATTTCCGCTGGCTGCTTCCGTGGCCGCTGGTTAGCAACGTCGGCAGAGACGGAGGCGTCGTCAGCGTTAAGTGGCAACATCTCTGGCTGTGTCTGTCCATACGTCAAATTTAAATAGCGGCATGTCTCACACAAAATGCCGACGGCTGTTGCTCGCTTGCCTCGCTCTCTCTCTCACACTCTCTCGCTCTCTATTGATTCACACTCGCACACTCAGACACGCTCGGTAAGTAACTGCTAACACAATTTGTAGTCTATGGGTTAACTATATAACTGGATAACTGGGCAGCCAAGCCAGGCCAGACCAGACTAGGCAAGACTAGGCAAGGCAAGGCAGAGGAGTCTCTGCCTCTGTCTCTGGCCAGGCTGCTGCTGTTGCCGTCTGCCGCGCCAGACGACTTGACACGAGCGAGTTCTGCAGCCAAATGAATTTTGCTGCCGAAAGCTGAGTGAACTCTGCCCCAAAGATGCTGCGAACGCAGGCACGACGAGTCGCATGCAGCCGAGCACAGCTTCGTGAATGAAGCTGAAAGAGAGAGAGCGACAGTAGAAAGGAGAGGGAGAGAGAGAGAGAGCAGAGCAGAGCAGTTGCCTGCGCACAGACTGGGGAAATGACGAAGAGCTTCAACTCTCTCTCTCTTTCTCACTCTCTTGCAGGGGAAATGTAAACAAGGAGGCTGCGATGGATAAGTTTAATTAGCCACCGCTTGCACGCGGCCAAAGAGAGACAGTTAAGGGAGTAAAGAGAGAGATAAGAGAGAGTAAAGAGAGTGTAGAGAGAGAGAAAGAAGGAGAGTCACTGCCAGAGCCTGCTCGGCTGCTGCGTGGGTGGATGTGTTGACAGGCAGAGCAAGAGCAAAGCTCGTCGTCGTCGTCGTTTGCTGATAAGGCTACTGACCTCTGCGCCCGTGTGTGCAGTGGCGTGCCGCCAAAGGGGGCGCAAGTAAGATGAGTACTACAAGGGGCAGAGCAGGCTTGGCTTAGCCTGCAGCTGCCTGTCTGCCTGACTGCCCGACTGACTCTGTTGTCTGTCACAAATCAGGTTGGCAGCCCCCGTTTGCCGTTTGTGCAGCTAAATGCCAATTAAATGCGCTGCTCAAGTGTTTTATAAATAAGTTGAATTTACACAAATTTCAAATTTACCGCCGCTTTTAATTAAATTAATGCATTGCCTACAACACACTCCCCCCTCTCCCCTCTCTTTCAATGCTACTTCCCATTCTCTTTGCCTGCCGCTGCCCACTTAATTGTTGGCATTTTTCTTCTGCCGTCTGGACAAACAGCTGTGCCATCAAGCGCATAGATTACACAACAAACAAAAGCCGCTCAGAGACAAAAGCAGCTGAATGGAGCAAGGCAGCAAGGCAGCAAGGAGTGTAGACCCTTGTCCACTCTGTTCGGAAATCCGAGCAGCTTTAATTTGGGCACGTCAAACGCTGAATGAAGCCAAATTTGTTCTTCTGGCCACAGAAAAGCACAAAGTCAAAGAAAAGTGCGTTGCCTACTTTCAGGCGTTCGCATTAATCAAAAAATACCCTCGACTCGCCGCCCATTAATTGCCAGAGAGAAATGCTTTTGCGCTGCCATACGCAAAGCTGTTGCCAATAAGCGTGTTGTTCAGTCTGCGTGCCACATTTTGGGGCACTGTTGAAGCGATAAAAATGCCTGCAGGTAGGCGCACTGGAAAATGCTAAATTTGTGACCAAAGAGATTTTGAAACAATTAGCAACAGCTAATCGGATGAGGAGAGGGAGATCCCTCAGGTATGCTGTTGAGATTGTGATGGAATCAATTAGTGGGGGATAAGAAGAGACTTTGCAGGGGATCTGGAGTAGAAAAGTAGGCGGAATTATGGCAAAAGTGAAGACGGCGAATGTTATGAATACTTAGAGTGAGAGATAAGCGACAGATAGTTAAGATATCACAAAGAAAGTTGGTTAATAATGTTTAAAAATTACCAAGAGATAAGAGAAGGATCAGGAAGAGTTTTGAAGCAGTAAGCTAGGTGAAAGAGAGCACAGAAATTGTGTTACACTTAGACAGGGGCATAACTTTGAGGCTGTTAAGATTTCTCAACGGTAGTTGAATTCCAAATGTTTTGACAATGATAAAAAACAATTATAAAGGGTTGAAAGAATGTTAAAGAAGATTTTCTTACCAGAAACCTTGATGAAATAGGGACGTAATAAATAAATTGAAATTGACATATAGCAATTAAAAACGCCTAGACAGCTAAAAAGCCTAAATTGATTGAAAGGCAGTTTGAAAAGGGAATACAACCATTAGGAAAGGCAGAGAGCACAGAAATAAATCTACTACAGAAAACTAGGCGAAATTAAGGAGATGTTTTTTTAGCTTTTTCTGTCTTTTCTGTAAACCGAAATCTTTTCTTGAATTCTAACTCAATGCAGAGATGAACAAGTGATTTATCTGGCAGAAAAGTTAACGAAATTGGGGCAATTTCCTTGAATTTGTACTGTCTGTTCTCTCTACCATAATCTCTCATTGAATTCGAAACGCAATGTAGAGCTAAATAGAGATCTATATGACAGGAAAGTGGGCGAAATTGTATTATAATTAGAACAGGTTGCTCCTTGTACCCTCTCTCACTTACTTATCACCCTCTTCTCTCACTCTCCTTCCACTCTTGTCTCCCTTTCCTCATTCCGCCTCAACATCTCATACAATTCTTTCTAATTGGAAGTCGGTTAAGCAGGCAGGAAAGGAAATAATAAACTGGAACTTTGGCAATCGAAACGAATAATTTGATCAATTACCAGGCAAAAAAGGCACAGGAATAAATGATATTTTTGTTGTTTTTCTGCTGCTTTTCTTGTGTTTTTCTTCTTGTGTTTTTCTTCTCTCGGGTTTCAGCTGCTGCGCTTTGCAAGAAAAGCAGCTTCAATCTCAGTTCGACGCATCAAGTTTCTTTCTTCGTGCACGTAGTTTATGTTTTTCGTCAGTTTTCTTTGCTTGCTTGCACACACACACACACACACACAGCTGCACACACACTGACGCACATACAAACAGTTGCAGAGCCAAAATGATTAATGACCAGTTGGCCCTGTTGTTGTTGCTGTTGTTGATTTGCCGGGGATGTCAACAGAGCGCGTCGCACAGTTGTCGATGGCAGCAAAGAGAAAAGAAGAAGACAAGGAGAAGGAGCAGCAGGATGGGGAGGAGAAGGAGACGGAGGATAAGCGAAGAACAAAGTAAAACTAAAATCCAAAACTTTTGCCTGGAAATGAAATTTGATTTCAACGCCAGCGGCTGCAAAAGATCTCCAGTTACTACGCCAGAGGGGGGGGCAAGAGAGAAGAGAGCGGGGAAGGAGGACAGTCAGTTGATTGAGTAACCTTGGGATTGGCAACTCATCAGAGGCATCAGGCAGTATACGAAGCTCAGGCACAAAGAGCATGCGACAACAGCAGCGCAATTTCCCTCACGGCTTACGTAGAAAGCCACAGAAAGAGGAAGAGAGAGAGAGAAAAGAGGGAAAGCCTGATGAAAGACTGCAAAAAGACGCAGGCGAAAAGTGCTGCAAAAGTGTCGATGATGTTTGATAGTGATTGCTGTGGCTGATATGCACGATAACGTAGGGGAGAAGAGGGAGAGACAGGGAGAGAGAAGGGAAGCCAGCAAGTGTAGAGGAGTCACAGGTTTTTGGCTCTGGTCAGATTCGACAAACTTGCTGCGGCTTGGCAATATGGTTAGGGTACACACAGGCTACACACACAGCATCCACCTTACACTCCACACTCCAATCCACTTGCAATCCACACACATTCCACAACGTTAACGATGCGGCTGAAGTGACAAATGAAAAATGTTTGGGGCATATTAAAAAGGATTTGCCCTGCGCCGGCAGCAGATAAATCGCTCTAGGCAAACGCATTACTTAAATTAATTTCACACACACACACAGAGGCACATACACAGTGAGCAGGCACAGCACGGAAATCGGCAACTCTGTAAATATTTAAATGAGCGCCAAAGGAACAGAAAAAAAGTGCCAGCAAAACATAAAACAAACACGAAAGCTACTGTAGAGTGTGTTTGACTGAGATATACCCGCTAAACAACTAAACACAACTATTTCTTAGATATACAACTTCTATTTGTGTTGCATACTTTGCAGGGCTTTGAAAATCAGTACCTCTTAAAGGAATTTCCTAAATAACTTCTATGTTAATAATCCAATCGCAGCCATATTTTCAAAAATCATTTGGGCCTTGATAGTTATTGTGTTTACCAAATATGAACTGTCCTGCAGTAAAATTACGCTTGCAATTAGGTTTTTATCAATTAACTGGGGTGAAAAAGGGGCGTGGTCAAATTCTAAATTAAACTTAAGCTGCGTGCGATAATTATACATATAGATCCCAAATTTAATAACCCTAGCTTTGATAGTCTCTGCGTTCTAGATGTTCATACGAACACAAAGTTAAAATACCCTTGTACCCCATGAGTAACGGTTATATAAAACAAATAAATGGCAAACACGTCGAACGTCGCATTAAACATGTGCAAATATTTGAGGAGCACCTGCAGGACGAAGAGGGGGCGTGGAACATGGCACAAAAGGCAGTGAAATTATGTCAAAAGCTGGACAAACAAAAAAACAGAAACAGCCAACAAAAGGAAAGTAGTGAAACAACAACAAGAAGAGGAGGATGAAGGGGGGGCAGACAACTTACCCGACGGTCCACTTGGGCTATGCTTTTTTAATTAGCAGCATCTCAGTAACAGCAGCAGGGGGCAGTAGGGAGGGGCGTGGCATGCTGCTGCATATCTGCTTCCTTCAGTTGCGCATTTGACTGTAAGGTACACGAAGAGAGAAGGATATCATATTTTGGATTAGCTTTTGACAACGCAGCGTGGCTTTGTTTGCCTGCAGGCACTATTTGTGTAACTGTGTGTGTGTTTGTGTGTGCAAAGTGGGTTAAACAATTTGCAGCTGGCTGCGCTTTAAAGTGCCGCCAGCATCGCCATCGAGGTAAAAACTAGAAATTAATGGGCGGCAGTCAAGCCCTCCGCCCCACAGCCACGCCCACGCTCAGGCTGTCGTTGACAAAAATCTTTTGTGGTTGCCTCTAATTAAAAAGGCGACAGCGTAAGAGAGAGAGAGAGCCGCGCTGTCTTTGCCTCAGCCTTAGCCCAATGAAGCGAAGCTGTGCAAAAAGTGTAGCATACTTTTGCGCGCGGCGCATATTTTGCCACGGCATAATTAATTAAAAATATCTGACATGCAATAATAAATTTTCGCCCCCCTGTCCATGCCGTACCGCAGCTGCAACACTGTATATTTGTGTGTGTGTGCACGTTAGTGTATAGGTGTGTCTGTGTGTGTGTTAAATGCCCCAAAGTGCAAAAGTTTTAAATAAATGAATTTTGTGTGCCAAACCAAGCCAAAACATAACTGACATCATTAGCAAACTTTAATACACTTTACGCCCCACGGGGCCAGCCACGGAGGCAAAATAAATAAACGCAGAGAGTGGTAGAAGGGGTGCAGGGGGCAAGGGGGCGTGGCGAGGCGAGCAGTGCAAAGGGGAAACAATAATGAAATGAACTAAAAACGAATGAAACGAAATGAAATGAAATGTGTACAATAAAATTTGCGTGTTGCACAAGCACTGCGAGGGTTAATCGAGCGTGGCCTGAAGAGTTTTAATGGCTTATTTAATGGGGAGTTTAATAAGTTGCTTAACTGAACTGAAACTAGACTTCATTCAGGGCTTAAATCTGACTTAGGCCTGTCATTAATCTGGCACTTTAACTCAAGGAGCGCCCCTCGCTTGCCTTCTGCACTTGCTCATCTTATGCTGCGACTCTCTTTCTCTTTGTGTGTGCAGAAATTTATTTAGAAAACAATTTAAACTTTGCACATTTGTTTCGAATATGCAGCCGAACTTGGCTTATGCAAAGCGCAGCACGAGTTGCCTCACTGTGGCTCAGATTTTCACTGCGCAACTGGCGACAACCGACTGTGGACTGTGGACAAACTTTTTGCCCGGCTAAGGTGGCAAGAACTATGTGGGGATTAGACAATTTGTATGGGGCAGCAACGAGTGATGGTGCGGGCGCGGTTGCGGCATGCGGCTGCGAATGGTAGCGGGCTGGAGTTGGGTTTGCTGCTGCTGTCGCAGCGCCCGCATTAAGCCACAACTGATGTTTACATTTTTAACTAAGGCATGGAAAAAGTTTGCCTGCCTTTTTCTCATTTCTCTCTCCCTCTCTCTCCCTCGACTGGGCATAAAATTTAATGCGTATAATATTGGCTAATGATGTTTACAATGCGCGCTGGCTTAGGCGGACATTAAACTTGTCCAGCCACCGCAGTTGCGGCACCTGCGCTGCCCAAGGACGAGCACCTGGCGCTGTCTCTCTCCATCTCTCTCTCTCTCTCTCTATCTAACCAATTTAGCAATTAAGACAACTGTGCGCTCAATATGCCCAGCCAAGTTCAGTTGTTAGTTAATTGAATGGCAACGCAACAGTTGAACAACAGTTGAGTTTCTCTTGTAACATTTTCTACTAGGCATAATTAACAAAATTGTGTTGCCTGCTTTCGAGCGCAGTGCAAAATGGCCACCAAGCAAACTGGACAATGCTTAACAACTTTGTGTTGCCTACTTTCGAGCGAGGCGCGTAAATTAGCTTGCCAAACAATTTGGGAACTCATTAAAAATTGATTGACGTGTGTGTGTGTGTGTGTGTGGGTGGGTTGCAGTTACACCTATGAAATGGAATCTGTTGTGGGCGAAATTCTAATTGGATATTTTATGGCCAACACTTTTGACGAGTCAGCAACAACAACAACAACAACAATGAGGAACAAGAACTGTGACCCAGCGGGAGCAATTGCGCTGCATGTTTGATGAATTTTGCGTTGATTTGAGCCCCAACATAACAACAACAGCTCACATATGTCAACATCAACAGCAGCACAGAGGGGCGACAACCCTGAAAAGGACAACGGAACATAATTAAACGACACCAGCAGCAGCCCCTGCCCCTGCCCCTGCACTGCCCTCAGCATGATGAGCACCGCCTGCTAATGAGCCCGAATGGATACGTTTGTGTGTGCGAGTGTGTGTGTGTGTGTGTGTGTGTGGAATGTAGGTTAATGTGCAACTACAGTTATGTGTGAGGTTATGTTTTGCTGTGTGTGAGATTATGTTGCTGGCGTTTTAAAACGGGCAATGGGCAACAGGAAACGGGCAACATTTCCATAAATGGATAATGCGCTGCATTTGTGAAACTGCTGCTGCTGTTGCTAGTGCTACACTTGCCACATGGGGCAGCAACAACAACAAAAACAAAAATTGCAATTAATAAAGCAATCAGCAGAGCACAAGAAGTTGTTGCTGCTGCCTCTGCCTCGGCTGCCGTCGCTGCTGATGAGCCAATTTTGATTTGCATCCCAGAGACAGCAGCTGGTTGACCCTAATGACAGGAAATTGTGCGGTCAAAACACACACACGCATAACCTTACATAGATACACACACTGTTGTATACCCCCCACTCCCCCCCCCAACACACACACACACACACAGAGAGTGCTGCACTTTGCTGCTCGTGCAGCCGCAAAAACAAATCATATTGACCGCAAAGCCATCAAGCAATCGCAACCGGATAAGCTGGCAAATTTTGCGTTTAATTTGGCCAAAAATCACAAAAACCAAAAAACAAAAAATGAAAAATACTACAAATACTGCAAATAAACAAAAACTTGCATAATTGAAAAGTCAAGGGGAAGAAGAAGGGAGAGGGAGGAAGTGGCTCATGCAAACAGGAAGTGCGAAATTCAACAGGGAAGTGGGAGTAAGCAGGTAGAGAGAGAGTAACGCAGGCAGGAAGCGTGGGGAGAGCAGACTGAAGAGACAGAGAGTAGACAAAGGGAAGCAGAGGCAGACAGAGGGGGAACAGAGGCAGACAAACGGGAGACAGACAGAGAGAGAGAGAGAGGGCAAGAGTGACTGCACTCAGTTGTGCAGCCACTCGCAGGCGATGTCATTGAGGTGCTTTATCGAATGCGTTGCAATTAATGCGTGCTCGAGCAAGGATTCATCTGCCTCTTCTCTTTCTCACTCTCTAACCTGCCCCCTCCCTTCCGCACTCCCTCGATCTACACTTGTCCCTCTCTAAGCCAAATCCATGTGGCAGCCAGACAATTGCATCATCCATCTTCTGCAGGCATTTGTCTCTTTCACGCACAGCAAGTGCTGTGGCCTCGTAACATGCACACGGACATGCACACGGACATGCATGGACATGCACACGGACATGTATGGACATGCACATGGCGGTCGCCTCTTTTGTCACTGCGTGAGAGACAAGCAACACATTTACTAAATTAAAAGTGAATTTATAGCGCACTAAACGCAGCAGCAGCAGCCCTGTAGATGCCCAGCAATTGCCCTGCCCTGCTGCACTTTCTTCTCTCTCTCTCCCCCCTCTCTCTTTCCCCTCTCCCTATGCCTGCCTCTCTTGCCCTTCTCTCTGCCTTGCCCTTGCCTGTATTTGTGCAACTGCCGCCGCTGGTTGTTTGCTCGCTCGGTTTAGTTTGCTTAATCTTTGACAAGCAGCCAGAGGTCCTGACCTGCCCGCTGCCACGCCCCCCTGTTCCTGCCTCTCACCTGCCTTGCCCGCACACGCAATCACAGCTCACATGCAGTTGCAAGGACACGCGTTTATGTGGCACTTGCTGCTTGTGCTAATTAATTATATCATTAAAATGCGCAACGCGATTTTGCACCTTTTAGTGTGGCAGGGGGAGGGGCACAGGGGGGAGCAAGGGTTAGGGGGAGCCAGAAGAAATGTACAAAAATTTATCAGTTGCGCAAAACGTTGCCAAGTTGAAACGTTGCTGTTGCCAGCCAAGAAAATAAATTGGTAATTTGATGTGGCAGCAGGCAACGGCTGAGGCTCGTTTAATGACGGTTTCCCTGCACTCCTGCCACGCCCACTACCGCACAGCACATGTAAACTGGCAAATGGGCAAATCTCTTGCTAGGTCTGGAAAAACAAACAACGGGGCAGGCAGGCGAGGCAGGCAGCGGAGTGTGGCAAGCAGAGACTGAGGCAAAGTTGTTGCTGGCGATACGGTGACATAATGAATAGGATTCTGGGGCTTTTGCGGCCAACAGCAACAGCGCAGAGTGGGGGAAGTGGGTGCACTGCAATTTGGGGGCAAGATATGCAAAGGATATGCAGCAAGCCACACGAAACAGATGTTGCATCTCTGTTGAAAAGCAGCCAATTTGGTGCCGACTGCCAGCAGGGGCGAGGCACGACGACGACGACGACGACGATAGACATGGCAAAGTGACAAAAATTTAATATGGAGTACACCCCCAGCCAGCTGCCATGCTTCACTCCCCCCTCTACCACACTGCCTCTCTCTTTCTCTCGAAAAGAAACGCGCGCAAAATAAACGGCAAAATAATCGCGCTGAATGCATTGGCAATGCGCCAAGACAGCGAAGGAGCTGCAGACTGTAGACTGCAGACTGTAGACTGTGTGCTGCTGCTGCTGCTGCTCGTGTGTGTGTTGTTTGTCTGCCTGGCTTGCACCTCTGCCTGCCCCCTGCCTCCTCCTGTCATCCCTCTACCATCTGCAGCTCTGTCTCTGCTTCTTCCACCTTTGTTTGCCTTTGCTATCGATGAAATTGTGGCACAGCACTCTGAGAACTCTTTGCAACTGGACACACTCGCTGTCAGGCCTGTAGAGGGGGGAGAGCGAGGCAGCAAGGGCTGTGGGGCAGTCTAAGTGGGCGTGGTCGTGACTGCGCTCGTTGCTCGTCAGGTACATTACAATGTGCACTTGTAAAAATTAATCAAGCACGCCAATAAATGCCCCAATTTAAATTGCCTTAAGTGCCCCACCCCTGCCACTCTCTGTCTTGCCCTCTGTTCCTTCCCCTCTCTCCTTTCCACACACAGGCACACACACACTGCTGCACTGTCAAAACATTCAATTACAGGGTGTCAGAGATCGACAGGCAAACAAAAAGGCAGCGCACTATTTGCTAGTTGCAACTGCCTCTCGGCAAGTGGCAGCGGTGTGTGGCAAGTGGCGCGCACTGCAAACATTTCAATTTGCCTGCCGACAGTCGCTGCGCTGCACAAAAGCCAAACAACAACAAGAACAACGCGCCCAAAGCGCATCAACAGCACACAAAAACAACAGAAAAAAAAAAAGAAGGAAGGAACTCAACGCGGCCGTAGCTCACAAAAAATGGCTACGAAAATGGTCCACAAATCGGACAAATGGCGCACACAAAAAACGCCATTTCATATCCGGTGCGCGAGGCGGAAGTGCACGAAAGGCCACACACACACACACACACAGAGGCAAAGGGACTCTCCCACACTGGCAACTGGCAAACAGGCACTGGGACTTTGTGAAACCCAAAGCCTGGCTCTGTCATGGCCAATGGGATTAGAAGCAGGCCTGGCGTGGACTGCTCTCTGCCCTGTATACACTGCTGTTTTTCTGTTTTCCTCTGCCACTGTCTCTGCCACTGACAACTGTTCCAAATTCATCGCTCTACTCTTCTCTGCCTTGTAACTCACGTGACACAGTGTGCGACTATCGTGTATCTATTGGGTTTGGAGGCAGGCATGAACTGGGCTTGGCTTGGTAGTCACTTCTGCTTGCCTTGCTTCTTTCTACCTTGTTTAATTTCAACTGTTATCAATTCGTTACTCTATATTTCTGCCTTGTAAAGCACGTAAACCTGAAGACTCACGCTTAACTATCGCTATACTATCGGGGCTAGATGCAGTTGTGTCTTGTGCTAGGCTCAACTCGACTCGGCATCTACTCTTATATTTCCTGCTGCCTCTATTGCTACCTCCTTTTCCATTGGTAGCTGTCATATAATCCTCGCATTTTAGTTCTGCCTCGAGACTTATGTATCTCGTGCTCTACTATCGTTTACACTTTGGGGGTATAAGCAGCCTCGATGCCTGCCTGCCTGCTCTTGATTTCTATTGGTGACTCTTCTACAACTTCCTTCTGCATATCCAACTATCGTTGCTCTTCATTCCTGCCTCGTGACTCACATTACGCACGTTATTTCCAATAAGAACTAGCATCAGTTTGTTATGGGCTCAAGTTCGTATCAACACAAGTGTAGCATTTCTAGCTGCCTTCTATTGATTCGCAACCATTGAATTTGCCTCAATTTACTCAAGTAACTATTGTTTGTACTATCGTATTAGAAGCAGGTACGGCCTGAAAGCAATTATCAGTACACCCTAAGTTCTGAAGTTGCCATCAACTGTGGCAAATGCTTCACTCTGCAGTTCTTACTCGTATCTCTCGTGTCTTATCAGCTGAGGGCTGACTTCAACTTGATATTTACCTTTTGTGCATCTACTGCTGTTTCCTGACTTCTGTAACTATCGTTTCTCTATTGGCATTAGAAACAGGCCTGAATTGGTCTGCACTTCATTTACACTCCAGCCTTCCTGCCTTGCCCCGTTCTGCATATTCAACTCTACTAATTTCTTCATTCCTCACTCTTCAATTTCCCCCTCGTGCCGCACGTTCTAACTATCGTTTATCTATCTCTGCATCTACCGCATTTCTTTGCAGTTATTTTTCCGATTTCCTAACATTCCTTACTTATTGTTTTATTAACAATTAAAGTGGAATTTTGCATGGCAAAGAAATTTGCGTAAATTTTACAAGTTCCCAAAATTTGAATTTGATTTTCTAGCTGGAATTTGTGTTTATTTTTCGGCCAGAAATATGCACAGTTCATGTCTAGTTGATATACTCGTCAAGGCTGGGCTCATCCACTGGCCCAATCCTCTAAACAGCAGGCAGCTGCTGCTCACCCTCTACCTGCCCCTCTTCCTCATCCTGCCGTCTCTTCTTGCCCCTTCATCCACATGTTCTCTCCATTTGCTGCTTAGCCTGATTGGCATGCAAAGAGCAAATATTTGCTTACATGCTCAGGTGTTCATATCGCGCTATCTAAAACTGTACGAGGCAGCGCAGTCAGCAGCGCAGTCGGCAGTCGACAGCAACGCCTGGCCAAGCCGCAAGCGGAGCAATCAAAATAACAAAATCGGAAAAGCATCGCACACCGCACACGTTGCCATATTGTTCTGTTTGTTTGTGTGGCTGCCACTGCAACTAACTGTAGTTGCAACTGCCACAGAGAGGGAGGAGTGTGCAGGGGCGTGGCAGTTTGCGCCCATATTATGGCCACATAGTCAACAAACTGGCAGGCAGGCGGAAGGCAGCAGGGGGAAGGCAGCTACCAGCAGCGTATCAACAACGCGGCTCAAAATCATTTTCAAATACATTTTGCGGTAGTTTTTCACCAGCAGTTTTCCTCTACACTTCCTACCCCTTCTCTCTCTTCTTCTCTAGCTTTTCCCACAACGCGCATTTAATTGCAAATGTTGGGCTTTAAAGCTGCCCCAATGGCTGTTGCAACATTTTGATTTACTGCTCAAAATGAATAAATGAATGAGCAGCAAAGGCAGCAACAGCAGCAGCAGCAGCTGTGGCAGCAGCAGTGGCAGTGGCAGTAGAAACGACAGCAGCAGTGGCAGGCAATGTGTGTGTGTTTTAACCGATTGGCTGCATACCCTGGGCAGATGGGGAAAAGGGTATGAACTGAGAGGCAAGTTTGAACTGGCTAAGGGAGGTTGATTCTTACCTGTATTACTGAGATCTTTCTGTGTATTTTGGATCATTCTGAAGTGCTAATTTTCTACTCCCTATTGCCAGTCTTCTGTCTAGGTAACTGCAGCTCAAGGCAAGCTTATCTCTCATATTATACAATCTTTCTTGCCTTCTCTGCGTCTTCTGAAAGTAATACTGCCATATCTCTAGGCGTATCGTTGGCAATATCAATATTGCCTTCACTTTTGCATATTTTTAAACTAGAAACATAACTTGCACAACTCGCAGTTAAGTTCTTGTCTTTCCACAGCTTTTGTTATGTCTAATAAACCTTTTACTTTCATATCTTTAGGCATACGAACAGCAGCAATACATATCAATCAAGTGTCAATCCTTCCTTTCTACCATACACTATAAAGCAGCAGCTTAACTCGTGTTTAGTTCCTGATTTTCTTCTACTCATCTGTTTGTCTAACATACCCTACATTCTTCTTTAAATTTTCCAGCTCTTGCATATTTCTAGAACTGTAAATAACACAATTCTAAGCTGGCTCTTCTAGAGCGCATTCGTTTCTTTAAGCTAGAATGTATCTTTCATGTTTTCTATTTCTGCTGGAAATAATACTTCAATATCTCTAGGCATGAGCAATATCGATGGTGCCTGTCTATCATAGTCTAGCAGCAGCTCAACTCGTGCTTAGTTCTTGCAATTTAACTGTGGCTTGACTAGTCTAGTATACTCTACATTCTTCTTTGAGTTATATATTGAGTCTTTGAGTAATACTTCTATATCTTCAGGCATACTATCAGCAATATTAACAGTGTCTTCTCTGACACCTTGTGACATCTGTGACTGTCGAATCAAAGTAAGTTCTTCGTTTTTTACTACGCATTTAACTGTCTATGCTACCCTGTAATCTTCATTGACTCCTCCTGTTTCACTGCGAACTTCTATACAACTATCCTCTAAGCAAGTCAGTTCTTTTCTAAGAATGCCTTTGCTTTAGTGTGTAAAACAACAGCTCCTGCAGCAGCTCAACTCCAGCTCAGTTCCTTCACATCTACAGCTCATCTCTGAGTCTAGCATACCCTACATTACATCTCTACTTCCCTATCTATACTCCTTGCCCCTCTGCTTACTGCATGTTCCCCTTATCGGTTATTGTTTAGATTCACTTTTTGTTATTGAAACAATATTTTACGATACGAAGGCGAACAAAAAATTTGTAACTGGGCAGCGCAGCTGGCGTTGCGCATTTTGATGGATTTATTCATGTAGAAAATTGCATTAAAATGCAATGCATGCCTGGCACCCGCTACCCCTGTGCATGTGTGGCCCACGCGGCGTATGTGCAATGAAAGCAGCATTCACTCGCTCGCTCTCCCTCCCTCTCTCCACAGGCGCGCCGCAAAGTATGCAATTAAAACGAGAGCAACGAGAGTTGCAGCCGGGGCAAGGCGTTAATTCGATTGCGGTTAAGTGCGGCAAAGCAGAGTAAAACAAAGCAGTGCAAGAGAGAGATAGAGAGAGTGGGAGTGGGAGAGAGACAGCAATAACTTTGCGTACAATGCACCTGCAGGTGAAACCGCATTAAAAGTTCTAATTGGAAACTGGCTGCAAGGCAGATAAGAAAGAGAGAGCGAAAGATAAGAGATCAACGCAGCGCTTAAAAGTTGTTACCAGGCGGGTTTATTGTCAAAGTGAACAGGAATACACTGCAGCCAGGGGGGGGCTACCAGTAGATCAGCAGCAGAAAGAACGGGCCAAAACTGAGCAAGAGTAGCGCCAACAGCAGCAGCAGCAGCAGGCGCCAGTGCTGAGGGGAGAAGGGTATAAAGAGAGGGGTAAGCAAGGCTGCAGACTAACCTCACTTACATGCTTCAAGCATAGCTGCTGTTCCTTCTCCCCTCTGCAGCAGCGACGGCGACGGGGCGGGGGCGATTCACACAGGCTGCGACGGCAGAGGGGGCAACTCTTGGCGGACCAATCGAGAGCCTGGCAATACAAATGCAGGCAACTGCGGCAGAAGGAATGCCGACAGAGCAGCCACACGGGATCTTGCTTGGGATACAGACAAAAGGCACACATATCCTGCAGATCCCCCACTTGTCCCTGCTCCTCCTGCTGCTCCTGCTGCTCCTGCTGCTGCCCCTCAGCTGCGCTGCTGCAGTTGCTGCTTCTTCTCGTCATTTGATCTGAGTAACGCCAAGAGTAACGCTTATCAAATATAAGTAATACAAAATGTGAATGAAGTGTGAATGAAATTGTGAATACAACTGAACTGAAATTGATTTGAGTGTGTAGCTATCAAACTGAAATTTCAGCTACTTGTCAAAGGTATTGGCTTGAAGGGGGGAAAGAAGTTTCTCTTCGCAAGTCGCGCGTGATTTTGCGATTAGGTTTTTAATTAAAACTGCTGGCCATAAATTGCCACCGTGTCTGGACGGGCATACCTTGGGCAAGTAGATGTCGTCGTGCTGCTGCCAGCTAGTCCTGACTGCAATAAAATTTAATTATATCAACGCCACCTCAACTGAAGCGGCAAGCATCGAATGCAATTAGTACTCGCCTTGTACAACTCAATTAGACGTTGTCCCCGACGCGGCGCAAGGAAAGAAATAGAGAGCAGGGGGAAGGGGAGGGTTAGGGGAGCCTGCTAAGTGTTTGCCATATATTGCAAGACTGCGGCTCATCCTTGACTCGACTCGGGCTCAAACTGGCAACATTTTTCGCCGCGTGGCATAAAAACAGCGCTTTGCACTTTGAGTCAAGGAACCGCAGACGGCAGACGAGGCGAGATGAGGGCGATATAAATCGAACTTAACAACTACTTTCGGCTACGTCAGCAAGGACAGAGGCAAGGCTAGGACAGGCAGACAGATAGAGAGAGGGGACAGGGATGAGGGAAAGAGATAGAGAGTGGTAGAGGAGAGAGAGACGAAGAGAAGGAAGCAAGCACAGAGCACGAGGACAGCGACAACGATGGCGATTATTTCTACAAGGTTTTTAATTAAGTTCAAACTGGCAAAGTCGCAAGTTGCGCCAAGGAGGCGTTAAAAGTCGCCGTCGAATCATTTCTTATATACCGCCCCCCTCTCGTTTTGTTCTACCCCTGCCCCCTCTTGGCGCGTTAACAAGCTGACAAATTGAATCACAACTGACGTCAGCTGTGCCTTGTAATTTCACATGCCACGCACAAGTTGCAAACACACACACAGAGACAAGTACACACCCCTCACACACACACACGTACTCTCCTTCCACCCCCCTCTCACTTGTGCACATTATTAGCGCCTCGATCTGGGCAATTACGTGGCCATATATAAAGCCAAGACGTGGACATTCACTTGATTTGCATTCACAACTTGATTAAAAAGTTGCCAATTGCAGCTGCCCCTCCTCCTGCTCTCTCCCCTCCTCCCCCCTCTGCCGTCGTACTGGCATTGAATTCAACTTGATTGTTTATTGTTCGCAGTTCTCGAGTTCTTGTTCTGATTCTCGATTTCCCTGCGCTTCCTGCGTCCGAAAAGTTTCGCCTTGTGCCGAGAGAGAGAGAGAGAAATTGTTGAATTTCAAGTTAAATTAATTTCCCAGAGTTTCTTTAATTATCCTTTTAAATGGCTGGCAAATTGTTAAAACACATTTCACGCGCCTTGCTTCGTTGCGCACTGCCTTCCCCCCTCCGACTGCTTGCAAATTTGTTGCAGGTAGAGCTGCAACTGTGCATCTGTGCAACTTGGCAACTTCTCAACAGCCCCCAAAAGATAAACAACATCAATCTCGGGCGAATTCCAAGCACAAGTTAAGCCAAAGTCCACAAGAAAACAGTGTAAGGGAGAAGGGGGAGGGGAGCAGAGAGGAGAGGGGACACCTGAAGAGCGCTCTGCTGTGAGCTGCGCTCTACCCAAGTGATTTGCCATTATTTACTCGAAGAATTACGCGAATCAACAAGCTGCCGAAAAGTGAAGAAAAGCCTCGAAGTTTGTCTAAAAAATGGAGTGAATAAAATGGATAACAAACTTATATTTAATGGGCTGCAGTAATGGGATAGATGGGGGAATAAAGAGAGAGGAAGAAACAGAAAGACAGAGAGAGAGAGAGATTGATAAACACCGAAATATCTATGGAGATTCAGGAAAGTTTCAAGCTACAAATAGAGCAGAGCATCTTATGGAATTATGACCTGAGGCAGCCTTGTTAAAGTCTTGATAATAATCTTAAGAATTATTACCTGAGAGATCTAAGACTTAATAAGAAGTAAAATCTTTATAGCGGGAAGTTTCTAAGTAGAAATAGGGAATACAGTCTTATGATATTTTGATATAAGGCTGCCTAGCTTAATGTAGTACAGACAGAACTAAAAAGTTGCTGGCTTGGGTCCAAAAAAGTTCAGAGCAGAAAACTACTTCTCAAGTCCCTAAGATTCTTATGTTGTTTTATCTCTTGTTATACAAACAATATTGAAATGTACTTACTCTAGCTGACTAAGCCGTAGTCCTGCTATATATCAATACCTGCCTACAAATCTCTTTTAACTCTTTTCTAGATGTGTTGATTGAAAGTATTTCTTTAAGAATGAAAGGGGAAACCCGAAGGTAAGTTGTTTATCTAACTCTACTGTGGTTAGTTAATGGTCTGTTGTATCTCTTTCTGTATGCAGTCTACCTACCATCTAACTAACCATTCTTTCCATTTCTACTCTACAATATTCTATACTTGCTCTTCAATCTTGCTTAACTCTCTCCAGAAACGATAAAGGAAAATATTTCTATAATCTCTCTGGCACTTCCGAGTGCCAAGAATAAACTGGCAAGTTCGATTCATAGAGTAATGCAGCACAGTCTATAGTAGTGTACTGGGGTAAGTAAGGGAACTGTTGTATAGTTTTTCTTGCTTTTAAAACAATATTTGCGTCTGTAATACACTATATATATGACTAAGACGCCTTTGTTCTTTATTTCTATCATTGCTTACATTGACTATACCAAATCATAGTCTTAAATCATTCTTATCTCTTTCTAGAAATATTATAGGTGAATATTCCTGGAAAGTAAAGAAATATATTCCTGTTACCTGAATATTCCTAAACAATAAAGTCCTATACTTTATGTAAATACACTCAGGTTAGAGAAAGAACTCAATGCAGACAGCTTCTATTCAAATCATCTTGATCTCTCTCTCTCTCTCTCAGATATTAATGGAGAATGATACCTATTCATGTTCTACAGAATGTATCTAAAATTTAAATAGATTTGTACTCATAAATAATCGAATTCTCATGACCTTTCTCCGTCTACAGTACCTCTTCTTCCCCTAGGACTGTGTTAGTTTAAACTGCCCTAAACTACCTTCTCATTTAATGAACCTTTCTCCTTAAACCTCCCTCTACCTTTATCTCTTTTACTCCCTTCAAAATCTACTTAGCTTTCTACTCTTATCATCCTTAAGACTCAACCGCACTGCACTCAACCCGTATTTATTACGTGCATTTAATAATCGATAGGCCTTCCTCTCCCTCCCCCTCCCCCTCCTTCACTCCTCACATTATATTCTGGGGATTAACAGAGGAGACCTTTGCACTAAACTGTTACATAATCCCGCAGGCATTTAAAGGGGAAGGCAGATAGGCGACGGGGGGATGGGGAAATATGGCAACTTATGGTGGTGCATACAAATTTACTTTGTAGTGCAGTGTTGCAGTATTTCCGGCACTGCGCTGCGGGCACGCTAGATGGCGCTGTTGTGCTGCCCGCTGCCAGTTGCTAATGAGCTTTGTAACCGGACACGGCGGCAACGCTGGCGACGTTGTCCTCATTTATGCTAAGCTTTTTGTGCATTTATGGGCAGCAGGGGGTGGAGAGGGGGAGAAGGGGAAGTGGAGAAGGCACCACAAATGTATCGTGTGCTTAATGGGTTAACGTGATGCTAAATGAAACACGCCCAGGAGTCGGCGCGGCCTTAGTGGGTTAATATTTCACAGTGGCCGGAAACGGAAGCGGATAGTGGAAAGGGAAGGGGAAGGGGAAGGGGAAAGAGATGTTGCCAGCGGAAGCGAGATGTGCAGTATAGCTGCGCGATTTCTATAGATAGTACAATGTTATCATTTGCTCTCGACGTCTAATTAAATGAGCAAGTTCTGCCCCTCTCCCTGTCTCTCCCCCTCGGGCAAGTTGTTGCAGTGCATTTGGCAACTAAATGCACAACTAATTAGCAGTCAAGTAAGGAAAATTATGAAAATTTCAGTCAATTTGCACCTGCCGGCAAAGGCAGTAGTGGCAGGAGGGGGAGGGGAAGCAGCAGGGAGAGTGTAAGGTAGTGGGGCAGGGACAGAGGTAGGGAAACGGACTGTGGCAGCTTTTCAGTTTGGCCCCAGGCCTGAAGTAGATCTCTCCGACTGCACTCTGCTGCCCACTTGGGGTGCCATTGAGTGGCACTCTAGGGTATACCTTGCTCCACTCCCTACCCCTCTCCCTCTCTGCCTCTCCCGTCCCTTACTGAGACGCAGTGCCAAAGGCAGACAATGGCACAAAAGACGTTCGTTCTGCTGCTCGTCCTCAGACATGTGCACGTGGGCCTTCACCCACTTTGGCTCAGTGCAGCTCACTTCACCTGCCTCAAGCTCACGTGTGTGTGTGTGTGTGTGTGTGTGTGTGTGTTGGAAAAAGCAGCTGTAATTCAGCTAAATGCACTCAGCCACACTGGGCCCCGAGTCCATTGTGCCACACGGCTGTGGCAGAGACAGAGGCAGCGTGCTTTGTTGCGGTTGCTTGGCTCGTCGCATAATTGCGAAAGTAGGTTGCACATTTGGTTGCATTGTCTTTGCCTCACTTGCAACAACATTTATGCAGTTGTGCAACGACCCACATTGCCAGCTAGTCAGTAGTAGGTGTGCCAGTGGGCGTGGCATAAATCAACTGCAGCCCCCTTTCGCCCGTGTGGAAAAAGCAAACTCGATTTGGGGCTAATTTGTCTGCCGATTTGCTGCCTTGCCAAGCAATTTGTTTAGGCCACAATAAATTAAACTAATATTTTTGTATCTGCCACGCCCGCCCTCCTCCCCTGCTCTGTCCCCGCTCTCTTCTTACAGGCAACCAGGTGCAGTCGAGTGGAAAGCCTGTGATATCTTGCAAGTTTGACAATTGAATTTCTAACCGCTCTCCCGAGTGCCAAGTGCTAAGGCTGTCTCTCTCTCTCTCTCCTCCCGTCTCTGTCTACAGTCTCGCATGTATTTTGCCAATAGGCACATAAAAGATTGTTGACAACAGCAACAGCATCCGGCAAGCTGCCCTGGCTTGCCCCGCAATCTGCCGAAAGGATGCAAAACTATGCAAATGACATGACTGGAAAAACTTTGCTACCTCTCTCCCTCTTCTTCTCTCTCTCTCTCTCTCACTCTCTCTGTTCGCAAGCTCGGAAAAGTTTTGTGCAAATTTTCGAAAATAGCCGAATAATTTTCCCAATGCCATTATGCAAAGCGAAACGATTTGCGATTACTTTAAATGATAAGCAATATGTTGATGCCGCACTAGGGGAGAGAGAGAGAGAGAGAGAGAGAGAGAGAAAAACTGGTAGAATTTCCACTTGCCTAGTTCTGGAAGAGATGTCAATGCCGGATAAGTCGGACATTTATGGGGCAGCTGTTTGGGCAGTTGACAAGGAAGGGAGGCAAGGTTTGATGAGCAACAATCAGACAACTGTAGAAGGTAACACTTTAAACAAAGTATGGCAAGACAGTAGAAGAGTTGAGGTGCTATAGCAAGAAAGCTGATCAAACCGCAAATGGGAGAGGTAGTAAAATTATGGCCATCTTTTGTTATAGAAAATAAGGATGGCTTAAAGGTGGACAGGATCCTAAAGTAGAGCTAAAGATACATCTAGACTTACTTCGAATATTGTAGATAAGACACTTCTAGCCATGTGGAAGGGAAGATAAAGCTTCAAACATTCCAACTACACGACTTATGGTAATTAAAAACGGAACCCAAGGTAATCTCATTCAATTTGAATGAATTGCATTTTATTTGAACACAATTTCTCTGTCATCTTTCTTTGCAGTATTCAACTTCTCAGCTACTTTTGCTGATATGCTGATCAAGCTTGAACTGAAATAGATGAGTTACTTATAGCTATATGACACAAAAGAGAAGGTATTATAGTGCCAGTGAATCTGTCTTACAGTAAATTCGTATTACAACCTTGTATAGATAAACTCATTCAATCTTCTTCTAAAGCAATTCTCACTGCAATCTTTATTACATAAGTCGAATTTTAAATTAACTTTACTAAGATGCTGATCAATCTGACACTGAATCAGGTACTAACTTATATCTATTTTATAGAGAATGTGAAGCCTTATAGACCCGCTCTATCTGTCTCACAGTAATATCTAAATACAACTCCTAGACAATCTCATTCAATCTTCATCTTCTACAAATGCATCTGTCAACTTACTTTGCTGTCTTCATGTGTTCAGCGACTTTGCTGGAGTGCTGATCAAGCTGGAAGTAGATACATAACTATATGCTATAGATATATAATATAACCTAGAAGAGAAGACAAATCCATCCATCCACCCGCTCTATCTGTCTTACATTAATATCTACATACAACAAATTGAGAATCTCATTCAATCTTCATCTACTACAAATTCATCTGCCATCTTTCTTTGCAGTGTCGAATCTTACAGCAATTTCTCGTTTGTTATTCTTTTCTATTTTTGCAAAATTATGAATTTCTATTTTAATCAGCAAGTCCTTCTTCTAGTTCCGCTTTTGTAGTTGCTGTTGCTGCTGTAGTTCTTGTTGTTGCTGTTGTTGCTTCCTACACTTGACGCTTCACTTAAAACTTAAGCCATAAAACAAAAAGTCTGCAACTGGCTGCAAAAATATTCAAGGCGCCACAATTTGAGGACATTTCGAGACGACGAAAGACGCCCCTCAGCTGCTTGAGTAAGTCGCCCTTTCTCACTACTCCCCCGCCCTCTCTCGATCTTCCTCGCTCTCTCTTCTGTGCTTCTGCTGGCCGTGGCATGCTATTCAGCGTGCATTAATTCCTACCTTTTATAATGCAAAAATGAAAGAAATAAGGTGCACTTACATCCAAAAAACAAGAGAGGGATAGAGGAAGAGGGAGAGGGAGAAAGGCAAAGGAAAACTAAAAGATGCAGCTCGGGGCGCATCTGACTGAGGCAGGGGCTGGCGGGGGGCGTGGCATAAGAGCAGAAAGTGAGGCATAAAGCAAAGCAAATTCCAAGCATGCCGCAGCTTCCACGCTGAGGACTCGCACTCAACAAGAACAACGTGGACGACGGAGACGTCAAGAGCAGCGCCCAAAAAGGAATGAAACCAAAAAAGAATCTAGAGAGAGTAAAATAAGTAGAGAGTGTAGTGCAGTGTAGTGCAGTGTAGCAGCTACACTGCACTACCTTTTGCTGCGGCACAAAAAACAAAAGCAACTGAACGAGGCTGAATAAGTTGAATAAGTTGAACATGGCGTTGGTTTTGTTAAAGTTCTTCTTGCAACATTTTCGGGGGCGCCTCTCTCTAATTGTGGAAATGAGACGACGACGCACTCCATGCGGATTACTTAACTTTGACTACAGTTGCTTACAAACTGGAGTGCCTGCAAAGGAGTGAAGGGAGGGGGAGGGGAGTGTACACTGAGGCTGGTTGCATACTTGATGGCGGCACTGTAGTTTATGCCGAGTAGCAGTGCGAATACAATTGCCATTGCACTTGAGCTGTAAGCAGAGTTTACTTTATTATCGCTTCTTCCGGGGCTGGAGGTGGGCAGCAGTGTGGGCGTGGCAGCCCTGAAATGAACCCGTTGTAGTGGAAGCTTTTGGCTTTTTCGCATCTCTACCAAAAAGTTGTGTTGGCTTTGTTCGCCTGTGCACAGTTTTCTTTTCAATTTGAATACCCTGTGGGGAGATTCGGGGTGGGGTATATAAGTTTCAACTGTCAGCTGGCAGGTGAGAGAGGGAATTCCCCGTTGGAGAAATGCCTGACAAATTATCTGCTAATGAGATCGCTCTGTCAGCAGTAGAATTCACACTGCTTGCAGCAGCAGCAGTAGAGCAGCTCAAGTCATCTGCAAGCACTCGAACAGAGCACTCACACTGGCACACTGGCACACTCACACACTCATTCATATTCGCATGTGCACTCGTATTTGTACTCGTCTATTCGCAATCATAACACACTGACAGCAGCTCCATCATTCCCCCGCGATGAATGCAGAAGAAGGAGGAGGCAAGTGCAACGAAATGCAATTTATATTGCCAACATGGCAGGACACTCCACGCCGAGTGGCAGCCATGAGCCATCAACCAACAGCCAGAGCCAGAGCCAGAGCCAGAGCCATGAGCAGAGCAAACAACTAAACAGCATATACCATACACTCAGCGAAAAACTCGACTCGATGCCAAAGCAAACAGCAACAAGCGCAGCAGGCGGGTGTCAACTGAATGTCAAATTTGCCAGCAAGTTGAGGCAATAGAGAGAAGGGAAAAGGAGAGTGAAACCCAAGTGGAATATACTGTCAAGTTTCTCTTAGTGTAGGGAGTGTGGGGGGAAGGGAGGGAGAGGGGGTTAGCTAATGCTTAAATGCAAAATTAGTTGCAACTTAACTGGCAATTGCAAATTGATGCGTGCACTTTGCATTAAATTAATGAAATTAATGCCGTCCATTTGGCAGATGCCGTTGAAGGCTCTGCCAGAGAATTTGCCCGGCATCAATTGGCATTATAACATGACGGCCCTAATGCCACATAATTTGGCAGCCAAACCACAGACCATTTTCCCGCTCCCTCTCTTTTTCCCTCTCTCTCTCTCTCTCCCAGTAATTTACAGCAGCGTAAACTTAAATTTTCTTTCACTTTCCCTGACTTTATTGAACCTCATTGGACTATATAGCAGCCACATGTTTATATTGCACTCATTCAAGCTGCTAGCTAGCTTAAAATTGGCTTGAAATTCTGAATTTTGACTTTTTTCTAGCGCTTTCTTTGTTCGTGAGAGCTTCGCATATTTTTTAGCTATTTCGTTTATATAATAACTTCAATTTAGCGTGAATTTGTCTGGCTTGAGCTCAACTCAACTCAACTTGAATGCAGCTCATCTTGCACTCTCTTTTCCTCTCTCTATCTCTTGCATCTGTCTCGTGCCATCTCGCTCTCTCAACTCATCTCTGGCCCCGCAATTCTCGTATACAAATTGCCAAACTTTGTGTGTGTTGGCCCAAGAAATGTCAAATGCAAAGCCAAAAGCCAAGCCAAAAACCACTTTATGCTAAGTCGCTTATTCCGCTGAATACGTGTGTGTGCAGGCATGCATGTGTGTGTGTGTGCCAGTGTGTGTTTGTGTGTGTGTGTGCAAGTATGCAGCACAAAGCTAGCGACTGACTAACGAAATAAATTGCTGTATCAGCTACGAAAAGTAGTTGCTGTGTACACACACACACACACACACACACACACACATGTACTTTACCATGCATGTATGCACACACTCACACATACACTTGCTCTTTGGTGGAACTAGTATAAACAAGTGGAGGCAGCTAGAGTTGGAGAAGAATGAATTGTAGATACCCTCTTTCTAAGTGGAGCTAAGCTGGAACTTCTTTTTCTCATTTAACATATATAACAGGACTTTAACAGAGCTCTGTTAGTTTGAAATGTTGTGAAGCTTGCCTAGCTTACTTCTGCTGTCTTCTTGTGTATATTATAACAGCAGAGTTCAGTGAAAGGTCGCTGTCTAGTTAGATAAGTTACTACACTCAGTGTTTATTCTTCATTTTTATTGTAAAATGTTGACATACTTCTCACATTATTCATAACAGACCAACAGCGTGCTTTTACCTTCTGCTGTCTAGCAAATGTTAACCTTCAGAGTACTCTCTAATGGTTAATCTATGAACATAAACATACTTAGCGCTGTTAGCTTCTGTTCACTTACAGCTTCTTAACAGCTTCTTTTCTTTCATTCATTCAACAGCGTCTAACCTTCTGTTTGCTTACATATGTTAGACTTATCTGCTCACAGTCAATGTTAACATGGCAACAGCGTGCTGTTATCTGCACACTGTTATTAGACACTGTCAACAGTCGCTATTAATAGCTTGCAATTGTGCCTTGTAGCGAACTGTCCCGTTTGCTCCTCTTGCAGCGGGAGACACCGACGTCAGCTGCAACCGCAGAGGCCGCCACACGGTGTGCGGTTTGTTTGGCTGCCACCTGGTTGCGGACATACACAGAAGGCGGTGGCAGGACATAGGAGCTGGGGGCAGGGGGCACGGCCGTGGGGCATGAACCAAGCGGAAGATGGAGGATGTTGTCAGTAGCCGTGTGCCACGTTGCAGTTAATATTTTCTGCTACTCTGCGCTGCGCTGCATAATTTATGCACACAGTGAGCGTGTCTGAGTGTGCAAGCGTATGTGTGAGTGTGTGTGCGGCATGCTTAGAGACATTGCAAAGCAAATGAATTTACAAAGCGCAAATCTCAGCGGATGGTCATGTCAGCTCTGGTTGACACAACCTCTGACCCCAACCGCGACCCCAGGATGTGGATGTGGAGCCCAGGATGCGGACCCCAGGATGTGGACCCCTTGTAACAATAGCAAATTCTGCAAATGCCACACACATGGGTGACCAAACACTGCAGTTGCTTCCCGTCTAATTCCGCACAAGTTGCACAAAAAAAAACACACACACGGCAAATTTGCTCAGACAGCACGAAGGGCGCGGGAGAAAAGTGAGGAGGGTTGCTCCCTCTCACGAGTAATACGCATTTACTCGTGAATAACTCAAATAACATCGAGTCTAATTGCTGCGGCAAACACGACTCCAATTTCTAGTGCGGAGTCAAACGATTTTTAGGGATCGTTAAAAGGTTCCAAGTGCGTTTCTATTGATGGCCAAAGCTGAAGACTGCCTGGGCCAGGAAGGGGGGAGGAGTGGTAGTGCAGTGGCAGGTAGAATGGACGTGCGGGAATCTACTGCAAAAATTGTGGCAATTATGCCGAAAAGTTTGCGCACTCGTTGCGAGTCTGAGCACACACAGCGAGGCGGCGAAGGTGAAGGCAGGATGAAGGACGGGTGGACAAGCTGAAGGCAACGCACGAATAATTAACAAAATTTGCACTTTATCGCTGCCAGTGCAGCAGGCAGGCAACGGCAACGGCAACGACGACGACGACTAGCGGCACCAGAATCAGCACCCAGCACCAGAGAAACACCAAGAGAAGCACCAGAAACCAGGACGAAAGGCAAACTTTAACGAGCGACTGCTCCTTTCACTCGAGTTTCAATTGTGCAAGGGAGAAAGCAGAGGGTATGCTGAATGAGTCAAGAGTTATGTGACTTATAGAAAGATATATATTCGGGTTACATAAAGTGATATAGAAATGGAAAAAAATTGAAGAGAGAGATCTACAAGAAATGGAAAAGAAATTGAAGAAGGAGATATACAAGTCTGGTGGTCAATACAGATAGGAATCTGCTTATTGCGCCTCTGTTATTTATGAGGAGATGCACATTTATGTTTCTCATGCTGATCTTCTTGTGAAGATATATATTCCTGTTTCCTATACTGATCTTGATACGACTGCATGTGAATTTGAACAGAATTTGATGTATAAGAAACGTCAAGTATACCACGAAGTCTAGTTGAATAGAAAGCAAATGAGCAATAAGTTCTGCAACGCCTTAAATGATTTATATTCGTGTTCCGTGATTTGAATATATAAGATTGTTATATATTGTATTGTATTGTATTAATCTAGAAATGAAACAGAACTTAAAGAGCAGCAACCATGCAGCCCAGCTTACTCTCTCTGTCTCTCTGTTGATTACCGAATCATTTTCACACGTTATCAATTCAAATATATATATTTCTATGCGCTACACCAATCTCAATGCCTGTGCATAAGCCATAAACCTCTTAAAGTTTACTTTACCTCCATTGACGTCACTTGCCTGCCAACTTCTCGCCAGGATTAGCGCACGGCATCACCGTCTAATCCCCAATTCAAGCTAGGGTATCTGTGGTGCTGCCCCTTGCCAGCTGCCACTGCCTATGCTGCTTCTTGCAGCTTTTTTATGCCTCGCTCGTTGTTTATTTTTGCCGCTTGGCATGTGACGGAAGCTGATTTGAGACCAAACACAGTAACACATTTAGCCGGGACAAGTGATGAAAGGGAGGAAGAAGTGAGGAGAGACGAGGCACGGCATATGCGGAAGCTCTGCAACGGCATTTGGCATAAAGGGAAATCGGAAAATAAACGAAAATGTCAGCGGAAAATGCAGTCGCAGCAGCCGTAGCCATAGCCAGAGCTCTAGCCATAGCCAAAGCCAGCTCTCGTTTCTACTTTCTCTCTCTCCTTGCCTCACCCTCTCACTCTGTCTCTCTCTCTCTCTTTCTCCGCAAAAGGCGCCAAATCAACATGAGGAGAGAGCGCGCGTTGAGGCTTATGGCAGTCAAGTGCGATATGTGTGTGTGTGTGTGTACCAGTATGTGTGTGTGTGTGTGAGTACTTAGAAGCTGTTGTTGTTTCTAGTGGTGGGGTAGAGCAAAAGGAAAGTGCAAAGAGAGAAGGAAGGAGAGACGGCAACAACGCGCAGCTTGGCAACTAAAATGCAATTAAGCCAAGCTGAAACAAGGCTTTTTGCTGCAGCTGCGTTAAAGCCTCAACTGTTGTAATGCACACTCTCTTTCTCGCCACACACACACACACACACACACACACCCGTACATACACAGCACAGCCGCATTACTAAGCACTTTTTGCAATTATTCACATTTTCCTTTTAATTGGAATTTAAAGTGCTGTGCGGGAATTTTCACAGGATTCTCACCCTGCACCTGATTGCAAAGAATCATGTGTAAGACAGCAGGCTCAGCTTTCTCCTTGTCTCTCTCTCCCTCCTACTGCCGCGCCCATGCCCCTAGCTACGCCCATCATTATAGTGTCATATTCAACGCTCTCATGTTGCATTTTGTGCTGGTTTATTTAATTAATCGACAGGCCGCATAAATCGTACTCACAATGGGAGAAGTGAGACGGGGAGAATGGGGGAATGAATGGAAAATATTCATGAATATAGCGCACCTGCAAGTGTCGCCCATTCGCATTCCCATAGGCATTATTCATGGCACTTGCTCACCTGTTCGCTTGTTCAATTCATTCATTCATTTGCAACAAATGAGCCGTCACAGTTTTAAATACAATAAATACTGCATAGTTAATTTTTATTGTATTCATTTATTCCACACATGCCTCTCCTCTGTCCCCCTCCTCTCTCTCTCTCTCTCCCCCGCATCTTAATTGATTGACGTGTTATTTATCGAGCACAAGCCAGCGAGAGTTTTGTGTTTTTGTCATTGTTTTTCGTGAACTTTGTAATGCATTTTCGACATGAATCAAACGTTTTTTTAATTGAATGTGTGAGGTAAAAAGTTTGTCTCACATTTGTTTCCATTATTCGAATTAAAAACAAGTGTAGGTAGAAGAATGGGCAGAGAAGAATTAAACCCGGAGAGTAATTAAGGTCTTTGAAATGTTGAGAAAGAATATCTTAGTGAGATGGTAGAGAATATACCAGAAGAGTTAGTCTAGCAAACTTAGACAGGGTTACAGATTTGAAGAAGGTTTTCAGGAATAAGCCCAAACTATATACGATATATATATAACTCTTTATACATATGTTCATGGTTATGTTATGTATATATGTGTGAAGAGTTACTTGACTGACTATATATATAAAGCTGATGTAAAAGATGCGTACAGATGCCTCTCATCTCATAGTTTCAATTTTATTTGACATTTTAGCAATTTTTGATAATATAGAAATGTTTTAAAATATTCCCAGCAGCAGACTTATTAAAATAAAAAGAGGGAAATAGGTTTTCCCACTATATTCACTTTGAGACTCTGTTTATAATATTATGCTCTAATAAATGCATCATTATGCAAACCTAAACTAAAAGACTTGCTTGTTATTCCTTCAGTAATAGAAAAGAAAAGCTGCATTACAAATAATTGCACCCTTTTCCTAAGATTTTTATTCAAATGCGTTCAATAATATCATTCAAGAGGTTTCTCTCTAAAGAGATAAATGATTTCTAAGCAATCTTTGCTTTGTGCTTCTATAAAATATATAGTGTCTTGATGTTTTGCAACTTAATGGAAACATTGATTGAAGGACAGGCCGTATAATTACTCAGAAAATGAGCTAGGATAGTTACTTCTTTTCTAGATCCATGATTTCATCTGGAATATCATGATAAGCATTACTTCAGATCACTAAAGAGACCCAAAGTAGAGATAACTATCTTTGAACTTATCTTGTTCATCAGAATACTAAAAGAGCATTGAATGAATTTTATATTAATTATCAGATCTCATTAAACGATTAATTAAATGTACTCTTTTTAAGCTAGTCATTTGTCTCTTTCTCTCTCTGTCTCTCCCTCTCACTCCGTCTCTCTCTCTGTCTCTAGTTCTGCCTCTCTTCCTCTGTCTTCTTATCCACGTCGCTGTACAGGCGAACAATCAGTTTGACAGGGATTACAACTTATTAAGGGGGCCCGCTACACAAATTCCGGATTGTTGTTAGTTGCTTTTAACGGATGACTAAGCTGAGCTGGCATTAATGTGCATGCATGTGCAGGCATGTGCATGTCTGTGTGTGTGTGTGCCTGTTTCACATGTGTCTCTGTGTCTCTGTTGTAATTTGCAATTTGCATGCAAATGCATTATTAATGCAATGCTTAACGACCTGATGATATTATGTAATGAATTCAAATGCAATTTATTTGCTTACCTCAAAACGAGCATCGGTTTCAGTTTTCACAGTTTACAGTTTACGGGCTTATAGAGTTTACGGTACTGCAGTTTACGGTTCTGCAATTCTCGCTTGTCAGTTTTCACTCAATTTCGGCATCAGTTTTCAATTTTCTCATCTCTCTCTCAGTTTGCGATTTGCCCCTTGGCAATATTTTCAGAATTTGCATCATTTCATGATTAAATGATTTCCAATTCAATTTGCAATTGTTTCTCTTCTCTCTCTCTCTCTCTCTCTCTCTCTCTCTATGTTGTTGTTGTTTCTCTTGTTGTTGTTCGCATTTTGTTATTGTGCGCATTTTAATGCATTTTCGTCACGCGTAATTAACGAGGCTGCCCAAGCGAGCATCAAATGTCATTTTAATTATTTGCAGTTGCCTTTTTTATTGCCATTTTTAAACAAATATTTACGAGAGACTCTTTCTCTCTGTATCTCTATCTCTCTCTCTCTCTCTCTGTCTGCCTTTGTCATGTGGCAATTACAAGGGGTCAGCTTGGCTCGCGATCTCAGCTCTTAATTACCTGTGTCCAAGGTGTTCATCAATTATGCAGTTCGCCGACCCACAAATTATGCAAATTAAAAACCAAAAAACAAACCAAAAACACACTCTCATAACTGCCATCTCTCTCTCTTTCTCTCTCTCTCTCTCTCTGTATATTTTTGTATTTTTTGCAACAGTTTTTTATTTCACTTATTCGAGTTTTTTATATCTTTGTTTGTTGTTTTTCAATTTCAATTCTGAGTTTTCACTTTGTGTGTGTTCGAAAATCGCCTCTTGTGTTGACAGCAGCAGGCAGGAGTGTGCGTGCCTGTGCCTGTTTGTGCGTGTGCGTGCGTGGTAGTGCGTATGTTGCTTAACGAACTTGGCGGCAGCAACATCGCAACGTCGCAACGTGCCACGCAGGACACAGGACACACACTGGACGCAATGAGTTGAACTTATGAGCAACGAAATGCGTTGCGGGCGTTTTTATACCGACGTCGTCGCAGCGGTCACGATGAATTTTCCGGCTGGGGATATGCAAAAAGAAAAGGCAACGCAAGACGCAGCACGCAGGCAGCGAAGGCAGAAGGAAACGTTGGAAAACTCCGCAAATGAAAAGAGTGCGCGAAAGCTGAAGAGCACAAAGACAGCAGAGCACACAGTCTCCTTCCACCTCCCTCTCCCTCTCTCTCTCTCTCTCTCTCTCTCTCTATCTCTGCCTCCCCCACTGAGATGCAGAGATAAGCCCAAACTGAAGGGGAAACCTTTTTTTAACTGTTTTGCAGCTGCTGCAGCATCCGACGACGGCAGCGGCAGCGCAGCCTGCGCACGCATCGCTCACAAGCTTTGCTGCGTGTCCCAAAAAGCTTCAAGGCACGACGACGCGGCCTCCGCCTGCCTTGTCCCAAGCCTCGTGCTGCACTCGTTTCGTGGCAGTCTTCGGCCTCGGCTCGACTTCGGCATTGTGACTGCCTTCGGCTGTGTTCGTCTCGCGCCTTCGTGGGGTGTTCATTTTGCGCTTGTCGTGCGTTCATTTTGCTGCCGGATGCGACGAGGCACATTTCCCCTGCGCTGCGACGTCGTGGATGCTGCGCTGTTGACGTTGACGTCAGGCGCTGCTGCTGCTGTCCTGCCTCTGCCTGTGCCTCTGCTATTACTATTGCTGCTGCGCTGGCTCTGCCTCTGTCTCAGTCTCTGCCTTTGCCGTTGCTGCTTTTAGGCGCCGCTTTGATTATGTTACATTCTTTTTTTTTGCCGTTCCGCTGCTGCTGCTGCTGCAGTTATTATTATGCGCTGGCTTTGTCTAACTGCCACACCCCCTGCAACCCCCCTCCCTCTCCCTGCATCCTTCACTTGCTATGTAGGGTCTAATTTACAGTTTCATTTAGCTCGGGTCAGACTATAAATAGTCGGCAGCAGACATTGGCTGCCATTTGGCTTTCCATTTCGCAGACACGTGCGACGCACAGCCCACAGTACAAGCCTCTCCCCCACCCCCCCACCCCCCCACTTCCATGCCCCCCTCTCTGGCAGTGCTGCTGGCCTTTTTCACGCCCCAGCAGCAAATCAAACACGAAAATCAAATTTGTAAACAGCACTCGCAAGTGCCGCAATTTCACAAACAGCCACAAAAAGCTATGAAAATTTCACCTGATGTCGAAGCTGCATAAACTGTAGGCGCGTTGTTGTTGTTGTTGCTGCTGTTGTAGCTGTTGCTGCTGCTGTTGTTAGCATTAAAATAAACCGCTAAACGGGCAATTTCTGTGTGGCACGCCCCACGCCGCGTTGAGTGTCGAAGGGGAGTCTCAACTCAAGTGCTGCCAATGCTGCGCTGCGTCATCAGTTTGCGTGCTTCGTCTGCTGCTACTTTGCATATGAAAGGCGAATCGACTAAAATCGAAAATCACTTAAAGGCACAGCGCACAGCACATTGTCGATAAGCGGCAGTTCCCCGTTCCCCCTGCTCCACCTGCTTCTCCTACTCTCTGACAACAAAAGCTAAGTTCGATACAATTTTTTGCACTTTTCTTGCAGTGCCTAAAAGCAGGCAGCAACTGATTTGCCAGCCATTCAATTAGCTATGAAAAAGAAGCACACACGAAGTAAACGTTTCTCAGTCGATTTCTAATTTTGATCTGTCAAACGCAAAGGCCAAAGATCGATGGCTCCGATAAAAAGCCACAATCGCAGAAAAAAGAATTGTAACAAGCCTCGCTCTGTCCCTCGTCCCCCTCTACGCCCCTTTTGGACCTTCATTCATGTGGAAAATTTCGTCTAGTGCATTGTGCACGAATTTTATGTTTATATATACATAAAGCGACCAACGGCCAGTGTGGAATTCACTTGCAGGCCATAACTTGGCTCTCTATTAACTTGCAACACGTGAAAAACGTAGCAGCAAACCTACACAGCACACACACAGACACATACACACACATATACTCGCACAAACGGCAGGCGGCTGTTGATGATGACGTTGAAAGTCCGAACAAATGAGGCGCGCATCGCATGTCGAATGATGCTCGGTGAAAAGCACAAACAAACACAGACACATGAACACACACACACTCACAGCCAGGGGCATGTGGGCGCATGTGTGTGTGAGTGTGTGTGGCATGTGAGAGCTTGTTAAGCGAAACCACGAGGCTGTTCTTATTGGACTTAAGCGCGGCTCAGCAGCTGCACATAAATTGCCAGCAGAAAGCATAAAAAAGGCAAGTGAGATGGAGAGAGAGGGAGGGATAGCAAGGGAGAGAAAAAGGAGAACAGCAAGCACAGCAGGCAAATAAGTACACATATCGTTTCGATCAAAAAAGATCGCAGTTTACTGCAAACCAATTAAAATGATGCGCTTAAAAGCAGGCAACACTTTGCACACAGGCAGCCTAAGCAAAGACAGCAAGCTGTTTAAATGACTGCGCTTGAAAGTAGGCAACACAAGTCAAGCAGGCTGGCCAAGCAAAGAGACGATCAACTCCTTCTATACTTTCCCCCTCATTCCCAGTGTTTACTGCCTTAGCCAGAGCAAGCACAAAGTAGAACTTGCCTGCCACTCAAACAGATTGCCGCTCATTGGCAGCGCTTACTGGCTAAGACACAGCTTAAACAGTTGTCGAATATGCAAATACACACGCGCTTCGCTCCGCCTTTGCCTCCTCCTCCTACTGCTCTGCTGACTGCGATTTGGATTCATCAAAAAATCGCAAATTCAATTTGTTTGACACAATCTAAACCAATATTTTAGCAGGGCTCGGCACAATGGACCCTCCCGCCGAATGCCAGCGCAGCAGAGCAGAGCCAGTGGAAGCGTGCAGGCGAAGCCTTGTGGCGTGGCATCGCCAAATTATGACCACGAAAATAAACGAGTTACGCAAGGCAGCAGCAGTGGCAGCAACCGAGACTGAGTTCGAGCTCGACTACAGCTCATAGCTATTGCCACTGGCTGACAGCAGAAACCAAAAATTTTGATTTATGGCCGGGGCATAAACTGCATTTGACGCGACCGAGTGTGGCAGGCGGGGGAAGTTGGTGTTGCAGGCAGCGTGACGGTGTGGTGTAGTGACAAGGCAGGCAAGGCGCGACGGGGCACTGTGGCACGGTGGCATGCTGCATGATATGGCTACATATATAATCAAATAGCACTAGCAACAAATGCTAGAGAGGACCTGCATCTGGGCAGCCAGCCATGTGAACGGTGACATGGCAGCTCTTCACACATAACACACTCGCACACACACACACACTAAGCACACGCACAACACACAGGCACACACACAGTCACACACTTGCAGCAGCGTCTGCGAAATTACACAGCGAATGGCATTTTTCGGTTGCGATTTTTATTTTACGTACGTAACGGAAGTGCGAACGCAATATTGTGAATGTGTTACACGCACAACTCTGGAGAAAGGTGTGTGCGAGTGTGCCAGTGTGTGTCTGTGTGTGTGTGTGTGTGTGCACTTTATAGCCGCACTATGGGGAGCTGGCAAGTAATGATGATTAAGCATTGTAATGAAATTGCAAATTGGCACCGCGCAATGCCAAACTTTGTGCGAGGTTGAGCGTCTCCTGCTCTGTCTGGGTGTGTATGTCTGTGTGTGTGTGTGAAGCACTTTGATTTCAGCCGGATTGCCGTGCCAAAATGCGTGTGTGTGTGTTTGGGCGTAATTGTATTGTAGTTGAGTGCCAAGAGCGAAATAAACCTCTAATAAGCCAAATGACGCGCATTTGTCATGGCATGCAAGCAGTCTCTGTTGCTGTCTCTGTCTCTGTATGCGTGCGTGTTTGTGTGTGTGAGTGTGCGCACAGCACAATCGTTATTTTGAGCGCCTGTTAATTAAATCGCACTTTCATCGATAACTGCTTTGCCTGCGGGCCAAGAGATTGAGTAGATATGCTTGGCTAGCAACGAGTTTAAGTTGCGACAAGGCAAAGTTGACTTTAATTGTTGATTTAGTTTGTATTGGTATTAGATTAAACGCTTTCTCTTTATTAAATTTATATTATATAGATTAAGTTCTAATATGTTCAGTCTCTCTCTATCTCTTTCTCTCGATTAAGCTTAACTATATTATATAGTTCAAGCTCTTATATGGTAAGTTCCTCATGCAGTATCGAACACACGATTGCCAGTTGTTAGCCTAGCCTAAGAGTTCTCCAACTACCCAAGTTCGCACAATGTATTCATCTACTTGCTGTCTATCGATAACTCACTTAGTTCGTCCCTCGAACATGGTGTGATGACAGTTTCTTTCTCGATGGAAGTCTAGGGCATACTTTATAAAAGATCTAGCAATAGCTGTAAATATCATTGATGTTTCGTCTAGGAATATCTATGTAATATCATTGATGTTTCACCAGCTTTATTTTGCATTATTAAGAGGAAACTTTCCTTCCCTTTATACCCTTTAAGTTCTTCCATTCCTGTGCAGTCAGTTGCAAAATAAAGCAGGTTCATAATGCAGCCTCATTTAATTTGTCTAAAAATGTTCACTAATTTCGTCGCTGCTCGCTGACGCTTTTGTGCAATGATTTTCATACAACATTAGAGTGTTGGCAGTTGTATACCCAATCTTTAGATAGGGTAGATTAGTTCAGAGGTAGATTAGTTAGATAAGTTTAGAGTAGTAGAGTTAAAAGGAACAAATGTATTAGAAATTTCGAAACTTGCTGCCATCTTAAAACATTTATTTGTTTATTTATATATATTATTTATTTATCTAACACTAAAACAAGGCAAATATTGCGTATTTTTCCGTATTTGTACCTTTATTTCAATTTCTTCCACTTCCAACTTTGTCAACTCATAACTGGCTTAGAAATCAACAGTTTTTCTTAGGAGAAACAATTTTATTTGTATATTTTTAGTTAGATGGAAATCTTATCAAAATAAAATGCATTTAAAAAGTTCACATTTCTGTCAACATTTTGTATGCCACCCCTTGCAAATATTTGCATGTTTTTATATACATCTAAAATGCAAAAAATCTTAGAAGTATTTTTGCTTCAAATTGATAAAACAACTTCAAATTAGCATAAAAATCAATGCCAAACTATTTTGTGAATCAAACTGAATAAAATAAAGAAAATATTTATAACCTTCTAGAGTTAAGATTATGCAGAATATCTTCTAGTCGAGTTCTCTTATGTTTCATACACTCATTTCATTTTATTCTTTTTTTAATATTTTAAAGTAAATTTCTGAAAACCGCCAACAACGGGCAACAATGGCCAAACAATGAAGAGCTGCAAAAAATAATATCATTTGGGGTTAGGCAGAGGAAGGGGTAGAGGGAGGAGAGAGGAAGAGGGAGAGAGAGAGTGAGAGGGGATGCTGGGGTGGTCAGGTGAAGGCAAATGCAAACAAACTGTCGAAAAAAGGCAGCACAAAAGTTACATAATCAAAATAATGACTGGGCTCGGCTTGGCAAGGGTGCTCCGAAGAGGGAAGGCGGATAGGGGGCTAAGCCAAGAAACAGACAATAACAAAAATAAATAAAAGCAATGACAAAGGTAAATTATGCTGGCACAGGCAGAGGGCGCAAGGTATGGAGGGTGGGAGGGGGGTAAGAGAGCAGGCTAATCTCTCAAGTGGCAAGTGCATTCAAATGAATGTCGTAATATTGAGCAACATATTAAGGGATGCTGCTGCTGCTGCTGCTGCTACTGATGTTGCTGATGCAGCAGTTGCTGCTGCTGCTGCACAAGACACAAGGACAACATTTCAATGGCAGCCAGTCCATGCCACAAATAGTGGCACGAGACAACGGCGACGGCAGCTTAACACATGCACTTGAAATTTAATATCGCAATGCAGGCCGTCGCTCGCCTCGGCCTCAGCTCAGCCTCGGCATGTCTCTTGCCCGACTTAGCTGCATTTTATTATAGCATACTTTTCAGCCAGCCTGCCAGTCTGCCTGCCGGCCCTTACCACTCCCCCAGCATCACAGTAATCCCTCATATTTATTTTTGCAAAATTATTTGCTTTGTCTGATTGCGGATTTGCAGCTGCAACGTTTGTTCAGTTACTTTGCCACTGCCGGTTGCCATAGGGGCCCGTTTGCAGCTCCAGCGGCAATGAATGAAAGTTCTTTATGTGCCAGTACCCTCTCCCCTCCCTCTACTCTTCCCTGCTGCCTCCTGCCCCCTCTTGGCTACTGGGCGTAGTTCGGATTCAGCTACTCATTTAATATGAAAGCAAATTGCATAAAATCACACCTGCAAGCCAACTTAGCAGCTATCAGTCGCTCTCACTCTCTGTCTCTCTCTGTCCCCTTCTCCCTCTCTCTCTCCCTCTGTTTTTGAGTGTCTCTCTGTCTCTGTGTGGCCGTAACCTGGCAGCCAATCCTTGGCGCTTAGCAAACAAGTCCTGCCAGCGTCACACAACACAATCGGATGGGAGAGCAACGTCGCGTGCAAATATCGACTACGCTCACAGCCAGGCGCAAACAACATGCTACTGCCCAGCTGCCACGCCCCCGTCTGCACTCTCTCGCTGCCCCTGGCCATCTGCAAACGTTGTCATGGCGGCTATAAAAACACCTTTACGGCTGGCAGCCGTCTCCCTGCTGCCCTCTCTTCTGCCCCGCCCCTAAGGCATTCGCGTGTTTGGGACCACATCTTGACTGCATGCCAAAATATGCTGCAGCTCAGCCCATCCCCCCTGCCCCTCGCCCCCCCGCTAGACACTCTGCTGGAGTGTATTGCACTCGAATCCTTTCTAGCCTCCTCTCACTTCGTGTGACTGGGATCAGTGTGTGGCACGGCGAAAGGAGCCGCAAGTTTATGATGTCATCTGCAGTTTTATGCGCCACACAAATAAAGTCGCGTAATGACCCGGTTACTAATTTACTCACACACACACACAGAGACAGACAGACACAGAAAGAGAGAGAGAGACAATCAGACAGTTTCAACTGCTGCAAATAGATATGGGCGCAGCCTAGGTTAAAGTGTTGCCTACTTTTGCGCGCACATCCAAAAATGCCTAAGCAGCGGCAATTTCATTTATGTGCAACTATTGCTGCAATTAACAGCAAATAAAACAATTAAATATTATTTACAGAATACCCGCTTTAATTGTTGGGCAGATTTAGCAGTTCCAATCCGTAAATTGTGGTTGGGTTTTTCAATTAAAAAGGCAGTGCAGTGAGGGAGGCTGCTTTAATTTCAAGTGTGGCGTGTGTGTTGTTGCAGTTGCAGTTGCAGTGTTGCACTTGCAACACAGACGAGGGCGCTGCCGGCCTGCATGTTGCATACGCTTAGATGCAGTGCCTATGCATGCGTGTGTGTGTACGTGTGTGTTGGTGTGCAGCTGTCAGCGCCACGCCTTGTCGCAGTTGGCACTTTGCAAAACGCCCACGCTGCAACGGCCAACGAGCAATGGCAGCCATGGCTGTTGCTGTTGTTACTGCCAACGTTGCTGCTGCTGCTGTTGTTGTTGTGCTTGTTGTTGTTGTTGTTGTCAACTCTTCGATTTTGCAGTTGTAGACAATAAATTTGTGCCGGGCTCATTGTCAACTAAAATCAAAAACATAATTCAGAGACGGCACAGACCACAATAAGTCTGCGTGCGTGCGAGTGTGTGTGAAATTAACACAAATGCCAAAACACCAGCAACACACACAGAGGAAGAGGGCAGGCCAGTGTGGGCGTGGCACTTGTAAGGGCAGCAGGCAAAGCAGAGAGTCGTTGCTTCTGCTGACCATTTTGGTGGCTTCTGTGCAGCATACAGCAGCAGCAAGTTGCAGTGTTTACGCTGGCATTTAATGCATTTGCAGTCCGGCCACAAATCGACAAATCCATCTAAACATGCACAATCCACACACACGCCCTGCACACACACACACATACACACACACACACACACACACAGGCAGCGAGGCTGCGCATGCAAATGACTTCCGGCATTTGGCAGTTGTTTGTTTAAAGCAAATAAAGAGAGGGAAAGAGGCAGCAGAGAGGGAGGGAGAGAGAGAGGAAGGGACTGCCCATGGCTCGTCTTAAATTCAGCACAATTGCCAAATCGCTTGCCGACACGCCCACTCTCGCTGGCAGCCTTCGCCCTCGAGCGAGAGAACGAGCCACATGACAGCCACTAATCTGCACTTGTATTGACATTATGTGGACATTTGTAATTTCCGGTCATGCCATTTTTATAACCTACGCATAAAAGAAAATTTGCAACAATGGTTAACAATGAGGCAGCCCTTGACCAGGCAGGAGGGGAGACATTGCCCTGCCCCCATCTCCCTTGGCAGCCTCCTTCTCTGGAAGATTGCCAGGATGAGGCACAAAAAGGGCGCCAAGTTTTCTTTTTGCTGGGGGTAGCTCGTTAACTATTAAAAAGGAAAGGCACGGCACAATAGTAGCTGGGCTATGCACACACACACACACACATGTAGGGAGAGGGAGAGGGGGATAGAGAGAAAGAGAGGGGGGCGGAGGTAGGAAAAGAGGCAGCTGTTTACGAGCACGCATAAAAAACTTGAGTTTTATTCTAATGCCACAATGTGCCGTCGTCTAATGAGGCAACCCAACTGCCAAAAGGGTTGACAGGCAGGCACACATATGTACGCACATACGCACACACTCACACACACACTTTCACACATACACACACACTTACACACTCTCTGCCAGCCCCTTTCGCCTTGAGCTTATTGACTATTAAGTTCATAAAACTCGCAAGTAATTGAAGCCAAGTTGAGTTGCAAAATACTCGCAGCATATGAAATTATGGCAGCAGTTACACCTGTGCAGACACACACACACATATATACACACATACACAGCTGCGTAAAGCAATTAACCAAATTGCAGCTCAAATGCTGCTGCCAAGGGGCAAAACTCAGTCGGCACTGGCAGTTTCTAATTGCAATTCCTGCACAATTTGTTTATGGTTAATCAATTTTGGGGCCGTTTATTAAAGCTCTTCATTAGCCTGGCAATCGATAGGCAGTATAGCAACAAATTGCAAGGGAATACCCTGCAAAAGGGGGGGAGGGAGCTAAGACAAGTTCGAAGTAGAGTAAGAGAGCCTGACAAGGCGTGTGAGCAATAAACTTGCCTAAGCTAAGTCTGGCCTGCCTGCCCACTGTTCTGTTGTTTACAGAGCATCCCCTAATGCTGCATACCCTTCCCTCCTACATACCCTTCCCTGCTGCAATTGCATCTGTTAGTTTTTGCCAATTGCTACAGCATTTTGATCGACAACCCGCATGATGTTGCCTTGTGTGGCACCCAAACAAGCTGTGGCCCAAGCCAATTGTCTGCGCATTCTCTGGCAAACATCAGTCCAACTTTACCCCTTTCCCTTCTCTTTCCCTTACCCTCTGCAGGTGGAAAGTCAATATTGTGGCTGCAGCTGCAAAATATTAAATGTCTTTGCCGTTCTTTGCTTTGCAACAGCAGCAGCCGCAACTATTTGCATGCAATTTGTTGAAAATAGAAAATAACCAAAGCAATGTGCAACTAACCGTGTAACCAACTGTGGCAAAGGGGGCTGCAGTGGGAGAGGGGGGGGCGTAACTACTTAGCAAACATCAACACCTGCTAAGGGTTTTCCAGGGGGAGAACAAAAGCTGCAAATTGGCCAGGAGCATCACCAAACTAGCTGAGGGTCTGTTCTAAACCCGTTACCCGCAATCCGTAACCCGCAACCCGGAACCGGTAACCTGTAACCCGTTAGCCGTAAACAGTACACAGTAACAACAGCTAATCAATTTTCCAGTTTCGGTTGCAAGCAAATCGAGCAGAAGCTACCGCCTGACCGCAGGCGAATGGTAATATCAACCTGCTCCTCTCCATTCTCCTCATGCATCTCTTCAGCTGTGGCTCAGCTTAATGCCTGACTTTCCCTAGCCTCTTTGCCTGCCTCTTTGCCTCGCCACTTCCTCTTTTACTTCCTCTTCTACTTCCCTTCCTGTTCCCCTTCCCTTTCCCCCTGCCAGTTGCCTTTGCTCTTCCGGTTTCAACTTCATTATGCGATTTGTATAATTGTTAACCAATTTACCGTCGTTGGCCTCTCGTTGTCACCTCCCCTGCACCCCCCTCCATACATTTGCCTGCTGCATGCCACAACGAGCAAATTCTTCGTGCGCTATTGGCGGCAAATAATATCTGGCATCGTGTGCTCTGATATGCCAGTATTGTACGAATTATAATGCCGGAAATGTAATTAATGCAAAATGCTACTCAATTTACTGAGCTAATTACGGCCTGCAATTGTTGCCATTTCCCCCGTTGTTGTTGTTGTTGTTGTTGTTGTTGTTGTTGCTGCCAGGCATACCTGCCTGTGCGCCTCCCTCTCCCCCTCCCCTCCCTTTACCATTCGGTGTCTGCTTATCATTTGTAATTTGGCATTTCGACTGTCAGTTTGCTGCCGCCATTAGGCACAAAATGTGCGCATGAATTTCCATGGAGCACACAAAAGTAGGCAACACAAAATGAATCAGCACATGCAGCAGAGAAGGCGCGACTTCTTCATACGCTGCGCAGCCTTGAAAGTGCATGAAAGTAATTGAAAACTTTGATTACATTTAGTTATGAGTTTGATTATTGTTTCAGGCAAAAAATGCAGTATAAATTGCCTGCAGGTTATGCCTGCTTTATAGGGTATTTAAGGGGTGTCTTCTCTGTCTCTTTTGCCACGTGCCGTTTTGCGAATTTCACTTTCACAATTGCTATTTAGCCTAATTAAAATTGTAATATGCGCACACGAGTCACGTTATTTGCAGAGCGACAGACGAGTAAGGGAGGGTGGGGGCAGGGACTAATACAAAGTGCAGCTAATGCAGAAACGTAACAATAATGCGAACGATAATGACAATGATAACAAATAATGATAAAGACAAGACGAGGCAGGCAACCCTTGCTGATGTGGCACAATTTCGACAGTGTTTACACTGGAGGGGTAGGTAGAGGCAGGCAGAGGTAGGCATGGAGAAGGGGAGGGACTGATTTACCCCTTTGAATGGGCATTTAAGCGAGCCAGTTACATAAAACATGCCATGGCTGCTGTTGCTGTTGACCTTTAATTATGCCTGCCCATAAACACGCTCACTATCTGCCTCTCACTCTCTCTCTCTCTCTCTCTCTCTCCCTCTCTCCCTCTCTCCCTCTATCTGTCTCAGTGGAAACTCTCTCGAGCACTTTCGCTTATTGAAAAGCAGGCAAAACTGCAAGTCGAGACGCGGACATGAATGTTTATTGATTCACCCAGGGCGAGATGCTTTTAAGGCCATAATAAAAATAATAATGATGCAAAGGCATGACGACTGTGTGTGTTTGTGTGTGTATGTGGGCGTGGGAGGAAGGCGTGGCACATCGAAATAAATATTTATATGCGCGCCATCTATAAATTGAAAGGCCAAGGCGGCAAAGGGTTGCCCGCTAATGCCAATTCCGAGCGACAGCGACAGCGACAGGTGAAAGGACTCCAGCAGAGGCAGCAGCAGCAGGACTTATGAGCTTTGCTACACGGCATTTGGACTTGGACATTTTTACGATGTGATTTCACATAACCACAGCAGACGTGCAGACGCAAGAGAGAGAGAGTGAGAGGGAGGCGGAGAGAGGGAGAGGAAGACAGCGAGCAAGTTGCAGACGCTTTGGTGATAAACTTTGAAATTGCCGAGGAACGTATGTGGCACGTGGCGGGGAGAATACACGCAAACAGACACACACAAACAGGCACACACATACACATACACACACACAGAGACAGTCAGTCTGTCTCTGTGCCCGAATATTTATTATACTCCAGCGGCACAAGCGAATTCTAATAAGCAAAATGCGCCGTTGAGCCGCGCTAATGTCCTGTCCGGAATTACAGGCCGCATTACGCATACGCCCCCTACACCCCCGTTCCACTGTATGTACGACAATCAGGCGCCTGATACCTATACTTAGTGCGGTACACTATGGTTTGATTTTGATTTGGCTGTAGATGTGCATGTGTATTAGTGTGTGTGTGTGTGTGTGTGTGTGTGTGTGTGTCGAATGTGGATGAGCTTGTCAAATGTGAATGTGGATGAGGCTCTCTCGATTTGAATGGGAATTGCCCGCGCATGCATGACACAACCCATTCATTTGGCAGGCAAGAAAGAAATGTTGCACTGTGGCAAGCAAATTCATATTGCCAAGGGGTGGTGTAGAGGGGGAAGGGTTGAAGAGGCGGAAGAAGAAAGGGGGCTGCGATTGTCGCACTTGAGTTGATTTAATTCAATTCATGGACAGACAATGATTGCGTCAATTGCCGCATGTTTATCATTGTGACAGGGCCAGGCTGAGACGCCGCTGCCTCTGTTTACCCCCCTGCCTACCCCTCTTCACTCTGCTGCTTCCCCTCTGCCCGCTGCCCTTGGGCACTGGCCAAATCTGTGCCACAACGTGGCGACCCTTCGAGGCGGAAATTGTGGAAATTGTGCAAACTCAATGTAAGCGTTTCACTTGCTCTCTCTTTCTCTCTCTCTCTATCTCTTTCTCACTCTCACTATTGCTTGTCTGCTCTTGAGATTCGTCTACAAATTGAGCGCATTATTTGCAGCGCGACAGCTTTTTGGCAACGAGACACACCTCCTTCTCCTCCTCTGCTTCTGTTCTCTCCTTGCCTGCTCCTGCCTTGCTATCTTGGCCTTGTTTACATAATGGTCTCACACACACACACACACACACACACACACACAGAAGCACTCGCAGTGACAACTGTGCCAATTAGTTGGTCACATCGAAGTTCTTCCCCTCCCCCTGCCCTTTCACCCCTGCATCCCCTGGGGTGCAATACAGCGCAGGTTTTCAATTACACATTATGGTCGAAAGAGAGAGCGAGAGAGAAAAATTGGATTTGCGCTGCTTTTTTACTCGCCTTTACTTTTATGTGCCACTCCCCCTGGCTCCCCTGCCACCTTTAGGCAGCACACTCGTTGAGTTTTATGAACTTATAAACAAGAGGCAAGAGCTGAGAGAGGTGTGTGGCAAGCACAACTGAAGTTGCAACCCTTTTGTCAGCTGTTGCTGCTGCTGCTGCTTATTATGTGGATTATTAGAGGGATTTGCTTGGCTGCCCGAGTACGAATTCATGTGTACTTCGAAATGGGATGAGTGTGTACGAGTGTGTGTGTGTGTGCATGTGTGTGCTTGTGTGTACTTTGCCGTGTGCTTCTTCCTGCCTTCTGCTGCCGGCATCAATGACATAAATAAAAAGATTTGCCAAGGATTTGCCAGTGGGTAAACCGCACCCAAAGACCAAAAACAGCTTCCGGCGCTGCCAAAAGGTGCCGTAAAAGTCGCAGTCCCACACCAGACACACACACACACTGCCTTTCCCTGCTCCTCTTCCTGGCCAACCCCTGCCTGGGGGGTTTGTTAAAAGGTGCAGAGCTCAGCTCAGCTCAGCTCCGCTGTTTGTTTTGTTTTGTTTGCCTCTGCCATAAATTGATAAACACCTAATCGCGCATTCCACAACAGCAACAACAACAGCAACAACAACAGCAACAACAGCAGCAACAACAAGAAGAGTAACAACAACAACGCAAGTTATTTAGCACACGAGCGAAATGATTCAGTGTTGCTCCAACTGATAAGTGAGATTTCAATTTCAATTTTGGGTTTCAGTGACGTGTCGCGGACTTTCACTTGTTGTCATGTGTTTATGGCGCTATAATCTCAGTGAACAACATGTGAGAATCCAAGTGAGCTAGCTTGGCTAAGCGCTGATAAGCAGCAGAGCTAATTGGAGGCAGTAAACACAGGCTAAGGTGAACCAGAGAAGGCAGCTAAGGCAAGGAAATGTGCAAGTTGTGGAAGAGAACTTCGTGTGACTTTGAGGTGATGGAAGAGTATAGCAAAATGTTTGCTATAAAGCTAATGTTATAATATATATAAACTGTAGTATGTTTACTATATATTTCAGGTAGTTACAGTGGGCAAAAATGACTACTTCCGGCATTTGCTGTATGCAACTGCCTCCACTGCCGGTTAAGCTTTGCATTCGAATTAAACATGTTTTATTGGTAAAATACATACAAATTGTAATCATAAATGATTTATTCATATTCATATTGATTCATATATATAATCAGAAGTCCAGTAAATACAATATTCCCTGCAGCGAGTGTTCACTGTACTGTTATTCTCCTCTGGCGTAAATATTTGCGCTTCACGTGCTGCTGCTGCTGCCTTTGTTTCTGCTGCTGCTGCTGGCTCAGGTTAATAAAATTCTGTGGATAATTGGGGCTTGCAACAAAGTGTGGCAAATGTGCTAGTTGCTGTTGCTACACTGACACTGCCACACGCTGCCAGTGGCCAAGGGCATTCCGCAGCACACGCCAGCGCGAGTAAGCAATGTCCCAGTCGAGGAAGGCGCCAACAATGTGCCGCACATTGCGCTGCGTGTCGTCGTAGCCAGTGCGGCCGTGCAGCATGCGCAGGTTGTCGAAGACGAGCACGTCGCCGGGGCAGGTCTTGAAGGTGCATGCCTGCTCGTTGGCCAGCCGGATAAACAGTGCCTGCGCCTCGTACCAGGGACGCACCTGCTCAGCGGGCAAGCTGAACTGGCTGTCGCGCTGTGGAATGCTGTGGTTGATGCGCGTGTACTGCCCAGAGGCGTCCAGGCTGTGCAGGAAGAGAGAGGGAGAGTGAGAGGGAGCAGGTGTGAGAGGGGGGAACCAGAAGAAGACTAAAGTCAGGCACACCCGACAGTAAGATACTCTTCACTCAGTTTTGTATAATCAACTATTTCAAAGACAAAGTCTACTGCCGCCTCTTGCTTGCTCACTCTAACAGACATGTGCAGGCACACACGCAAAAACTAAAGCATACCAGCAGGGGCAGGCTGCACTGCAGCATTAAGCTGACTTGCATAATTTCTGTGTTTATTGTCCGATCGCATTGAAATTTGTAGGATATGTAGTTACTATAGTTAGCTACGTATATGTCATAGTCAGAAAGTTGTATCTTTTATATGTCGCTTACAAATTGAACTAAAAAATGTAATTTCTAGTTTGCGGGGGCGATGGGCGTGGCATGCCATATTTGAAATAAACTTGATCTGCTCACAAATTGCAAAAACTTGTATGCCAAATTAAGAGTCTTTAGCTCTTATAACAGCTGAGATATCGACGTTCAAACAGACAGACAAGCAGCCATACAGACAAATAGGCACCTAGACAGGCAGAGAGAGAGAGGCAGGCAGACAGACAGACAGACAGAAAGACAGGCAGATAGACAGATAGGACATACAGACATACAGACGAATAGACACACGAACAGACAGACAGACGAACAGACCAACAAACAGACATACAGGCATGGCTCAATGGACACAGCTAGTGATAAGAATCTTATATAGGATATACAGTTTGTGGGGTCTGCCACGCCTTCTTCTGCCTGTTACATACATAGGCACAAAGTTAATATACCCCCTATAAAAAGGAGGCAAGGGAAGGGTATTCTCTACTCACTTGATGACCGGCGCACGCCAAATGTTGTGGAAGGTCAGCCCGTTGTCCTCGCCAATGTCCGCCCAGTCCACATTGGTCTCGCTGAGCACTTGGAAGGCTTGGGGATGCAGCTGATGCAGCAGATCTGCCACATGGTAGCCATCGCTGAGCTGATTCCAGCCGCCAGGCGAGTCCGATTGCTGCAACGTGTGCAGCAGTGTCAGCCCTGGTTTGTACTCGAAGTAGGGCATGTCTGTGTGCAGTGGGAGGGGTGCAGCCAGGTAGGCGTAATTGCTGGCGCCGGGCTGCGCACGCACGCTCCACTCATCGCCGTATGTGGTGCGGCGCATAAAGCCCACGCGGTTGCACAGTCTACGCAGCACATCTGCCTCAAGTGGCGCCTGCTTGACCAGTGCCAGGCCATAGACAGCCAAGTGGTGCAGCCATTGCAGGAGTAACTCATCACTCTGCAGCAGTTGCCCGTAGTTGAACTCCCGTCGAATCTGCTCGTACTGCACCCCTGCCCAGTGCTGTGGTTCGGGGCGATAAAAGTCGCGTAGGTAACGCGCGCGATTCGCTGGGGAGAAGTCGCGCTGTTGTAGCCAGGCCAAGCTGTACTCGGACTGATGCAAGTCGGACCATGTGATGTGGAGTATCTCTTCCTGCTCACTCCAACTCAAGTGCTGCACACGCACTGAGGTGTCCAGATAGTTCCAGCCATGTGGCAGGCGACTGCGCGTCTCTTGCATGTAGCAGCAGGAGCACTGACAGTTGTCGCGCAGCCAGAGTTCTGGGAACTGCATGGCAGGCTGCTCCAAGGAGCTGCGCAGCAGCACCAACTGTTTCTGCAGATCTCTGTCCAGCTGCAGCTTCATCTCCACTTGAACTATCGCACTGGAATGAGACGAACTCAAGAGGAGGCGCTGCCAAGAAGGGGCATCAGCCCATGGTCAGGCGAGTTGGCAATACGTGGCCCATAGCAGCTGCGTGTATATAGCTTATATAGTTGCTCTCTGCGTCGCCTGATGTTGAGTCGAAGTCGACTGCGACTGCGACTGAGACTGAGACTTATCAATCCTTTGTGCTGCCTCAGCGTAATCTCTCTGCCTTTCTTTTCCCCTCTCTCTCTTCCACTCTCTTGCTGTGTCTATATTTAAAGTGTCTGTCTTTAAGCTACCACATAAACCAGCTTCACTCTCCCTCCCCTTACCCCTGTACCTTCCCCTCCCTTTCTCATCGCGCCACCCTCGTTGGCAGCATTAAAAATGCAAAATTAATTTTGCACAAAATTGCAAACGGCTGCAAATTCTGCATAATTGTTTGTCATCAACATGCCACGCCCCCCGCCCCCCTTGCCCACTGCCAGCCCCCATGCTTATACACTCTTCAGCTGCCTTTTCATGCTGTCTGTCTTCCATGCCCGACCCCCCCCCCCTTCCTAGCCTTCCCCTATTGAAATGCTGTCAATCATTGTTAGGCGCATTGATCACTTCGCATTCACATTCGCATTCGCATTCACATATCGAGTGCACCTTCCCCTGCTGATTGCAACGCGTGCTTCTTCTTCTTCTTGCTGCTGCTGCTGCTGCTGCTGTCAAGAAATGCTGCAACACACAATAACCATTTTCCATTTTCCATATAGCGAAAAACAACAACAGCAACAACGACAACAATAAATGGCGCGATTTTTAATTATCACTTTCGCATTTCACGTTCTCTACTCTACTCATTGTCTCGGTGTATGTATGTGTATATGTGTGCTTGTGTGTGTGTGTAAGCAGTCATATCTATCATCTATCGCCTGGTATCGTTTCGCTGCATTTTCCATTTTCATTCAACTCGCTTTCACGCGCCAAACAAAGACGAGCAATCCCCGTGCATGTGCAGCTCTTAGCTGAGCAAGATGAAGCGCTCTATAGAGATTTATAGGGTATCTACGGGTCGAAGGAGTATTAGAATATGCTGTAGAAGATACTAAGTTTAGATGTGCATAGATTTTGTATTATATTTAGTATTTATTCAAGTGATTATTCAACTTTATTCATAGGAAACTCAAGTTAACACATGAAAAGCCTGCTCAGCTATTAGTTAAACGGGAAGGGTATGCACTGGGCTTTATAGCATATCTAGGGGTCAAGAAAGTTATAGAATATATAGAAGTACATACTAAGTCGAACTCTGCACAGTTTTAACATTATATTTACTACTATTTTCAACTAGTACTCAAACTTATTCATACCAAACTCAACTCAACACTTCGAAGGCCTGTTCAGCGCTTAGTTCAACAAGCAGCGCCTGTGCACGGCTTTAGAGGGTATTCCGGTTATAGAATATATAGATGAACATACTTAGTTAAGTTCTACATAGTTTAAGAATCATATTTAGTACTTTATTTGACTACTATGCCACCTTATTCATACCAAAGTCAACCAAACACTTGGAAAGCGTACACAGAATTCGCCTCTTGCCTTCGCAGCTGCTCATTTGTTTGGGGCATTTCATATTTCTATGGAATACTTTATGCATTGTATCACACGCAGTCTGCAGAGTGGAAGGGGAAGGTATCAGGTGCAGGGGGTAGGATGCGGAGGGGGGCGTGTCGACAGCCAGAGGTGGCTTGTGCTTGAAGCCAGAGAAACTTTATTGTTTTCAATTAAAAACATTTTACATGCAAAAACATTCGCATCTATGTAAACGAGTACCTCGATCCATTCACTCGTATATTCATACAGCAGTGGCAACAACAACAACAACAACAACAGCAAATTCAACAGACAACGCACAATTGCAATGAAGTGAAATGTAATGAGGTGTAATGAAAATGCATTCAAGTGTTCTGCCCGACAGTTCTCTCTGCAACTGCACTTAACAATAATCACAATCAACAAGAGCAGCAGCAACAACAACAACAACAAGCTGAACTGAAACAATAACAGAGCGTCTGAGAGATATCGATACGAAATTTCAGCTTGAAGAGCCTCTCAATTTGTTCATCTCCTTCTTCACTTGAAAGCGGAAGCTGCTCTTGGTTATGGAATAATCAACTCAAGTTAATCCAATGTCCTTTTGCCAACTCACTCCCACTCCAGCTAATTGGCTTTACTAAGCACTGACTGGCTGTACAGGGTATCATTGCGTAACACTGTGTGTCGCTGTTGCTGTGCGTAAACCGCAAATTGAACAAAATTTTAATGTACATAAAAGTGGAAAGTGAAAAACACTTACTGAAATTAAACTATGCACAGTTGCGCCCAAACCGCAAAACAAACAGCACATGAATTTGAATTTCATGTCGAAAGGGGATGCACGGGGGCATACCCTGTAGAAAGTGTGTACAATTAAAACTTGGCAAATGCAGTGTTTAGCGGCATCTGTGGCTGAGTGGTTGAAACTTAGAGTGATCGTATTACTGCTTGAGGTTGTTGACTTGGCTAAACTGCGATCGTAATCGGGCATTTCCCAGAGTTGACTGTTACGTTACTCGTGTTAGTGGTTGTTAACTTAGCTGAACTGCGACCGTAGGTTGAGGTAGTTGACTTAGCTAAACTCTGATCGTAATCGGGTACTTCCAATAGTTGCAGGCTGTGATTGTATTCTTTATAGAGGTTGTTCAAGAAGCTGAAGTCTGATCGTATTGGTGTATTTGGCTGTTGACTTGACTAAACGATAGTCAATTTACTTCTTCCCACTAGGTTGTTGAATAAGCTAAGCTAAGTTTATAGCAACATGGTGTAGATGCCATGGCAATCGCGTAGGAGTAAAAGAAAGAGAGGGCTATTTTCACCATACACTCTGGCACTGCATACCCATCTATGCATACCGTTACAGGGTATTGCCTGCCACAATAACAATGCTAATCAAATTGGTTTATATTCGCAATAATCGAATCGAAATTGCAGCCCTAAAAACGAATTGCAAATAAATCAAATCACAAATCAGTTGCCTCAACGAAAAGGGTGTGTGGAGGGGGAAAGAAAGAGTGTGGCAGGGGTGCAGGCGCGCTTTCAACACTCAACTGTTGATATTTTGTGTTGAATATTTAAATTATTAATGAACTGCAGAGCGCAACTAGGCGGAAATGTAAATGTCAAGCCAGAGGTGGGCAGGACGGGGCGGGGCGGGGCGGGGCAGCCAAGCACAACAATGAGGCACTAACGGGCGACACACAACAAGCAGCAACCGTTGCAACGGTATTTGCACAATGGGTCGCGCTTTAGGCCTAATTAGCCTCGTGGGCAGCATCAAAAGGGGCCAAAAGAGCCGCGTGAGCCGCAGAGAAATGTGGCCGATTCGCCGCTATAAATAACAAAGCCAGAACGCATAATTAGGCAATGTTGTTGTTGTTGTTGTTGCTGTTCCTCATGTTGTTGTCGCTTTGTAGTTGCTGCTGCCACACTTGAAATAGCGCGCAAATTGGTGCATTTTGTGGCCAGCGCCACGCCCACACTTGAGCTAAGGCAGCTGCCACGGCGACAGCGACAACTGCACTTCCGCTGCTCACGGCCGGAAAGCGGTGTCCCAAAAGAAACGCCGAAAATACTGTAGAGGCAGACGAAGACGCGACTCCACTGTGCCACTGTGGGACGCATAAATAAATGCGCCGCACAAATCCACAAAATATGATTAACTGCCAAATTTATTTACAGCTCCCAAGTTGCCTTTAAAGAGGCAAGAAAAAAAGGCAGTAAGAGAGAGTGGAAGGGCCAGGGAAAGAGGCAGAAGTGAGAGCAGCAGAGGGGCCAGAAGAGCAGGCAGTTGATTGGTGGGCAAACGCAAACAAACAGTCGTCGCAGACGGCCGCAACTGCTTAAGAGCCCGCAGGGTCCTGCATAAGCCGTCAACGTTGCTGCGACCACCTGCCGGAAGCCGCAGCCGCGTGGCAGAGCCAGCAACATCAGCAGCAACAGCAGCAGCAACAGCAACTGCGACAGCAACAGCGACAGCGACAGCGACTGAGCTTGAGCCGCCTTGGACTCGTGGCGCTGGAGGCCAACTCGATTACAATTACGTGCGCTAATTGCACTTTAAACGCGTCCGAGCTTGTCACGGCCACGCTTCACATCCGTCTGTGGTGGCTGGCCCTTTTCCACCTGCCCCCTTGCCACGCCCACTGCCCTTGCCCACCTGCTGCCATATTTCTTCAGCTTTTTTATGGCATTTCCCACAACAACGACAACTACATGAATTTGCAAACATGAACGCATTACAGAGAGTGGAAAGCAGCGAGGGAGAGAAAGAGAGAAGGAGGCAGGCAGAGTGAGCAGGGCAGAGAGAGTGTGGCAGGTTGTTAGGTTGCCAGGCAGCCTGGCCAACTCTGCCTGCCAAGCCAAGCCAAGCCAGCACCAGAGCAGGCACTATTTGTATTATAATAGCCTGCCGCACACAGTTTGCCAGCTGCCGTCGCCGTCGCCGTCGTCGTCGTCCTTGTTCGCCTCGCAGCAGCCGTAATTCAAAGTGACGCTAAATTTAGTTTAATACACATGAAAAGCCACCGTGGAGGCAGTTGCACAGATTGCGGGCTGAAAAACTCACTCGAATCTTGGCTGAGCTCAGCTCACGTTACTCTGGTTGCGATAGTTGGCCGATAGTAGATGCGATAGGCTAGTTTCTTACCAGTTTTAATTAGAATTTCTGTGAAGCACCTTCGACTACACTCATTCATGCACTCATTCACACACTCATTCACTTGTTCGCCTGCCATTCCACTGTGCTGGACCACCTACATAAATAGCCCACCTGCTGGGCCCGAGCTGGGGCTGAGGCGGAGGCTGAGGCAGAGGCATTGTAACGGCAGCAAGTGGCCCCTATAATAGCCCAAGGCGTAAGTCCATATCCCTGCCAGAACCCTCTTTCCCTGCATGCCCCTCTGCCTGCCTATGCGCCTCAGTGCTTCTGCCTGCGCCTTTGCCAGCCCCCTTTGCCTGCCTTCCAACTGCCATGCTCTGCTGCTGCTGCTGGCTCTTTTGCTCATTTACACCTTTTATTACGTATGCGTGCGTCGGTGGCAAAAGCAAAGTTTGCAGTTTAGTTTGCCATTAACGTGGCCATAAGCGCTTGGCCAGAGTCGAGCCCGAGCTGGCGACGAGCGACGAGACAAGCTGCCTGCCCTGCTTGCTATTCATATGCAAAATTTGCCAGCGTGGTGTGCTGCAAGAGTTCCTTGAAGATGTAGGATACAGCTATAAGATATATACTTCAGTATGTAATTAAATACAGCATGATTAAACATGTTTAACACTCAGTAAAAGGCAACATATTTTATAACTTTTGCTGGCAACCGTCGCAAAATCAAACTCATGCATTTATGGCTCAATGCACTGTGTGTGTGTGTGTGTGCGTGCTGTCAAAACCGAAGTTCAGTTGCCACTAGTTGGTAAGATGTTTCTTAGCCAGGCTGCTTGCGGGCAAAACTTTTTAATGTGAAAAGTGCAAAGAAAGTGCACTCGCCCCAGACACATGCCCCGCACACGCACACCCGCACACCCGCACACACACACACACATATGTCATTTGGCTGGCCTCAGCTCTGTCTCTGTCTCTGCATTTTAATTTACTGCATACCTTGAGGCGATTCGCCTTCGCCTTCGCCCTCGCTTCGCATGGCAAGTGGCAAAGTCCAATGTACGCTGACTTGTTGCCTTCTTCGCATGCAAACACACATGCACACACATGCATAGCACACACCCTCTTCCACACACACACACACACACACACATATACACACATGCTGGCTGTGACAAAGTGGCGCTGCGTTTTTGCATTTTACTGCAAATTAAAGGATTTCTTTTGCCTCTTTGCGAGCTGACAACTTAAGATACTTAGGCATAAAAAGCCTGTCATACCATGTCCCCCTCTCAGTCTCCCCCTTCCCCTCCTTTAGCGACCCCTGCTGGCATGTGTGTGCTTGCTTGCTGTGCGTAAAGAGAATTAAGTGCGCTGCGCTTTGTTGAAAATCACTCGAAACAAAGCCAAGAGTTGCCAGGGCTGCGGGCATCGGACTTGTGACTCGTGACTGTTGAGGGAGTCAGCCCTCCCCCTTTTGTCCCTGCCCCCCCCTTGGGGGAGTAGCAGACAGGGTCGTCAGTGCGTCGCTGCTGCTGTTGCCACGCCCATCAACACCTTTTCGCCTGCGTCCATTTTATTATTTGTCTTGATTATTATTTTCCATTTGTGCAAAATTAAAATACAACAAAAATTGTAAAAGAAAAAAAAACACATAAAAACAAGGAACAACAGCAGCGAATGCAGGCGCCATTCAACCGCAAAGCCAGCGCAAGGAGGCGTGGCGGGCAGGCAGAGAAGAAGGAGAAGGAGGAGGAGGAGGAGGAGGGAGTGCAGCGAGGGTTGCTGAGGCGCATGAATAATGTGAAACTGAAAACTTTTCATCAAAAATCAGCCAAGGGCTAAACTGGACATGGAACAGGCAGGCAGGCAGGCAAGGCAGAAGGGCAGGCAGGGGGAACGGGGAAGACAGTCAACAGTCGGCACAATGTCGTGCCTTGGACAAGAGTTCCCTCTCTTATCTACCACCCCACCCCCTCTCTGCCCCTCATCTGGCCCCATCTTGGCAGGCGCAGATAGAAAAACTCTGACAGGCTGCCTGCCATGAAGAAGAGTCCGCTTTGGTGTGACAAATCAAAGACTAACACAGCGCTTTGGTTAGACCACAAAACACACGCTCTGCTGAGTGGCGCCTTAGACCAGGAGGGTGTCTCTCTCATCTACCCCCCCTCAAGGGGCAGGGCATGGCTAGCCGGCTGACAGTTGCAGTTGGTTAACGCCAAAGTTGGGCGCAACCAACGCGCTGCTTAAAGCGCAAAACAAGAGAGATTCTGGGGAGACAAGTAAACTCACATACATACATATATCTGTGTATATATATGGCTATATCGGGTGTCCGCATGGCAAAGAAATAAAGAAACTGAATGAAAGAACTGCAAGCTTAATAACAGCAAAGAAATCACAGTTGTGGAGGGAAAGGAACTTCTCTGTTAAAGAAAATAGAGGCAGGCAAGCAAGCCTAGATTACTTTGCTTTGTAAACAATAAACTAGGCCTAGCTATATATAGATTAGAGATCAGACTTGTAGCTAAATATTCATAAGATTAAATACATACATTTATATACAGCACTGTGTAAATAATCACACCACAATGTTCGTAACCATTTCTACTGTATAAAGACATTTAAGGCAGCACACCAGTTCTAGTACACTGCGTTTGCCATGGAGTATATGGTTCTTAAAATAATACAGATTAGAAATCAGACTGTTGTTTAAGTATTCAACAAATTTCAGCTGAATATATGTTAAACTGCATATGTTTATCATCTCAGCAAGTGTTCTCTCATTCAAAGAAACTCAAGGCATATTCCCAATCTTAGTGTACTTTGTTTGCAAATAGTTAAGCCTAGCTCAACTGTATATAGAATAGACATCAATCTCCTTACTAGCTATCTAATATATTTCAGCGTACTCTAAGCACATCTACACATCATATCATATATATGTATATCATCATTATACATACAATATATTCTCCAACAGACACCTCCAATGCTGTGCATAATCGAGCTAGCATGTGTTGTCATCATTTCTAGCGGTCTGCAGAACTTGCCACGCTTTAAGACCCGCATCTCTATATACGAGTATGTATGGTATACAGTACTATATACTATATATAGTATAGTATTTCGCTTTATGCATTTGCAGTTATGAGTGGAACAAGAAGAAGAAGAAGCAGCACCAACAGCAGCAACAACAACAACATGCCGCATACCTTTTTGAATGGGGCTCGTCTCTAATCAGAACGCGCCTGCAAACAATGGAAACGGCAGCAGAACAGCAGCAGCAACCCCTGGCCCCCCTTACCACTGCTGCTCACTCCTCTCTGCCCTGCCCTCCCTTCCCTCTCCTGTCCTGCCTCCCCTCTTGCGCTGCTGCTGCACTCAACCTCAGTCCATTAGGGGTGCGGGTGCCAGTGCGGGCATTGTAATGAAAAAGGCACAAGGGGTGGGCGTGTGTAGGGGAGGGGAGGAGTGTGCGAGGGGGCTGCTGCTTTACCGGCTTGTTGCTTTTGGCATTGTGTGCTGCCGCTGCGCTGTGCTGCGCTGCTGCTGCTGCTGCAGTTGCACATGCAATGCTTTATATTTTTGCCATATATTTTACCCAACACAAAATTTATTTGCGGCTGCAATTTCAATTCCCGAGCAACGGTTGCCAGTACTCCCCTCCTCTCTCCTCCCCCCGCCCACTGCGCTTGTTATTGTTGCGGCTGCAAGTTTGGTTAATGCTTTGCATTTTGTGGCCACAGGAGACAGAGAGAGGAGCGCGGGGAGATGAAAGGAGGCGAATGAAGACAGCAGACTGCGGCAGGTTGTGGCTTTAAGTGAATCCTTGAGCAATTTGTCATTGCTTTAAAGTGCTGCCCCGCCTACTTACTACTACTGCCACTCTCCCCTGTTACTCTGCTACAGCTACAGCCCCTTCTACTGCCCCCTGCTCCTGCCGTCTCTAACTCCTTCGCTGCCTGTGACTGTGTTAATTGTTTTTGTAAAGTTTTTAATAACTGCAGGCAGTGGGGCAGGGGGGCAGGCAGGGGGGCAGGGGTGCAGGGCCTGCCTGTCAACAGTTTGGCCTGCCATCAGTCTCATTATTTATTTGTAATTTAATAAACTGTAGCAAGCAGGGCAGTGGGGGGGAGGTAGCAGAGGGAGAGTGTCGCCTTGACAGCCGGAACTGCCGCAGGAGTCGAACTGAGTCGACGTCGCTGTGCTTGGCCAAGCTTGGCTGCCACTGCCACTGCTGCTTCCTCTGCCCCCTCTTTCTCTTCCTCTACCTCTTCTTTACTCCCCCCACCCCCCTGCTACGAGCAATTGATTTTATGTGAAAAGTTAAGATTTTTATGACTTTTTGGCTGCCGCAGGTCGCGTCTAATTTTCGGGTAACGTCAGCTTGAATTTATTTGCCGCTGCGCGCGCTCCTTTTAATGAGGCATTAAAGTGCGATGCAAACACACACACACACACATGCACACATGCACACTCTAGTAATTTATGAGCAACTAAATATTTGCTAGAGGGTGAAGGAGGAAGAGCGGGAAGGGGGGGGGCCCTGCCTGTGCCAATGTTTGCCTGCGTTTGCCGTTTTTAACACTCGATTACTTTAAATGCTTCGCTTTCTTTTCCCTCTCTCCCCCTCTCTCTCTCTCTCTCTCCTGCTCCTTTTGCATTTAACTTTGCCTGTCAATATTTGCCTTTGGCTTAACTAGCACACACACGCACACCCTGCTGTCGCCCCCGCCGTCTCTCTCTCTCTTGAAATTTGCTTAGTTGCCCGGCATCAGCATATTTTCTAGCCCACCCTCTGTTTGCGCAGCCTCCTCCCTTTTCCTTACTCAACTTATGTAATGAGTATTTGGTTACACAAATCTCTCTGCAAAAGACTTTGCCACTCTCCCCCCTCCCCCCTCTCCTGCTTGACCCGCTGGTTATTGAAATGATGCTTGAATTACTGTGCAAATGGCTCATTTATCAAGCAGCGCCTTCGACGTGGTTCAATCCACTGACAACTTGCCCCAGCAACAACAACAAACCAATTATGCGTGCCACAGCGACCTGTCACACACTGACAGCAGCAACACACAGTACCCCTCCCCCTCCTTCTGCTCCCTCTCTCCTTGTTCCTCTCTCACATGCAGATTAGCCGCGCATTGCGTTTGCCTCGTTTCGTTTCGTTGGCAATTTCATTAAACATGATTTAAGCCAATTTACAGTACAAGTTGCCAGTGCCACGCCCCCACTCTCTACACTCTCCCCTCTCTCACATGCGCTCCCCTGCCCCTTCACGCCTCATCATCATCGACAGGCAGTTGCATAAATTAAAATGTTCACGCCGCGGGGCAAGTGTTGATTGGTCTGTTGAGGCAAGTGCAGCAGCGTGTCCAGTGCTGGTCTGTGCAACATGCCAGCTGCCACACCTTCCCCCTGCAAACCACCCCCTCCCCTGTACAGCCTTCCTCCCTTTGGCAATCTCTGTTGCAGTTGGGTAATTTAATTTCCGCTTATGTTGCAGCAACTGCTGAGCAAATCCGCGCCATAAGCAACTGATTTAGTTGCTGCCTCAGCCGGTGGCACGTGCCACACCTGCCCCGCCCCTTGCCCCTCTCTATGAGCAGCTGCAACAGCGACAAATATTAATTTTATGCTTTATACTAAAAACAAATTCGCCGTCTGCTAAAAATAAATCGAGGCAAGTGTAGCAACAGGAGAAGGGGGGCTCTAGGAATGGGCTGGGGGGGCGTGTCTTACCACGCTTGCTTGCCGTATTTATTGTTGTGTGCATTGTGCGTTTAATGTCGCTTGATTTACATCGGAAAAACAAAGAAAAGCCAAGCAAATTCAATTTGCCGTGGCAAAAATTCGAAAAGAAAATGAGGAAAAAAGCGGATGGAAAAGAAAACGAGGGAAAAACAAGCAAAGGAAAGCTCAGGACGCGCAATATGCAAATAATCTAAAAATTTATAGGCTTGCTGTGCTGTTGTGGCCTCAGCTGGTGGCACGAAGTGCGTTAAGTTTGAGTGGCATGCGGCAAGCGACGGCGGCGGCGGCGGCAAGCTTAAGGCTTATTATCTTTTATCTTTTATGAACTGCGGGCTGCTGAGGCAGCTTAGGCGGGGCAGACGCTGGAATCCTTGTTGCATGATTGATGCGTGTGCTGCATGTGTAGTTGCCACACACACACACACACACACGCACACACAGTTGCCCCTTCAATGTTGCTTGTAGTTGTCATAGCTGATAAAAGCCGCAACTTGACATTTCTTCAATTCCAGCGCAAAAGTTCATTAGGGGAGGCAGTCAGGGAGAGGCAGGGAAAGTAGGAGAAGGGGTGCAAGAAGTGGGGGCATGGCAGTAAGCAGTGCACGCGCAGGGGCAGCCGCAGCAGGCAGTGGCAGGCAGCTGTAAATGAACAGCTTCTATGCATGTTCAAAATCCATTAAAACACTCGACTTTGACGGCAGACGCGACGCAACAACGTCCTCCAACGCAGCAGCAGCAACAACAAGAGTAGCAACAACAACAAGAGCAAGAGCAATAACAGTAGCAACAACAGCAGCAGCAACAGCAACAGCAACAGCAGCAGCAACATCGACAGCACGAGAAGAAATGCATTTCCGCTTAGCTTTGAAGGCGGCGCAACACTTAGACAGCAGCAGCACTTGGCAGCCCTTGGCACGCCCTCTCTCTCTCTCTCTCTCTCTCTCTATCCCTAACCCTGCCCCTTCCTTACTCCTCCTCCTACAGCCAGTGCCTTTCTAAGTTCGATTCACCCTGAACTCTCGCGCAGCCCTCCAAAGCCGTTAAATGTTATTGATATTGCATTTTTGCAACATTTTCGTAATTGAGGCAAGCTGAAATTTGAAGGGCGCAAGGAGAGTTAAAGGGCAGAGGGGATGGAGGCAGGCAGGAGAGGAGTGTTGCCTTGACAAGCTAAAATTTGAAGAAGCCAAGCAGCAGGGGGGCAGCAACGCGAGCTCCTTCTTATCTTAGGCTCATCAATTGTCTGGCTAAATGCTGCTGCCAGGATAACTGTCTAAATGACACTTGAGCATGTGTTTAAACATGCCAAGCACTTGCCACACACTCAAACTATGCAACAAGCGGTGGCAGCAACAGTCGCTACAGGGTTGACAACATCTCGCCAAAGTTCAGAAGCAGCAGCAGTAGCAGAAGCTGATGCTGCTGTCGATGCGCTGATAAGTCTTTACTTGCCCCCCCTCCCCCCGCCTCTCCCCTACCTACCCTCGTGTGTGCTTGGGCCTCGCATCTTGTGGCGCATCCTTGAGAGCAGGCAGGCAGGCAAGTGCCAGTGCTGCCAATGTTGTTGGGTAAACTCATAATTGGAATTAATTATGCATTCGCACTTTGCGGACAACTTTTCGAGTGGTTTGAGCGCTTAGTAGCTTCCTCTGGCTCTCGCTCACACACTCTTCCCTCTCCCTCTCTCTCTCCCTTTCTCTCTCTCCCCCTCTCTGTGTGTGCTGCTTTAATTGTCCTGGGACGCCTGATCCGCCCCACTAACCCGCCTAGACGCAGCAAGAGCAGCCGCAAGCAGTTTGGCCAGCAAGGGTTAAGTGCAAATTGCAGTTATCGTAAGTTTTTTTTTCACGCTCAACTCGCTAAATGTCACTTGCTGACAGCAGCAACTTCTTGAAGATTCGATGAGAGCTGAGAGAGAATGGAGGATGTAGCTGCCTCTACAACACACGCAGATTAGGTTTGGTTTTACATCTTCACAGCTTATCTGTTTTCTTTGATTGAAACAGTCTGAAGATGTTTTACAGGGAGAGAAGTTGTGAACACAGCTGTACATACAACATATCATTTTCATTGACCAAACTAGTCTGAAGATGTTACTGATGGAGATATGTTCTTCCAAGCAGGGAGCTTATATAATCCTCTCTTTACTCTTTACACTCTTCTGCACACTACTTTATATATTTTCTTTGTTACAAAAGGTCTTATGCCGATCTACGTAGCTCCAATTTCAAATATTAAAATCCTTTCTTACTATAGTTTTCGCAAATAATACAAATTTAATATATTTTCAGTTGATACAAAATACCGCATTCCATATTAAATTAGGCACTCGACCTTGTCAGCTTATAACTCTTTTATAAATCACGACTTTCGCTTAGATAACATTTTGCTTAGGGTCTTTCTTGTCATTTCATTTGGCATCAAATTTGCTGCAATTTCATATGTTTCCCAACATTTTCCTTGCTACCTACTTTGCAAATTTGATACAAAATAATAATTTGAAATCATTCTTGCTTGCTTAAATCCATAAAGCAAGTCGAAATTGATAATGTGAAATAATATAATAGAGTTTTTCCTCCAAAAGTAAAAGAAAAATGTAACCTATTTAACCTATTTCATCTGATATCTTATAATATCTGTACCTGTTTCCATATCAACTTATACAATTCCATTGTCTTATAACTTAGTAAACTGAACAGATATAAAATTTTAGTTTTTGATTTAAATCAATTAAGTAAGTGAGTAATAGTATAAAAAGCCTTTTCTAAATCGTGAGTAGTCAAGGTTTAATAAAGTTTTTAAATGCAATAGCCAAAAATAATGTGAAATTAACATTTCTAGTACCTTTCTGTATTTCCCTCGGGGGTACTTTAATATCATTGGGCACCCAGAATGTAATATTAATTAAAGCCAAAAAAATTTCAGAGAGAAAACTCATCTTTCAATTAGTTTGAATTCAGCGCAAGCAAATCCGACAAATTTATCTTCTATTTTTTTGGTAATTTTGCGCTACTTTCCAAACGCTTAAGCTGCGCAGTGTCCACACCTGAGACCCGAAAAGCAGGTATAACTAAAGAGAGATAGAGAGAGAGAGAGAGAGAGAAATGAACGGAGAGAGGGGAGGGAGAGTTAGAGAGAGTAAGCTAAGCATTATATAATATTTTGTTTGTTCTGCAGCTTTGCAATAAAGCGTTGCTAAGAAGCTTTATTAAGTGTCTACATGTGCAAAGAGAGACAGAGAGAGAGAGAGAGAGATAATAGACAGAGGAAGCGAGACAGAGCAAGCTAGAGAGAGTGAGTGGGCAGCTGCATAATTCAGTAAGGGAAATTAATTAAATTTCGAGTGAATACATGACAATGCGATTGAGCATGACAGTCAACAGATCAGGGATAAGCGCTAATAAAATGCAATCACCCGATTTGCAGACATTGCATAGAGAACATGCCCAGCCACAATGGATTGTTGTAGTTGCCATTCTCTACTCCTATAGTTGTTGTTGTAGTTGTTATTACAAGCACTAAGCAGCCTGTGGGCATTGCGAGTTGTCCGTTATTTCAACGCTTCATTTCATTTGTTTTGACAAGCCAAAAGACTTAAATCACAAATGACTTATGGCAAAGTAGGTGAAGAAAGAGGGGAAGCAGGGGAAGAGGCAGCGAGGGGAGTGCGAAAAAAATAAGTGAAGAGAAGAGAAATTACAAAAGCCGCAACCGAGCTGTGAAATGTGCGCGAGCGAGATGAGTGAAATGCCAAAGCCGGACAATGCTTGCCTGGGCAGCTAGACAAAGTTCCGCCTTGGCTTGGGGCAAGTCCAAGTGCTGCTGCTACTGCTGGTTGATGGGTTTCATGAGGCTGCGGCGCGTGTCATGAGCAAACAAGATAATGTTACAGCCAGTCAGCGCAAATTGAGCAGCCATGACGAAGGCGGCAGTGGAATTGCAAGGGAGAGAGAGAGATGGGGAATGAGGGAGCGGGGTGTGTGGGCAGCTGAGATACCCTGGAGGCCATGGAATGAAAAGCATTGAATGCATGAAATGACTCAGATTACAGTTTGAAATGCAAGAGGGCCGTGTGCGTGTGGAAGTGCAACAGGGTTGTCGATAGTATGGAAAATTAGCTAACCATAATCAGCGATAGTTACTATCGGTAAAGAAATTTTAGATAAGAAAGTTTTTAACGAGTTTATATGCATATTAAGAGATTAAAGGGAAACTAGGCTGCCAATTGATGTAATGATAGTTAACGATAGTTATAAACGATGTTACCAAGGAAATTAATGCAACTTGGCTTTAAGAAGCCCCCACGATAGTTGCCGAAAGTTACTGTCGTTTAAAAAAATTAACCCAAGCAAACGCTAGTTCAGTCTCAGGGCTACCTAAGCGATTGTACTGTAATAAAGCTATTAATAACCCAAAATATTGTAGTCGATAGTTACTATCGTTTGGGAAATATTAACACAAAAAAGTTCTAGACCAGTCAAAGGGTTTACTAAGCAATTCTACTGCAATAAAACTTTAAATACACCAACGATAGTTGCCAATAATTATGATCGGTTGAGAAATGTTAACTAACACAAGCACCAGTCAGTCTAAGGGTTGACAAAGAGATTGTACTGCAACAAGACTGTTAACCAGCCTAACGATAGTAAACGAAAGTAACAATCGGCTTGGAAAATGAAAGTAAAACAAGCTCTATACTAACCTATAGGTTAACAAACATAAAGTACTCCAACAAGGCTATCAATAATCCTAACGATCGTTGCCGATAGTTACTATCTCAGTAACGTTCTATAATGAAATAAGCTAAGGAGCAATCAAAAGTATTATATCCCCGTTCTAGGGTATCCCTTAGTTACATACACCGCAAATAGCGCGACTTCTTTTGGCAGCTTTCGACGCAAAATGCAAATGAAAACGTCTCAACTTACGTCCGTCTCAGCCGAGAGGAGGGTCGTGAAGGGGGTCGCGGTTAGCGCTGTTGCTGGGCAAATGAAAGTGCCGCCAGAGCAGCCGCATCCTGGCGAGAGCAGCAGGCGATGGCAACTAAATGATTGATCGCTGGCATCAATTTTCAGCTCCATTGGACAGAGGAGAGGGAGAGGGAGAAGAAGAGCAGGAAGCGAACTGCTTTAAGGCGAACTTAAGGCGAATTAAATCAATGAGCGCTGCTCGTGCTGCTGCTGCTGGTGCTGGTGCTGCTCCAGCTCCTGCTTGGCTTAGCATCCTTTTGGCCGGCTTGCTTGCTGTCCTCTTGGAACGTTTATGAAAATGTCTGGAACATGTTTCGCCTGCGCAAACAGAATGCGAGTGCTGCAATAAAATTCCATTACAGCCGCTTGACTTGAGAACTTGGCCGAAAAATTCGTTGCATACGCCGAGGCGCTCAGCCGGCAGCAAGTGTATTAAAAGCCACCCCCCATCCACCCCACTCCCCTTGGCCAAGCATGTCGGGTTTTGCATATTTTATGAAACTTGGCGAGCATTTAACGCCCCTGCCACAGTTTGGCGCGCAGCCCACGCTGCGTATGTGCAACGTCTGCAACTGCGGCCATAAACGCTGCAAACTCATTACGTGAATTTATTTTGCACTTAAACAAAATGTTTCATTTGCCCGCAGCAGCAGCTGGAGCTGGAGCAGGAGCAGGATCAGGAGGTGTAGCAAATGTTTCTTCTGCTACGCCTCCTCCTCCTGCTGCAGCTGCAACTTGCTCAGCCTGACGGGGCAAAGCTGCTGCAGGCGTTGCTCGTTGTGCGCAAACTCCTTGATCATTCGCAGATAGCGCAACCTCTTGGAGTCCTCTTGCTCTGCCTGTGGCCAGCTCAAGGGGCAAGGCTGCTGTTCTTGGTGCACGTAGCCGCAGTGGTAGCAAATATCGCGTGTGCATGCGATCAACTCTTGATTCTTGCCACATGCCTCGATTGTGTCCAGCGACAACTGCGTCACACTCTCCTCGGGTGTGGCATACAGCACGGGTAGAGGATCACCACAACGTTCACATCTGGGCACCCACTCCTGCTCCTCAACGCAGCTGCACTCGGCGCACATCTCGTCCGCCTTGCGCTCGCGGCACGTCTTATGTGGCGCATCGAACAGTCGCGTGGGGGAGATACGTGGCGGGGACTTGGCCTGCTTGCTTGTCTGTTTCCTCTTCTGCTTAGGCTTCTTCTTATTCTTCTTCTTCTTCTGTACACTTGAAGGCCACTTGGAAGCCATTTTGCTGAAGAGATACGCATGTGCTTCGTAGATCTTCGTGAGGTTATCCAGCGAGTAGCGATTGCTCATGCGCTGCAGTTGCTCGCTGAGCAGACGCTCTAGTGAGGCCTGATCTTGCAGTGACTGGTAATCTATTGCTGACTTCGATGAACGGTATAACGATGGATTCAACTCAATGAGGTCCAGTGAGTGGTCGATGTAGGCGTCGAACGAGTCGTTGCCATATGCCAACGAGTTTGGCAAGTTCAAGGGTTCAGCTTGCGGCGTCTTTGGTAGATGTTCGTCGAGGATAGTTTGAGCACCCTTCTCGATAGCATGCCTGACAATTTCTTCGATGAACGACAAGTACTGCGCCTTGAGCACCTGCAGTATCACATGCTTGGGCACCATGCCCTTCAGGTCGTTGAACACCTCCAGCAGATTGTTCCACATGTAATGATTCAACACATTCTCATAGATCTCACTGCTATCGTGCAGTGCGTCCATCATGCAGGGCGCATGAATGATATCGGAGAGTATCCTATGCAATTGCTGGTACTTCTCATCCTGTCGCTCCTCCAGAATCTTGAACAGTCCCGCCCCGGCGTGCTTGCCTCCAGTGAGATCTACGAATTTCTTGTAGAATATCCATTGTCGTGCCTTGGGAATAGACAGTCTCCTGGCTTGACTTTTCAGAACACTGAGACGATGCTGCTCACTGGGCCGCTTGCCGTGAGTTTGCTTTTTTGCCTGCGCATTCGCCTTGGCCTGCTCCATCATTTGATTCGCCCTCTCCAGCTCCATCACACTTGTGCTACGGTTGACCAGCTTCTGCTGTATCGTGTCCGCCATGTTCGTCTCCCGCTCTCCCGTCAGCTTCGCTATTTCAAAGTTCGGATCTTGGGAAGCCGGTGTCGACTTCGTTGACTTTATCGACCAGAGTGGTGTTATAATTGTTTGCTTGGCGATTCTCTTGGTGCTTGGTTCGCGTAAGTGTCTTCGTTTGGAAAGGCTCTTAATTCCAGTTTCTATCTCGCTGTATGGGAATTTGGATGAATCCGAGCTAACCTTCATGTTCCCAGCCAAGTCTATTGCATCTGCGAAGGTAGTCTTCTTGTGCTTCGTTTTTGTATGCAATGTGCTGTGTCTGATCTTTTTCCCAAAGCCCAACTTGTCATCTTTATACATCTTGAAGTGCTGCTGGCTTGTGCTGTCCAGTTCATCTACGTCCGGAGTCCGATCTGTCTTTGGCTGCGAAACTGCTTTCACTTTGCCTGTTTTCGGGGATTTCTTATGCTTTAAATTTGTGTCCCAAAAGTTCTGCAAACCTTCGATTTGTTGGTCCTCCTTTTCTGATCTATTAAAACGCTTCAGGGTCTTTCGGATTTTCAGAATGTTAGCGTGGTGCATCCTGAGATTCTCCTTGCCCTCCATAGGCGTGCTCCACGAAATATGAGATTCCGTTACACTGTCCTCGAAGTTGTTCATTATGGTTTTCATCTTCTGTCGACGTTGCGGACTCTTATCTAGCTGAGTGTGCAGCTTGAATAGCCTTTTATCGAAACGCTTCTCCTCTTCATTTAGTTTCTTTAACTTCTTCTCTTGATCCTCCAGATAAAACTTCCAGTTGCGCTGCCAACGTCGATACATCATCATCTTGCCCGCATGTCTACTCGGCCCAATGTGTCGCTTCTTCTTCTGGTTTAACCTCTCCAGATGGTGGGCCAACTCGTCGCGTATCTTGTGCAGTGCGTGCAATCGTTTCTCTGCCTTCTCCTTGAACACCTTCAGTTGGGCGCATTTGTAACCTATCTTATTGCGCACCCGCATCATCTCTATCCAGTAGTGGCTCAAGGCATTCATCTTGCTCTACAAATATCACAAAAACTTCTCTAAAACTTTGAATTTAATCTCAAAACTAACTGAAGTTGTTTGTTTTTTCTATGGAATTAATTATTATTTATTATTATAATTACCAGGAATCCTTCAGTTCCTTCTTAACTTAACCTAATGTGTAGCTTTAAACGAATATTATGGATAATGTGCCTGTATATACTAATACAAATGTACAAATTGAGGGATTGTTATATCCTACGGGTGAGGAGTTCATTGGAATGGATTCTCTTCAGACGTCGGAGGGAAATGGGGTCGACGAGATCATTCGACAACGTGCTCGAGTGGGCGACAATGTGAAAGTTGATTTGGTCTAACTGAAGTTGTGATTGCGATTTGAATACTGAATTTGGAATACCCCAATGTCGCATATATATCGCGTAAAAATATAAAATATAAATCCAACAACTGAGCCAATATAAATGTCTATCTGTCCGTCTGTCTGTCCTTCGGTCTAAACTATTAAACTATTAAAGCTAGAACAATTTGCCAGCACATCAAGTATATTTTAGAATTTTACCACGCAGCCTTCCGCTTCCATAAATCGATAACAATAAAATGGCATGCGTACCTTGTACTCATAATTTATCACAGTCTTATTTCTGAAGTCTAAAAGTATGCAACACAAAATAATATCGTTCGTTTTTGCCTTTTATTTAAAATGAAAACTCGTAGATATTAAAATGAACAAAGAAATTTCAATGAGCAACAACTAAATAATTCAATTACTCCGTCTCCCTTTCCCTTCCTATCCTCTCTGCCATCTCTACAAGCCAACGTAGGCCTTGGCCTGCTGCTCACCCACCTGCTTGAAGACCTCCGATGTCTTGAGCAGCTTGATGAACCTGGGCGAGTAATCGCTGTAGATCTGTCGCTCAGTGGCCGCATTTCCATTGCTCTTCTTGATCACATCCTGAAGCTGAGCATTGCGTCTGGAGCGCTCAATGGTCTCGGACATCTTGCGCAAGTAGATGAGATCCATGAGCAGCTCGTCCCGCACAGCGGCCACCTCTTTCTGCTCCTCCACGGGCAGCTCCTCGTACTGGCGCAGAAGCTTCTTGACAATACGCGACTTCTGCTCGATGGCATTGGGGTCGAGGTAGCGCATGTCCTGCTTGGAGGCATCGTTCAGCATACTGAGACGGGCCTCACGCTTGTCACGCAGCTTCTGCTGCTCAGCCGTGGTCTTCATGATCATGTCATAGAAATCAATGAGGTCTGGCCGCAGTGGCAGGCACGAGCGCTGTTGCATCTGTTGGTCGATGATGTCGTTGATGGCAACGACAGTTCTGCGGACCATCTCCTCAGCTTCCTGCAGCTTCTCTTCGGTGTTATCGTTGCGAATCTGGTAGAAGGCCTTGGAATGCTTTTGCTGATACTTGCGATTGCGTGACAACACCGAGAGCAGCGGATCCATGCTGGGATCGTTGGCAACCATCTCAAACACTGCGCGCACAATGTTCTCAGATATCTTGCCCGAGATCAGGCTGTCGTAGCTTTGTGAATAGTCTCCAATGTGATTGTAATCGCTTCCTTGCTCACTGCAGTAAGGGCAGGAAGGTAGAGAGAGAGAGAAGGATAAAGGGTTTGTGGAATAGAGTGATAGAGGAATAGAGGTGTGAAGTTATTGAGGTATAAAGGTATAGAGGGATAGATGCATAGAGAGGATTAACAGAGAAGAAGAGCATAAAGAGTTAAAGGGTTAGAAGATTAAGGGGATAGAGGGTTAGAGGGTTAAAGGGTTAGAGAAACAGAGGGTTAGAGGGTTACAGGGATAGATAGATGAAGGAATAGAGAGAAAGCGGAATAGAGAGATAAATGAATCGAGAGAAAGGATAGAGTGTTAGAGAGATAGAGGGTTCGAAGCATAGAAGGATAAAAGGTTAGAGATTTAGAGGTTTAGAGGGCAAGAGGGTTAGAGGGATAGATAGATGGAGGAATACAGAGATAGAGGAATAGAGAGATAAATGAATAAAGCCAAAGAGGGATAGAGGGTAAGAGAGATAGAGGGTTTGAAGGATAGAAGGATAAAAGATTAGAGGCTTAGAGGTAAAGAGGTATACAAAGATAGACGGATAGAAGGATAGGTTAGAGAGAAGAGATAAATGAACAGAGAGATAAATGAATAGAGAGACGGATGGAGAGATAGTGGGATATAGAGATAGTTAAAGAGATTGTGAAAGCACTTACCTGCTGGCTTTTCCTCCCTTTTTGGCCTTCTTGCCATGATGGGCCTTCTTGCACTTCTTCTCATTCTTCTCCCTCTTATCATCATTGTTACTCTTCTTCTCTTTCTTCTCCTTCTTCTCCTTCTTCTCTTTCTTCTCTTTCTTCTCCTTCTTATCCTTCTTTTCTTTCTTGTCCGGACTTGCACAAGCCTTCTCCTTTGGCTGTGCGGACTTCGGCTCCTTGGCCTGCTTCTTCTCTGCCTCTTTAACATCATCAGTGCACTCATCCTTTGGCTCTTCCTTCTCCTTAACCTCCTCCATGCCCTCCCGTTTCTTCTCATCCTTGCCATCGTGCACGCCATCCTCCTTGCCATCGTCTTTGCACTTCTCCTTGTCCTTGTCTTTGCCCTTTCCCTTGATGCTGCGATTCGTATGCCGGGCAAAACGACTCTCACTGTCGATGTCCTCATCCACCAATGGCTCGTCCACCAAGGCATCCTCCAGCTCGTAGTAGGCCTCCGCATTGATGCGCTGCGTATTGCCTGGCATCATCATGATCGATCCATTGCCAAAGATCCTTTTCGTCTTCGGATCGCTGCACACATTGCCCGTCAGGGACACCTTCATCTGATGTCCACTACCGCCGCTGCTGCCTGGCACGGTATAGTTCACTCCTCCGTGGTCATTTATCGGCACACAGAGCGGGTTCATTGTCGTCTGGCCCCCAGTCAAATGCCTGCTTGAGTTACCAGTGTTACCAGTGTTACCCGTGTTACCAGTCGAATTCCCTTGAGGCCTCCCAAAGTCCAGTTCTTCGGGGCAATTATCAATCTGTCCCTTCGATTCCTTGCTACTGGCATAGGTGCCAGTTGAGTTGTTGCCCGAACTGGGGTAGCACATCTTGCCGGCCTTGTTGATTTGCGGTCCCTTGTTGCGACGCGCCTGATAGGCCTGGTATGCTGCACCAGGAGGTAGCTCCTCTATAGGCTGCTGCTGTGGCTCACAAGGTTCCTGTTGCTGCTGCAACTGTTGCTTCTGCAGCTTGGCCAGCTCGTTGAAGAAGTGCGTCAAGTTGAAGCTCGTTTTGGGCGGATGTTCCTCCAATTGTTGCTGCAGTTGTTGCTGCATCTCCTGCTGCAACTGTTGCTGTTGCTGCGGTGTAAGCTTCTGCTGTTGCTTTTGTTGCTGCTGCTGCTGTTGATGTTGCTGTAGCAGCTGCTGTAGTAGTCGAAGTTGCTGTTTCGCCTCTTGCTGCTGCTGCGACTGTTGTTGCTGCGACTGTTGTTGCTGTGGCTGTTGTTGCTGCTGGCACTGCTGCTCTCCCTTCTGATGTGGCAGTTGCTGTTGCTGTGGCGATTGCTGCTCCTGCTGCTGTGGCTGTTGCTGCATCTGTCCCTGCTGCTGTTGCTGAGGGAGTTGCTGCTGTTGTGGCAGTTGCTGCTGTTGCTGTTGCTGTGGAAGTGGCTGCTGCTGACCCTGATGTTGTTGCTGTTGCAGTGGAAGTTGCTGTTGCTGCTGCTGAGGCATTTGCTGCTGCTGTAGCAGTTGCTGTTGCGCTGAATGCTGCACTGGCTGCAACATCTGCAATACTGGCAACTGTTGCTGTTGCAATGGCAGCAACAACTTGGGCTGGCAGTGCAACAGCAGCGATGGGTTCTGCTGCTGAGTCTGTGGCTGCTGCTGCTGCTGTTGCAGGAACTGTTGTGGCTGCTGGGACATTAGCAACTGTTGCTGTGCCGACAACAATGGGTTAGGTTGTTGCTGTTGTAGAAACTGCTGTGGCTGCTGTGACAACAGCAACTGTTGCTGCGGCAGCATGTACGCTGGCTGTTGCTGTTGCAACGGCAACAACAGAGGTGATTGCTGTTGCTGTTGCTGTTGCTGGTGCATGGGCGAGTAGAGCAGGTTGGTGTTGCGATGGCTCATCAGGGGCACCATGTAGCGTGAGTTGGCAAAGGTGTTGGTGTTGTCAACGATGCTGTCAGCGTGCTCCTCCTCTGGATCATCGTTCAGCTCATGGCGTGGATAGCGCGAGGATTGCACGTCATCTGTGTCTGCATCGCTGACGCTGTCCAGCGTCAACAGGCCGCTGCCCAGGCGACCAAAGATCACACGATTTCCATTGTGATCCTCAAAGTCGTCCAGCAGTTTTGAGTCCTGATGGAACTGTGGCTCAGACTGTGCCAGCTTAGGCTCTGCCTGCTGCTCAATCTGTGGCTCAACACGTCCCTCCACTGCTGTCTCCACTGCTGTCTCCACTGCTGTCTCCACCTTCAGCTCCTCTTCTGTTGGCATTGGCTGCTCCACGGAGCGACGACTGCGTCGCTTTGTACGCACCGGCTCCTTGGCGTCTTGAAAGCCATTGTTGCTCTTCTGGCGATGCACACGATGCCAGGTCCAGCGCTTGTTGATGTTGCGCTTGTCGCGATCCTTGTCGCTGTTCTGCTGCGAGAACTTGTTGGCCAGCAGCTTGACCACTGCATCGGGATGCACCTGGCGCACATTGCAGCGGGCCTCCAGGCGCGTTGTCACCTTGGGCTCCTCCTGCCGCTTCAGCTTGGCCTCATCAAGCTGCTTCTCGTTCTCACTCTGCACCTTGTGCTCCGTAGACTGCTGTGCCTGTTGCTGCTGTTGCTGCTGCTCACTCGACACGGCGGCAACCTGCTGCGGCTTGGGCTGACTGCCAGCGGCGGCAGCAACAGCAGCTTCCTCCTTGATGACAGCAGCTGAGGCAGCTTGAGCGGGTGCCTGCTTGACACTGTCGGACTTGGACCCAGAGGAGTCTACTGTGGTTGAGGCTGCAGCGGCTGCAGCGGGTGCATTGGAGGACTCACCTAGTAGGTTGCTGATACCATCAGCCACGTTTGTACCCAGCGCATCCGATTGAATGCCAGAGGGTCTTGCTGCCAGAGAGTCGCCCAAGGCTTCGCCCTCAGCTGCTCCATCGACTGAGGCATCAAGGGAAGCGTCGCTGGCCTTAAGCTCCTCTCCAGCATTGCTGCTATCCAACTCCAACTTAGCCATCAGTTCCTTTTGCTCCTCGCCCTCCAGCTTGGCATCGCTAGTCGCCTCCAACTTTGGCTCACTCTCGCCCTGCTTCAGCTCTGCCTCCGTCGTCAACTGAGGCTGCCGCTTGAAGCGATCGCTGGTCAAGCTCACCTTGGCATTGTTCTGCACATAGTCGCGCATGTTGGGCAACGTGCGTTGGTTCAGCATGTGGAACTGTCCGAACTGTGGCAGACGATAGTCGTAGCTCTGTGGCAAGTCCAGTTCATTGATGGCCGTGTGCAGGGAGCTGGAGGAGCCACGCAATTCCTTGCCGCTCTCTGCAACGGCGCCATGCTCAACCTCATCTTCCCCCTCGCTATCGCCATCGCCCTCGCCGAACTTCTCGCGCTGCAATCCTTGCCCCTGATTACGCCGCATGCCACGCTCCCGCTGCGTCATTAGACCACTGCCATAGTGTCCACGTAGATTCTCCGTCAGGGCGTTGCTGGGCAGAGAGGGACCCAATCCTTTGCGCATCAGTCTGCTGCTGGTCTTGAGCTTGATCTCACTCATCGGGTCAAAGTTCGTCATGCGCTTCTGTATACCACTGCCAGAAGTGGGCAGACGAGGCCGGAACACACGCTCTGCTGCCTCCTGCTCGATCTTGGACAGCTTGTAGTTGGCCTCGTGCGACAGATTGTTCGGCGTCACTTGGCCCAGCTGCAGCCGGGACAGTGTCTGCTCGTAGATGCCATCGGGCACTGCATTGTCTCCAAACTCGGGCATTTCCAGCTTGTCTATGTTGGCCTGCTTCTGCGCCTGCTGCGCCTGTTGCTGCTGCTTGCGCTGCTGGTTCAACTGCTGCTCCATCTCCTGCGTATGGAGAAGCTGCTGCACGTGCTTCAGCTTAATGTCCAGCTGCGTGGCCCCGCCCAGATCTGCATCCGCATTGTTCATTGTGCTGGGCATCTGTGACTCTGTGTCCAGCTCCTTGTACTTCTGCTTGACCTTCCCCAGCTCCGTCTGCTCGAGCATCTTGACGTAGTCCTTACTGTACGTTGGACGATTCCTGGTGCGACATCCTCCGGGTATGGTCCGCGCATGCTTCTGATTTTGTGCCGCATCGGGTGCCACATTGTGGTCATGCTCAGCCGAGGCTGCTCCCTCATGTGCAGCAGGTGGCACAATGTGCACCACACCAGCCTGGAAGTCCCTGAACCAATCGCCTGCCGCCTGCTGCAATTCCCTGTCCTCCGTATCCTTGTCGTCGGTGCGGGCAAAGCTGGCCAGCAGCTCGTCTATGTTGTTGCGCCTATGCCGATAGATATCCCCGCCCTGCAGCTTGTCATAGTGGAAGGGAATGTCGTGCAGCTGCTCCCGTGCCTCCTTCACGGCATGATGGAAGCTGCGCATCTTGGCGCTGCTCAACGAATCCACCACCAGCGGAGTGCGTTTGCTGTTGCCGCCGCCGGTGAGGACCATCAGCGTCCACCAGAGCTGCAGAAAGATCATTTTCATAGTAACAAATATAAAGTAGAAACCGAAACCGAAGTGGAAGTACACGAATCTGTCAGACGACAGATTTCAGCTTACACATGCGAATTCAATTGAAAAGTTAACTCGATTGAGTTTTCATTAAGTTGACTCTGCCTCTCTTTCCCCTCTCTCTCTCTTTGTGTCTCTCTCTCTCTCTCTCCCTTGCCAGGCAACAGGTGTCGGCACAACTTTTGACAACAACTGATAAGAGACGCAGCGAGTCGCCTCCGTCTCTGCCTCTGGTTCTGCCTCCTTCTCTGTCTCCTGCTCTGCCTTCTGTTGCTGCTGCTGCTTCTCGTGCATTGTGGCAAGTTTTGCACGGGCGACTTCCGACAGCCGATGCCAACTGTTTAACATGAAATGTTCTTTGTTGCCAATACACACACACACACACACATGCCACGCCCCCTCTTCCCTGCCGCCCCTGCACACTTGCTGCATTGTTAGCTGCGTTTCCCCATGTAAATCACATTTTTGTTTTATGCCAAAACTTTTGCCCAACAGCAAGCAGGGACTGGGGCTGCGGGGGCGTATGCGCAACGACAATAACATTTCCTATTTCCGTCTGTCTGTCTGACTGTCTCTCTGGCTGTGTGTGCGTGTGTGTTATCGCTTGCTGACGTGTGTGTGTGTGTGTGCGTTTGTCAATGCCAAAGTCAGCACAATGCGCGCGCCTCGAAATAATTGAAAATAATCAAATATGCAGGCAGCAGCCACAGCAGCAACTACAGCAACAGCAACAATCTAACTACAACTACAACAAACACTCCACAGTGAGTCGAAACTAATGTAATTAGCGCGCGCATTTGATTAAAACTTTTGCAGCTTGACTGAAGCGCCAATCCATCGAACAATGCTATCGGCAGCGCTCCTGTTAGACTCCCAGGGGGAAGTGCGTTAGACGTGCGTCGCTAGCAACCCTTCAGCAAAGAAACTGTTGCCTAGTCAGATAAATTTCCCTTATTTTATGGTGGCTGCTTAAAAGTATGCTACATATTTGTGAGTTAATTTCATTCAACAAAATAATGGAAGTGAGCAGTTCGAAGAATAAATATAATAAAATAAACGTAATAATAATATAACAAAATTCAAATTTAATAAACAATTTCATGTTAAATAAATACATAAATAAAATAAAATAAAAATACCCAATAAGTACATGAATAAAATATTGAATAAGCTTCAAATAATGTATGTATGTATAAGGTATTTTAATTTACTCAGTACAAGTCGTGAAATGAATTTCATTAAATTTTAAATTAATATTGAAAAAAAGTTATATGCATTATTTTTGAGTCGACTGACTTTAGTTGACATTGTATAAAATACAAATAAATACTAATATAAAAAGAATAAACAGGTCTTCATAAGTTGCCACTTATATAATACTTGCACGACATTTCTCATTAGGCTAACATGTCGCTTTAATTTTGCAGCTGTTCAAACATTGACGCAGTTTAAAGAGGAATTGACTAGCCCGCCGCCCCTCCCTTGCCAGTTTACAGTTACAGTCTTCAGTTCTCAGTTTGGCAGTTTTCCACATCGTCAACTCGGGCAGCACAGCAGTATTTTGAGCAAATGGTACAGCAATTATTACTTATGCCTCAATACTTCTGCCTCTGCTCGGCCGAGGACACGACAAAATGAAAAAGGATATACACAGAGCGTGGCAGGATACACAGGATACTGGACTCGACTACGGACAGCCAGCACGCCGTACAACGAGCGCGGCGGGTGTGCATCAAAAAACATGACATGGCACGAGCCATTTCGTTTGTTTTTCTATTCCTACTTTGCTGCTATCTCTGCAGCTTTTGTTTTTGCACTCTTCTATCCCCCCTCCCGCCTCCCCCTTCCCCTCTCTCACTTTCTTCTCTTGTTTTCTTTTTTTTTGGGCTGCGTCCAAACATATTTTTTTCCATATTCTTCTGCGCTTTGAGTAAAATATTATGTTACAGCCAAACAAAAACTTTTGTTGCATTTTCGCCCTCGGCAAGAAACGAAGGAGAAGCAGAAAAAATTCAAGGGGTACATAAAAAATGAGTAGAGCGGGGGAGGGGAGAACGGAAAACTTAGTTAAATGCATTTCCATAGTGTTTTGCTTATGCATATTCAAAATGCTCGGGGCCTGCAGCTAACCGCAGCACACAAGCAATTCATTAAGCGCAATAGAAAATAGAAAATTACTAGGGGAAACCCCGTTACCTCTCCCCCTTGTTCTCCTGCTTCGTCCAACGTGGCGGACAGTTTACGAGCCGCAGACGCAGACAACGGCCAAAATGTCGATGGGTTGCATATTTACTACTTTGAAATGTTTCATTTTATTGGTCTCGAAATGAACAAATGGAGCACAACCGACACACACACACACAGGCACCACATACACACAGGCAAACACCACATACTGGCACACACACACACCACACACTCGCTATAATGTTGACTCCAAAATATTTTGCATAATTTATGAGCGCAGCGCAAACGGCGGCTACACACGAAGGACTCAAGCGCCTCATACAAAGACTACCACTCACACACACAAAGGCAGCCACACACACACCTAGAGAGACACCCACACACATATATAGAGACACCCACACATAGACAGGCGCCCACGCAGTTAGAGACGACGCACGGACAACTGATTTAAATGCAATTGCATTGAAGTATGTTGTCAGTTGCAGCCTGTCCACAGGATATGGATGCTGATGTGAATACACATGCCTCCGTCTGTCTTCCTCCCCTCCCCACCCCCTTCTAACCACTCTCTCTCTCTCCCTACCGTACATGTTGATGCAGCGCACGTGCGCCACAGGCAAATTGTTGCATATAAAAAGTGTATCGCATGGGAACGAAGGCCAGGCCAGAACTGAACAGAAGCTGCAGTCGAATCGAATCGACGGCAATTTCTTTTCATTTGCCAAGGTGTTGAGACGTATGTGCCACATGGACAGGTCAAGGAACAGCAGCCAGACCAGGCCAGGGCAGTCCAGGCCCTGCTGCTACTGTCCACAAGTGTCGTACTCGTCTATTCCTCGAACAACAACCGGCGAATTTAGTGTCTTTTGTGCATTTTTAAAATGGGCGAATTTATGTGACACGCTGCGCCAATTGATCAAATTAAATAAACATGAGGCCGAGCCAAGAAGAGACAGAGAGACAGAGACAGAGAGAGAGAGAGATAGATATACATCTATCGAAAACGTTGAAATGGAAAACGAGACTCTGACGAAACGGAACAAAGCCGGCGGAAAATTCCATTTCCATTTCTGCCAGAGACGAGAGAGATTGTCAAACTGCTGCAGGAGCTGAATGTAAAACTTGTCATTTATTTCTTAAATCAGCGCTGCGCGTTCTGCGCGCTCAGTTGAGCTTGGCTTTTGCTGCTAGCTCAAAAAGAAAAGCATAAAATACACGCATAACACTGAAATTTTAACGAGCTTAGCATAGTTTCAGCTCTTGACAGCTGAAAGAGCATGAAAATAAAACGCTGCGCTGCGATTTAACGAACACTCAGTCATTTTTGCTTTCACTGGATGTGAGGTCTACATTAAATATATATATTATATTAGTATATGTTTGTTTTAATTCAAGAGAAGAGCTCTCTCTTTGCTGATTATGAACAAAATGTACAATATATACAACTATATACATTATATATTATTTTAACATTATTTTCTATTCTATATATTTATTTTATTTAAGCCTATGGGGCGTGACAGCACACTAGATACCCTTTTTAACATGTCGCTTGTAAAGAGTTAATCAAGTGCGCGCGAAAGTATGCAAGTATACCAGCAATACCAGTTTTTGCATTTAGCAATATCAGCCAGAAGTATGCTACAAAAAAGGCAGAAGTAACGAATTTCTTCACTCTTCTTTCCACAATTAATAACTCCAAAGTGGAATACGAAAGCACTCGACAATCAATTTGTGCAGCGCAGCGGCTAATTTCGCATAATTAACTAAACGCCAAGTGGCACGTGGCACGTGCCACCAGGCACAGCACAGCACAGCACAAGCAGTGAGCCAGTCAGCCGTTGAGTTCATCCAAAGCCCATAAAGCAATCACATGCACTTGCACAACTATTAAAACTCCCAGCCAAACTTGCCGAGCATTTCTTTCCGTTTTTTTCCTCACTTCCTCTTCCTCTCTCTCTCTCTCTGCTTCTTCCTCTCATTTTGATGCTTGTGTTTGGGCCCTGTCAGGCCATTACGACTTGCTACATTTCCTTTTGCGACTTCTTCGACTCTCCGTCTCTGTTGGACCCTTCTGCGCTGCTGCTGCTGCTGCTGGCAATTTTCCATATGCAACACGCAACAGACGTTTTTATGTTTTGTGTGTGCGCCGCACATAAAAAAATAAACGAGCCAAGTGGTGGAAAAGGGGGGAAAAGGGAGAGAAAGGCAGTGAGAACTGACCGAGGCGACGCAGTCAAGAGACTGGAAGTCAATTATCGAATTAATTTAGTTGCCTGGCTAGTGACCTGGCTAGATGAGGGTCTTCTATTTTTATGCCCGCCTTTTGTGCGTCTCTCTCTCTCTTTTTAGCCTTTTTTCTGGCCCTTTTTCGGCACATCATAAATGTGAATGGACATCGTCAGCTGCCCGAAATGGAATTCAAATTGTTTTATTTTGCGCTGCTGTGGAACTCAATTGAGCCTGGCTACGGCTCGGGATGATTGTGAAATTTGCAATTAATTAAATTACAGCGTAAATTACATTTTTGCTGGCGACGCGCCTCGCATCGCGTTGCATGCAACAGTCGCTGTTGTTGTTACTGTTTTTTGCAGCATCGTTTCTACGTCACACACGAACAAATTTAATAAACACGAAGAGCTCAACGAGAGCTGCAAGTTGCCCATTTTCCCCTCTCTCCTTCTGTTGGTCTGCCTGCCACCACCCGCCTGCCTCTGTTCTGCCCCCCTCCCTCCCCACTGACCATGTAATTGATGCGTTAATCCGCATATTGACAGCGGTTATTGCGGTGGCTTTTGCTGGAAATATGCCCCGGGCAGAGCCCAGCAGAGCCCGGCAGAGCTATAGTCAGTGGCGGATCTGTTGCAGGGACTCATTGATATTGCGTGTTTACGGCCTTTTAAAAGGATTTGCACACTGCATTTCGTCCTCTCTCGGGCATCGACTAAGTAATTTAATTACGCTGCGGCACTGAAATTATTGCAATATGCTTTATTGCAGACAACATACACAGTGTGTGTGCCTGCCTGTGCCTGTGTGTGTGTGAGTGATTTTATTGGCCCGATGAGAGTGTGCTGATTAGCCAGACGTGCATGTGTGTGCGTGTGTGTGTGTGTGTATGTGTGTGGCACCAACAGCCCAACGATGCATTCCACGCGTTAATATTCGAGGGAATATTCGAGGGAATATTCGGGGAATATTTGCAATATATATTATGTTATATTTGCAAATATCTAATTATAATTGCAAACACAATTATGCTGTGATTTTATTTAGAAATAAACAGCGTGCCAATGTTCGAATTGTTGAACAGTGGAACAGAGAAGGGAGCCAGCTGAGAGTAGATAGAATGAAAGAAAGAGAATAGATAGAATGAAGTATAAGATAAATATCTGTATGTCTGTCTCTCTGTCTGCCTGTCTGTCTATCTGTATGTCTCTCTGTCTGTCTGTCTCTCAGTCTGTCTGTCTCTATGTTAGTTTGTCTGTTTTACTGTCGCTCTATCTGCCTGCCTCTATGACTCTCTGCTTGCTCGTCTGTCTGTCTCTCTAACAGTCTCTGCCTTTCTCTGTCTGCCTCCTTGCCTACCTGCCTGCCCCTCTATCAGTTCCTCTGTATGTCCGTCTGTGTGTTTATTTATGTTCGTTTCAAATTATCATATATGCAATTATTACGTATTTATTAATTAAATCAATCACTCTTCAGTCCCACTGTGCACTGGTTGCTGCTCTGCCTAAGGAGAAATCGTTGCATGCTTTCAGGCAGCGCGCATAAAGCAACAGCTTCAACGAGTTGGCAAAGCGTTGCATGCAAAGAAAGTATGCAACAGTTGAGTGGATGTTGAAGTGGGCGTGGCAGGGAAAGGAGAGTGGGAGTATGCCTCTCTCTTTGTGTGTGTATGTGTGTGTGTGTGTGTACGTCATGTGTGTGTCGCTGGTCTGCAGTTGTGCGCACTATTTTTCAATTTATTACGCGCACATAACAAAAGTTTATTGCTAAGCTTTAGCAGCAACTGCTCCAGCTACGACGCAGGCTGCAGCTCGAGTACTCTAGCTCCTGTTGCCAGCGCCCACTACAGTACAGCTGCCAACTGTTCAATGCTCATGGGGAATTTGCCAATGTGACGTGCCAATGTGTGCGTGCCGGGAAAGGGAAAATTAGCCAAAGACAGCGAGGAACAGCAGCAGTATCAGCAGCAGAAGCGCAGGTGCTTGGGCTTTGTTAACGGATTTATGCAGCAATAATAAAAGTTGCCAACTAACCAAGCGAATGTCGCCCAAGCCAAATTGATTTATGTTTGCGCCGCAGCAGCAGCAACAGCAACAGCTCGATAGCGACAACAACAGCTCGAAACAATCGACGAGTGAAACAATCGCAGCTCGCCACAGGCCTTAAGAGGGGTGTGAACAGTGCAGGGGGAGTGTGAGTGTGAGAGGGGAGTGGGTAAAACTTTTAATTTTCCAAATGTATTTGGCCAACTTGATGAGTTCGTTACGCACATAAAGAACGCAGCCTCAACTGGAGAGCGCTAAAGCAAAGGCAGCACAGCAGCAACAGCAACAAGGCATAAAGCAGGGCCAAGAGGGAGAGAGAGGAAGAGGATAAAGAGATGTGTAGAGAGAGAGGGGAGACAGTGTACAGGGGCGTGTGCTCTCCAGAAGTTGCAATTTAATGCCAGAGCAAACGTAAAAACGGCAAAATTATGACCAAAATGAGAATTTAATCGAAATACGTGAGCGGAAAAATGAAAATTTGACTGCAACTTGGGAACGTCTGCCAAGTCGGGAAACAGGCCAAGAACAGGAGCAGGAACAGGGCCACGAACAGGAGCAGCAGCAGGCCAGGCAGCATAAAATGCCAAGTGCAACCTCATGCAATTTTTATCATGGCCACAAAAGCGAATGCAGACGCAGCAGCAGCAGCGGCAGCAGAGTCCAAGGCGGCAGCAGAGTTACCTGTTAGCTGTTGCTTCTCTCTCTCTCTCTCTCCCTCTCTCTTTATCTCTCTCTCTCTCCCTCTTGCTGTCTCACTCTGCTGCTACTTATCACCCGCAGTGCGAGCAGCCAAAGGCAATTGAAGAAATTAATGCCATAGGGCGCTGACTGTTGCTTTCGCTGCTCAAACTAGAGCTTCTTTTCCAGCTCTATCTCCACCAGGAGATGCTACTGCTCCTGCTTCATCTCTCGCTGCTGCTGCCTTCTCTATCTGCTTCTGCTCCTCTTTCTCATCCTGCTTCTTCTGTTACAGCTTCATGCCCAGCTTCTCCTCTGCTATTGCTTTGGCTCCTCAGGCAGCCAGACAATTCTCAAATGAGTCAACAGCACTAAAATTGTTTATTTTATTATCCAAGTAATTCCTGCCACGCAGCAAGTGGTTGCTGCGCCCTCCAGCCACGTTGCCTGCCCCACCCGGCGGCAACAAGGAAGCACTTTAGCGCGCTCTTACCAATTCAGACGATACGGCAACGCTGGCAACAAGAGAAGCGCAGGCAAAGAGCAAGCAAAAGAGCTGTGCCATTCGCTTGGGAGTTGCCAATCTCCACTCTCTTTGCCCCGGCACCTCCGCCTGCTTAAGCACTTAACCGATTCGCACGATCGGCGAGCGCGCTCGCAGTCACGTCACACCTGGCCAGGTATAAAACCAAAAGCGTAGCTTGCAGTGCAACCAGTCGAGCGACAACAACTGCAGAAACCACAAGCAAGCGAAAGACAAGCCAAGCCAAGCTAACAAGATCAGCCCCTGATCGTATTATATACATACATACATATTACCAAGTGAAAAGTGAACCACAAAGTGAATCCCAAACAGCACAAGATGCGCATGCAACTGAACTTCCTCTGGCTGCCGGCACTGACGCTGCTCATCTGTCTGTCTGGCTTGGCCCAGGCACGCCCCATGGATCTGTATGATGATGTGAGTGACTTCTTCGATGCCATCTCACTGGACGATGTGGCCAACACTGGACGCAATACGCATCCCGAGCAGTTCTGCATGATGCCCGCACGCAAGGGAGTCTGTCGTGCTCTCATTCCACGCTGGCGCTACGATCCCGAGCAGAAAAAGTGTGTGGAGTTCAAGTTTGGTGGCTGCGATGGCAATGAGAACAATTTCCCCAGCTACAAGACCTGCATGGACACCTGCGAGGGCATGTGAGCAGGAGGAGGAGAGGAGGTTAGAGAGGGTAGTGAGGAGGAGTTCTGCTGGTCGGCTTTTCCGGCGTTGCCAAAGGCGCGTGCTTTTCTTTCTTTCTTAAGAAATCAAAGGCAGCATTTACTTGTAACACACACACTCACATACATACAGTAGACACACACACAGATATACACACATAAACAACATATGCATACACACATATACACACAGACACACACATACTTATATTGCATAAGGCAAACTGTTTTCTTAATATTCCTTTTCAATATTTATGCAGTTTCTTCTTGTTTAGCTTTGTAAGTCACTTCACGCATCATTTACCCACTAGATATATCATTATAAGGCGTACTTGAGCAGGTGTCCAACACCCGTTGTAGATCCTAAGTTATTGTGATACCCGTTCATGAAATAAATACTATTTTTTTATAGAAAACTTAAGAGAAATCTTTACTTGAGGGCACTTAATGGAAACTAAGGGAATTAAGGGGATTAAGAGCTAAAAGAGTGTACAAAATAGTAATATAATGCATAATAATGACATAATAATAATATACCATATGGTATATCAGCTTAGTATCATCTTAAGACACCCAACTGCCGATGTTCATGCCGGAAATTTGCAAATGTATTGCGGAAACATTCATTATGAGGCAGCACAAACAACTTTAACTTCTGCAGAGTAACTCAAAGTCACCCAGTCAAGTACCCTGAAGTCACCTAGTCAATCAACTTCTACTACTCAAGCTCTAGCATAGAACTTTCTGGAAATCACAAGTGCCATAATCTGCTATAATAACTAATCTTCATTAAAAGTAGAGGAACTTTACAACGGATGAGCTGACTTCAATTCCCGCTAAGAAATGCCAGTTCCACCCTCAAGTGTAATCAAATAAAGTAAGGGGAAAACCTACTATCTATAAGATTCCATAACTATGAAGTCCAATCTACCCCTGCTCCCTTCCCCCCATCTCTCAACTTGCTATGGCTTCGGGTTTGTTTGCGCTGAGATCATTAGCGAAGCCCATGGAGTACTTTAACGCTGCCCGGGGCAGGGCAACAACAATGGAGAGCGAACAGCAGCGTCAACTTTCATAGATTTCACTTGGAAATGGTCCAAGACGAAGCGAGAGGAGAATTGGAGGAGACGAGAGGGCGGCTAGTCGGCAAACAAATGCTGATCATTCATGCGAATATCTCTCGAATAATCGTAAACAAATCAGATCGCGCCGCAAAGGTCAGTCAAACAGTCAAACAGAGATGACTGGACAGCCGCCTCAATGGTTGCCTAGTTGGGTCTAGGTGAACCAGTCTGTAGAGCGACGTCAGATGACAGGCGATGGAGAGACAGATATCATGTCTATATATAAATGAGCATATACATAATGGTATAGTGAGTGGACCGTGGTAAACATAAACAATAAACAATTGAGAAGGTGCGAATTTATGCTAAATCGATTGGCAATAAACATAATTTCGACTTGAGGCGAAACCAGCAACGAAACGGAAAGCAAGAGAGGGCAGTGCCAGCGTAGGGTAAGGGCGGGGGAAAGAGGGGTGTATCGACCTGCTCTGGCTGCGGGCCAAGTTACACTAATTTCGGTCTTAATGTGCGGGCTGAGCTGGAGCAATGACCGATAGATGCCAGGCCCAGGTCCAGTTGCAGGCACAGAGCCGCGAAAGCAGTCTGAAAAACAAGTAAAAGTAAGAGAAGAGTGTGTGGTAGTATGGACTAGTGAATGCCCTGTAAGACAGGAGAACCTAAGGCAGAAGGAGTTATAGAAGGGAACCTAAGAGAAGAAACTGAGGGAAGAGGAACTAATGGAAAAGGAACTAAGGCACACTGAACTCAGGAAGAAGGGACAAAGCAGGACATGCAGTGTATGGCAAGCAGTGTGTGGTAAGCAGTGCATGACAAGCAGTGGCGGTCAAGCAGAGAGGAACCTAACCAAAAACTAAGTTAACCCTTTTTCTACAAATAGAGGATACAAACTGGAAGGCAGGTAAACCAATTTACCCCACTCCAGAGTACACACTGTGCAACACAAACAGAGCGCAAACTAATCAACCACGAGCTAAGCTACCCCATTGCCAAACTCTACAGAGTATAAGCTGTGCAAAATATGGGCAAAATACGGGCGCTGTAAAAGTTGCAAGAGCCGAAAACATACCCCGTATATGTGTATGTATGTGTGTGTATTACTGTTATTATGCTCTTGTTTTTCATTTTGCCAATATTTATGTCATAATATTGTTGTTGGTTTTATTAATTCACAATGAGGCGTAGTTTGCACAATAATTCGTAATTTAGTACCACCAAAAACGGGGGCCCGCATGGCCCCAGTAGAGCTTAGCCTGGGAAGTGGTTGGAGGGGGAAGAGGAGGGGAATGGCCAACGCATACTTGGCCCGCTCACGTTTAGTGTACCCCAGGTCCGCGTGTCCAACTCTAAATCCAATCAAGCTCGCTGATTTCAATTGTATTTTTGTGTTTTTTCCGCGATTTATTTTTCAGTCTCTGCGCGCATGCGCAACTCTTTTGTTGTTGTTGTTGCTGTTGGTACTTTTCGCAATTTTGGGGTTGCGAACTCGGCTAAGCGAATTCTAACACACATTCTGGCAAATTCTGCGGCGAGCATTAGGCAACGCGGCGAGTTCGCGCAACAAAACAAAACAAAAGAGTTGAACGAAATTATGCGGGCTTGACACAAAAGTCAATAAACTGTTTTAACCTGCATATCAACAACAACAATAGTAACAACAACAGCAGCACCTGCCGCACGCTATGAAATTTGAAATTAATCTAGTGTGTAGAAAAGTGTTAATTAAAATTCAGCAGGCGCGCCAGGCGAAAATGCACAATAACAAATTTTCCGCCTTGTGCGGCGCCAACAACAACAACATCTAATGAGCTGCAAATAAATTTTGCTTAATGTTTTGTTTTGTTTTTTGTTGCTTGGTTGTTAAAATTTATTTATTGATGGCACGTCGCGAGCCTGCAAACTGCAAAAAAATGCAACAGCAAATAAACAACAGCTAAACAGCAACAATAACAAAAAACAACAACTAAAGTCAGCCGACCACAAAGCCACCCCTCTCCAGCTTACTTTACGACCTCTGCCAGGTTCGTGTCTATGTTAAAGCGATGACAACAACAACAACGTGACAAAAGTCAACGAACTTTTTGTGCAGGTTGTAAAAAGTCCCTTTGGAAATACCCTGGCTGAAAAGAGGAAATAACAAAACGGGGGGGAATTTTCAGAGGGATCTTTAGATAAGCTGAAGATAGGCAAAGGAAATGTGCAATCAGAAGATAAGCTTGAATGTTATACGATTATAGTTAATTCTACTGCAAGAAATAATGTTAATAATAATTTAAAATTAATTGTTAATTCATAGTATAACATTATACCTAAGTTAAAGGTTAATTCAACGAACTTATTGCGCTGGTCGTAGGAAATACCCAGGCAACAAAAGGAAATTGAATGGGTAATTATTTAAGGGATCAGTAAATAAAATGAAGGTACGTGAGAGAAATTTTCAATAAGAATATAAAATCGAATAATAATAATCAACATAATTATACAAGAAATTACTTTAAAATTATATATAAATAATGTTTATATAATTACCCGGCGGGAAATTATATGTGGAATACGAAGATAGGCAAAGGAAATGGGCAATGAGAAGATATGATTTAATTAGTAACATTAGTAACTTTTACTGCAAGAAATGTCTATAAAATCAGATATAAATTGATGTCTTACTAATTTCTCATGTATAGATAACATTTCTATAAACAATCAACTTACTCTTGTTAAGTAATTTAACCTTCTTCAAAGGGTATCTCAGCTTACAACACCAGCTTGACTCATTTCACTTGTCTTTCCTTCTCTCCTCTTGTTTATATTGTTATTTATATTGGAAAATACTTGCAAGCCTATAAACAAGACGAATGACATTGTTTTATTGCATTTGCACTCACTGTTGTTGTTGTTGTTGCAGTTGCTGATAGTGCAAATATGCATAATGAAGCGTAAATAGGCAGAGACATTGTGGGAAGTAATTTCCGGCCTCTCCACGTCATACAAGTGTCTCCGTCTTCAACTTAGATAAAGGTAAACAGAAAGAAAACAAGGTGATGTCGAGGGGGGGTGTAATATGCTGGTCTGGGGCTTATCTGCCTCTGTCTATGTGGCAAGCGATAAAGTACAGTTGGAGCCATTCATCAACTTGAATTATAATTTAATTTGTCAATCTTTTCCAATTGCTAAATACAATATAATGTAATCAATATAACTAACATACGTAATGTAAATATATATGTAAATATTTGTATGTGTGTGTGTATATATATTATATTTCTTTCAGATATAGTTAGATTATTGTTTGCTTCCGATCTTGCGATCCGATCTGCAATTAGCGGTAGTAAAATATGTGTTTATAATTTATTTATTCTCGTACATTCTGCCTAGTTCTCTATGTACTAACATTAGTTAATGGGGAGCATACAGTAACGTCAACGTTTTTTCTTCTTTTTTGGCTTGGGTTCTTCTAGAATGGATTAGGCGACAGGAGCGAGCCAGGCTCCCCCTGGGATCGTTGAGAACGTGGACTAAGTTAAAAGCAAATCAAGCAGTGGGGGAGAAGCGGAGAGGGGGAAACAAGGCTAATATTAGCAGGCAATGTCTGTGGTGACGCTCTTGATGCTCTCCGAGCTGAAGTGCACGCAGCCGTATTTGCAGACCAGTGTCCACACATATGGAATGAAGAACTCCTCGGGCGCATCCTCCTCGACGTATTTGAACTTCAGATCGGGGAATTTCTGCAAAGATTCAGGATATAATATATGTAAAACTGGGATATGTTAAGGTCTTACCCGCAGGCGATCGCTAGACCATTGACTGGCACCCTTTGATATCACCTCGAGCACTTCATTGACGCCCAGTTCGCCACGCTGCTCCTGCACACGTTGTAGGCGCGAGGAGAAGAAGCCAACCACCTGTAGGGGAAGGAAGGAGGAGTCTTAGATAGGTATACATATAGTTAACACTCAGAGTCCCTTACCATATCAATATTCTGTATGACATCTTGGAACGCGTGATGACTGCGGAAGCCCTCAAAGACGCTGCGCTTGTAGAGCAGTGTGTAGACCAAGTTGGGACAGTAGACAAGCTGATTGGTTAGGCAGGAGTTGAGGATTTCCAGTACCATGCGCAGCACCTCCTCCAGCACACTTAGATCCTGCATCATGTCCTCGGGCGTGGTAGAAACATTGACAAACACTGCACTGTCCGCGGGCTCCTTGAGCTGTGCATCCAGGCGCGTGTGCTTGCGTGCGAGGGTCTCGAAGAGGGAGACCAGACGCTGCGCCACATACGGATGCAGCGAACGGAAGTGCCCGGACATGTTGGCCAGGGCGGCCAGGCAATTGGTGTGCAAATACTTATCCCGCATCTTCAGCATGTTGTACTGAATTGTGCGGATGACAATCAGGATCAGAATGCCGCCCAGCGATATTTCCGATATGGTGCGCTCCGTGTACCAGCTGATGTTCTTCAGAATCTGCAGGGGAAGGAGGGGAAAGAGAGTTAGAGACTTAACCAGAAGAAAGTACTTCCTACTCCCTACTCACAATTGTGTGGACGTTCTTGTTGAATCCCTCGTCCTCGCTGAGTATGAGCAGCACAATGAGAGACATGTAGATGTGATGTGAATTGCTGTCTGGCGCATTGTAGAGCGTCTGCAGGATGGGTATGACCAGCTGTTCGAGGTCCTGCTGCTGCATGACGAACCTGTAGAAGCGCTCGTTGCGATGCAGCAGCAGATAGAGCAGCAGTGTGGCCTGGTCAATGGTCACTATGCGGCACAGGGTCTCGTAGACGGCCGAGAAGTCAATCTGAAAGGAGACGGCACCGCTGCCCTGCTTGGGTGAATCCTTGGAGTCGGCGCAGCCAAAGAGACTCGTCCGATAGGCATTGTTGTGGGCGGTGCGATGGTTCGTCAGCACAAGGATGAGCAGCAGGCTCTGATTAGCCAGCGGATAGTGGGTCCGGAACTGCTGCGACAGCTCTGCGCCGGTGGCGGTGCTCGTCTTGAGCACATCCTGCTGTTTGCGGAAGGTGAAGATCGAGAGCAGAGACTCCGCAATGCCAAAGACAAAGGAACCAGCCGAACTGGAGCCAAACATGGTGTGCGGCACCTCCACCATGCGTGCCACAAAGTGCAGCAGCGCCGACATGAGCACATTGGCGTGCTGGCAGACGTAGATGGTGCGAAAGACAATGGATTTATCCGTGAACTGCTGCTGCTGTGGGGCAAACAGATGCACAGCTAGCAAGGTGATCAGGGTGTTCACCGACTCCAGGTGCAGATGGTAAGTGAACTCCTTCACTGGTATGACCACAATCAGGTTGACCAGTGCATCAATGAACGTCTCGAACTTGCCGCCATCCACAATGAGTGCTGCCAACGGCGCTGCTTGCTCTGTCGCCTCAATGGCAATGGCCGCCGCCTCCTGTTGCTGCTGCTGCTGCTCCTCTGCTGCCTTCAGCAGCTCTGCACTGGGCATGGCCTCAAAGTGCTGCAGCAGCTGAAACTCCGAGCCAGTCTCGTTGATGTACTTGATCAGCGAGCGGATGATAAAGAGCGCATTGAATGTCTGCCACACATGCATGTTGCTCTCCTGGTCGGAGAGGGACAACAGCTCCGTTGCCTTCTCCAGAAATACAGTGACCAGCGAGCCAAAGTTGCCGGTCTTCAGGTTGTTGCCAATGAACGATTGACATAGTGTCTCCAGTCGCGAGTCCAGGCTCAGCTGATCCTCGCTGTGGGGGAGAGAGATGGTTGGGTGAGTTGTTGCTGACGTGTTGCTACCGCTGCCGCTGCTGCTCGCTGCTCACCTGTTCTCTGGCATCACAATGTTGTAGTTGAGCAGGCCATTCCAGAAGGCCTCGTCATCGTGTGGTATGTGCTGGCGTCCCACAAATCGCAGTAGAAACTCATTCGACGCCAAGTCGGCATTTCTGCTGACGTTTATTCCCATTTTATTTGGTCTGTGCTTCGCTTGCTCCGTTCGACTGCTGATGCTGGTGCTGCCTCTGCTGCTGTGCTCCAGTTGGCTCGGGGCTGCTTAGCGCATTTGTTGCAACCTGCCAGGGCTTTAAGCCTTTTTTTCAATTTACAAATAATAACAATTCTACGCGTTGGCAGTAGGCACGTCACCCACTTATTTGTATGTGTTTTTTCATATGTTTTTGATCTGCCACTAATGTGCAACACACTTCGCAACACTGTCGCGAGCACAGCAAGTGCTGGCTAGTTCCGGTTCACTCATTTGGTTCTAATGTGACGGAGCAACCAAAACAAACATTGAAAGAGAATTTATAAATGCCGGTAAAATAAATTCATATAATGAAATAATAATAATATAATGTACTAGTTTTCTATTTTTAAAATTGGGATAATTACAATTTAACTACAGGAATTTAAATTTCCCTTCCAATTGCAAGCTTAATACTTTTTAACCCTTTCCAGCACTGCTGTCATGAATGAAATCTCTGTTACTTTCAAAAATCGAAATAAACCTTAAATATAATACAACCTTTACCAGATCGAAGACAGTATTGTTTGTAGAGAATGCAGAAGATTTTGAAAAAAAGATGAGGCGAGAGAACTGAAGAACATCTGGAGTTGATTGTGTAACTGGGACCCTCATTAAGTCGCGAATTAAAGCAGATCTTCTCAATAGAATTCCTTAGATTAAACTGAAAAGTTAAAAATATTTCCTTATAAATACTTCAAAAGACAAACTCTGTTTTGATAATGCGTTTTTATTTGAATGTTCAACTAAAACTAATACAAGTGTTGCTGTTGGATACTGTTGCCCTTTTATTGCAGTCCAAAACTTGGCAATCGGCTATATATCCCCCGATCTATTGTTATTGTTATTAATGCTATTGTTTACTCATTAGTATTATCGCTTCCTTCACTTCACTTAGTCGTTTCATGTTTCAGTTTTAGTTGTATCTTTGCTTTTGGTTTTGCTTCTCAATTAAATTTAGAATTCATAACTAAAAGTCTATATGGTATATCATATCAGGACTCGCACACACATACAACGAGACTGTAGGGGGCTGATGGGGACGTAACGACAACACACTAAGGACTCCATGGGAACCTAAACTTTGTCTTCATCATCATCATCGTATCAACATTTTCTTTACACAATTAACTATCACAATTTTTATTCCTTTTTGTTGTTGGCGGCTGGTGACCTTAGTTACGCTTGTATGTGTGTTTGTGTGTGTGTGTGTTTGTAAAGAAGTAGAAAGTGTGTATATACATATACGACGAATTCGTACATCAGAACAGAAGTATATGATCAAAACAGTGCAACCAAGCTAATAAGGAGGTCTATCTCAATCCGAAGCAGGCCATGTCCATGTGAATGATGATAACTTAAACTAAAGAAATATATATATCCTAACGATGCGATTGCGAGTAAGAAATCGGAACTGAGAATGCATATGGCGCGTGGCAACAGGACATGACCAGCTACTGTCTCCTTCTACACCTCCTCGTCTGAGTTGCTTTCTGCTGCTTCTTCTACGATCTTAGAGCTTGCGCAACGCATTTGGCTTGTTGTGCTTCTTAGCCAGCAGCTGCTTCAGGCTGAACGAGGAAAGTGCAATCCCAAAGAGAGCCAGCATGGTGGCGGAGCGCGTCACAACGCGATTGGGCGAAGAGGAACTGGTGGTGAAAGCATGGCTGCTGTGCAAGGAGGCCTGCGCAGACAGTGGAGATGCCTGCAAAGAGAAAGACAGAGAGAGAGATAAGATATAGGGGCTGGTTATAAACAGGTAAGATAATTATAGCTACAACGTGCCCAAACAAATTGGCCAACTGCCCGAGTGTGATCGAGTCTGATCTCTGCCGGCGTCTATAGTATTTCTACTACTACGCAGCAGAGTCCCCTTTGCCGGCTGTTGGCAACAAGTTCAAGTGCCTCTGCCAATGATGAATGTGTTCGATTACCCCTCACACTCATTCCCACGTTCATTGAACTGATTGGGGTTATTATCGCCCACTGATTACGATTTGGAATGCGACTGAACCTTGTAAACACCTGTCGAGACAGCGGCGTTGCTGCATATTCCGTTAACTATTACAGCATACCCCCCAGCAACACTCAGTCTCTCTAGGGGGCCAAGCTCATCTAGTATACACTTGTTAATTGTATTACTTATCGTTGTTGTTGTTACTGTTGTTAGTGCAATTAGAGCAACTTTTTGCATTCTCAATGTAAACTGATAGAAGACGCAAAAGCTGGAAACGAGCGCGTGGCTGTGACGTCGTCAGCTTGCTCCACAGTGCACTGTGGGCCCAAGGCCATTTGTATACAAGTCCGCACATTGCGCAATACGATAAAAGTATCGCCGTGAGTGCTTGAGAGAGAGGGAGAGTGACAAACTGATGGCAGCGTGAGACGTTTAATATAGATTAAAATATAAACAATTATGAATTTCTATGTTTCTTAAAGGTCTATTAAACTCAATAGCCACAATATGAAAATTACGTACATTAAATATCATGTAAATCTAATTTTCTAATGTAATTTTATGCTCATAGGGGAGAAATTCGCAGTGTTAAAATTATAACTAAGCTCAATATTATAAAAAACAATTTCAACGTTCCCTATAAAGCATTTTCATTCTTTGAATCTAATATTTGCACAACTGTGTGTATTAAAGTGAGAAGAAATGCGTTTTAAATTAAACGTCAACATTTCCTTTGGTTTTCTTATTGAAAACCCATTGAAATGTTATACGATTGTTTCTAAATGGAATTGTGTGTTCCTTAGTCAGAATTCTTAAAAGTGAATTGCAAACTACCTACATAAAGTGTAATATCATATATCTATTCCTTGTTAAACGTTTTCTGCCTCATATAGTGATGATATTTGGAATCTTATGCTTTAACACTTGTGCGCATTAAACAGAAAAGTGCGTATTAAATGTAATTTAGCGCAAACATTTCTTTGTTTTCCTATTTAAATACTAAGTGCTGATATTTTTAGAATTGCTGGCATCGCGTTGCTGCAACTGCTTACACAGTCTCGAAAAATTCCCCAGAGTTGCTGCTTCTGCACCACTGTGCACAGCTGACATTGCCCGCCATACCATTTTCGGCTTATCGCCTGCTCTCTTCGGCTCCCCTTCTCTCGCGCCCACTCTCTCTCTCTCGCACACACCGCATTGCAGCTGGCGGCCGTCGTCGTCTTTGTGACGCACTTGAAGCGACCTGCTTTGCTTCTTGTCTGTCTTGCTTCCCGCGTCATCCAGAGCATCTCTCTAGCATCTTTCTGGGATCTTTCGCTATCTCTTCTCGCCCGTTGCCCATTGCTCATCATGTGCTGGACGCGTGTCGCGCATAAATAAACGACGCGATCGTCAAAAATCCGAAATGTTTATAAATAAAACGGACCTGTTTGCAATTCCAACACACACACACTCACACACACAGCTGCACATTTTGATAGGCAAATTTATTTCGATTGACAATGAAAAAAATCCAAAAACAAAACACGCACGCTGCATTTATTGCGCTTCCTTTTTCACTTCCTCTTCGCCTTCGGTTTTCACTTCCTTTTGTCGTTCTGCTCCTAAGCGGCCGAGGAACTGCATTACCAGCTGCGTGGGAGGGGGTCCAGCTCGGGGAACTGCTCCTGCTGCAGGAATGCGTCTCTTGCGCGGCAGCTTCTGTTGGGGGGGACTGCGTATGGGTCGTACTGGCTGTCGCCTCAGTGCGTCCAGAAAGCAGGTAGTTGTGGATGAAGGCGGCGGCATTTCTCTTGGCGGCGGCTTGTGCGATGCAGGCTGTTGCTCCTTGGTGGATAGAGTGGAAGCCTTGCGAGGAGGTAGTTGAAAGAGTTGTGGCTTGGGTGCAGCAGCAATTCCAGGTTTTAAGTCCAACTCTTCAGGAAGGGATATGCTGAAGTTAATACTGGGTGTGGCCTCAGGCTGTGCATATGTCGTATTTTCTGATGTTGCTTTTGTTGTATTTGTTGCAGGCATAGATAAGGTTTTATCACATGCCTTAAGATTGGATAACAGCTTTGGCGGCGGCGACGCACTTGCACTGATCTTTGCACTGGCAGCAGGCGGCGGTGGCGACGCACTTATACTGATCTTTGTACTGTCCGCAGGCTGAGGTTGAATGGAGAAAAAGTTCTCGCAACTCGAGGCAAGATCAGCCAAGCCAAAGTCTGTTAGATCCGGCATGGAGAACTGCTCGACAGGGGCTACACTAGCTTCTGTGCCTTCACAAGCTTCTGTGGCCGGCAGTTGCTCGGAGGTGCCTAACTCCTGCAGCAGCTGCATAATGAAATCATCGACATCTGTCGTAGGTATTGACTGAGATTCAACTCCATCCTCCTCCTCTTCGTCAGAGGAAACCTCATCGTTGTGTGGCCAGAGGCAACTGCGCGACTCGCACTTGAGCAGTTGCTCCTCGAGATTAATGTAGAAGTAACGTAATTTGTGATGTAGGCCCTGACTGAGGCATTCCTCACAGGCGTCACCAGGCTGCAGTTCCATTTGTGTGTGTGTGTATGTGCACGCGCGAGTGTGTGCGAGGGAATTTTATAAACGTGTTTGGGAAATTCCCTTTGTGCGTAAATTCCCCTTGATTTGCATATTTTTTGCACTTGTCAATACTTTTTTTTTTTTGTTTAGTTTGTTTTTAATGAATGCTCACCTGACCGAAGGTTAAACGAAATGCGTATAGTCCAATATTAGTTGTTTTCATGGTCTGTGCAATCAATTAATATCTGCAAAACAAACAAATTTCGGTTTTACAGCATAAGTCAACTTACATAATACAAAATTGATTTTTCACTCAATTTCCTTTCTCACCCACATTGAAACACAATGTCAGTGTGAAAGTCGTTGACGACACCTGCTTATCACTTACTTTCTGTGTGTGAGTGAAGTGTATTTTGCAGCCCGTGTACGTCTCTTCTATTATGCAGTTGCGAGAGGTCTGCGCTGAGTTTATTTTAATGCATTTAATAAACTAAAAGGCAATTAAAATTCTCTAGCGGGCACGCCACACTACCATCTGACAGGGCTGCAGTGGAAAAGAACTAGGGCTGACAGCGTGCGAACGTATCGAGCAAAAAGACAAACACGAGTGGACACGACGTGAGTAATTTTGATGGACAGCTGATTTAGAACAATGCATTTGTAAATTTAAATTAATTTTGAAAAGGATGTGTTTTTTGGATCGGTCTTTTACTTATTTATTATATTTTGTATCAAAGCATGCTCATCTGTTAAAAGAACCCAATAAGTGCGAGGTCTGGTAGCCCTGTTGCTTTGTTTACGTTTTGTATGAAATCATTGTGCACTGTGGCAAGGTCAGCACATTCACAGTGTAGTTAACCGGAATAATGTCAAACATGTTTAAGAATAGTTGGCTCTGTTTAAAATAAAAGCAGTATTGTAAGTAACATCACAGCTGCGTTTTAAATTCTACAACTGAGCTTTAATTATTAATGTAATTACAACTATTCTGTTTGAGTTGGACAAAAACCACGCTTACCAACACTTGTCATTTCAGTCGGCAATTGGCTTCATAGACATTTCGTAATTCGAGCGTGTACGTTCACAGTTAACATTTAATTGCAATAAATTAAAATGGTCCTTTCTGAGGGAGTCAAGGAACGTCTTGGAGTGGTGGTGGACATTGTGCAGACCACATTCCACTGGGGTTTTGTGCCCATGGTCCTTTACCTGGGTAAGTACGCACGGTGCACGTGCGGCAAGAGGAAGCAGCGTTATCTATTGATTTTATATTGACATTCATGTTATCATCCCCTCAGGATTCTCGAAAGGCGCTGAGCCCGGCATGCCACCACTGTCCCTACTGAGCCTCTTGTGGCAGTAGATCTATTTCATGTATGATTAAATCGAGGTCTCCCAATAATGAAATTGACAAATGTTTTGTTGATTGCCTGGCATTTTCAGAGTACTAGTACCTGTACGCAGAACTAGCGGAAATAAATTTCTGTTCAACATCTTAATAAATACATTGTGATTTATAATATAAAAATGAGAAAACATTGTAGAACTGCAAATTGCAAAATTAAAGCAAGAAATTGTTCAGCTGGGCTGATACAAACTACGATAAGTAATGTTATCGATATTTGCAGAGAAGATTGTCAGGTGGCAGCGCTGTGCGGTTATCAGCAGTATTTTTGCAGTATGATTGCTGCCTTTTCAGCGTTACCACAAGCGGTCACACTGTTCACATCGTTCGCAAAACTACTCACACACAGACGGGTTTTCCGCTGATTTCGTTAAACAAAATTACATATATAACACATAAATAATACAAATTTATGCAAACACAACAGTGCACAATACAATTCAAGGTGCTGGCCACAATTGTAAATACAAATTGAGTGAATTGCAAGCCGCGCAAGTGCCAAACTCACGTGATGAAAATACGCCTGAAAAAATCACCATAAAGTGGGAGGGGAATAAGTTTTTCTAATTGGATTGGGAAAGAAGTCGTCGAAGTCTTTCGAAGAGAGGAGTGCGAAGTGTAGCGAATTTTTGGCCATATATGCTATTCTATGCTGTGTATATGCCCCGTGTGTGCCGTGCATTAAGTGATGAAATATGCGTGCCAGCAGGTGCACAGAATGAAGGTGCTGATTACGCTCATTAACTATCGCTAAACGAATGTTTAAACAAAATGTAAAGCTCGTTGCGGCGCAAACAGAGCGAGAGCGCGACGAGTCCTCAACAATAAATGCGCAATACAAAGCGAATTAAACGTCGTCGTCGCAGTCGACGCCAGCGCTGACGTCTCTGTTGCCGTCTACCTCCTTTGCATAGTTTTGTTTGTGTCCTACCCCACCACCCGCGCCACTTTTCTACAAGGAATGAAAATAAGTTTCTGCTGTTGCCCACACAGACTTTGAGCCACTTGTGTGCGTGCACGTGTATGCGCGTGTGTGTGTTTGTGCGTGGGTGTTTACGCGGAAAACAAAAGAAAATCACAATAGCGAAAACAATAACAAAGACGATTATCAAAAATAAAGTAAACGAGAAATACAATAAAATGTTTCTGTCGGCGCTGTGCCTGCTGGCAGTGTTGAATGCCAGCTGCGGTAAGTTGAACGCGTGTTAGCCAACACTGGCTGAGGACTTTTTGTGACCGTGTAGTAGGTGCGAAACTAACCTAAATTTTCATTTTGTTGCAGCCTCGCCAGTTGAATACGTCATAAGTACACCAAACGAAGCAACAACAAAAACTGGACACAAATTGCTGCCTGAGGCAGCAGCGGCAGCAGTAACAACGACTGCGAGAGCGGCAGCAGCAACAAATGAAACAGCTGGCGCTTATCTAACTAAATCGTCTCAGTCCGACGCTGATAACGGCGGCCATGGCAACAACAACAATAGCAGCTACAGCAACAAGAACACCAACAGTTCGGTGCCAATTCAATTGCCAGCAGCAGCGAATGCTTCTGGCTCTGCCACAATGTCGTTGCCCACTTACGCGCCGCTGCACAATAAGAAGCACGAAAGTAAGTACGAAATAAAAGCAGCAAGAGAGGGAGAGAGAGAGCGAGAGGGAGAGGGAGAGGGAGAGACATCAGACACCAGACGCGGCTCGCGTGACTTTAACACCTCAAAGAGCCGCAGCTCAAGCTACAAGCGGCTGTCTGGGGCCAGTTCCCCCTGCCCCGTGACTTAAGCCCGCCTCGAGCTGTGTCTCGTGACGTCAGCGCGCGTCGTCGTGTCAATGCGCTGTCTGCGCTGCTGGCAGACAAAGCTCTCGTACCCCACACGCAGCTGCAGCAGACACGGCTGCCACTTCAGCCACCCCCACTTGCAGCACAGACTGCAGTCGAGGCAACAACAACAACAATTACAGAAAATGCAACTGCAACTACAGCCAAACAAAACTGGCGCGCAACGCTAGCAGCGACGTCAGCGTCGCAGTCCACTTCGTCTGGATTCTTTATGCTTTCCGCTTTGCACTTGTCTTCGTCATCGTTGTTGTTGTTGCTGTTATTATGCTAAATGCCTTTTGTTTTTGTTAAGAAACTTGAGACATACCCCTCCGCCTGCAGGCCATCTCCCCTCCCCCCTCTCTCTCCATACTGCCCTCTCACCTTAGCTGACGCCGATGTCAGCGATCGCTGAATAGAAGAACGAATTATAATTAATGAACTTTTAACTACGGCTTAACCGCGACTTGTTAATTGGCCCCCAAAGTCTTCGATAACGTTGTTTGGCGTTAGTTTCGCTCGAGATTAACTCAAGCAGAGCAGAGCCGAGCAGCGGGTGTTATAAATAGATTGATTGAATAGTACAGATAACACACGAGTTTATTGATAGACTGCAATAATATATGTCTCTTTTTTTGCTCGCAATACAATAGTTTGTTGATAGAGTGTGATGTTTATACTCTCTATCCATTAGAAACAAGGATATTATATGTTTGTGGCAACTGAAAGTGTATGTTATAGGTATAAGGAGGCGTGGCAGACCACACAAAGTGTATATATTCTTGTTTTATCAACTATAGAGTCTACGTTGCCTTGTTTGTGCGTATGAACAATTATTTCTCAGAGATTATAAGAGCTAGAATTATTAAATTTGTTGCCAAAATGCCTTCTTATTTTAGGTACATAAAGTACATTTTACAATTTGTCCATGCCCCCTTTTGCCTTCGTAAATTGATAAAAATTAATTTGCAAGCATTGTTTTAATGCCATAACGTTCATTTTGGGTGAACACAAAAACTATAACAGTCCAAATGATTGCTGTAAAATTGAACGGATAATTAGCAACGAAGTTAATAAGGAATTAATTTTAATGCTCGCATAGATTTCGAAGGCGTTGCCTGCAAGGTATGCAATATAATTTAGGATAACTCTCAAGTTAAATATAAAAGAAACTGTATGAATTATGCAACACTAAGAAAGCACATACACTAAATTAAAGAAATAAGGTGCAGGAAAAATCGTAGAATTCATAAGGAAAACTGAACTGATAAAGGAGCTCTAAGCTCAGCTGGGGTACAAGGTGTTTTAGGTCGCAGTACAGTTCCTCGTACTATTTAATTATTATTATAATAAATATTATTATAATAAATATTTATTATAATAAATAGTACATTTTCTCTCTCTTCTCCCCTCCTTACAGAGTCCATCAAATGCCACTGCGACATCTGCAAGGATACGAATCACATATGCGAGACCGATGGCTATTGCTTTACCTCCGTGGAGAAGGACAAGGATGACAAGATAATCTTTAGTTTCCGGTAAGTCAGCGACCCCCTGTACCCTCTCGACCCCCCCCTTTTCTCAAGTGACACCCCCTCTACACACTGTACACAATAATAACAACAACAACAAACCAACAACAAAAACAAAACAATTGTGCAACTCTGTGTGTTGCGTAGCTGCCTTCACATGTCGCAGAGTTTCCCGCCGGGTCGATTCATCTGGTGCAACGAGGGTCTGCACGGCGGACCGACAGCACGTCCAGCTGCCACACGTGGTGGTCATGCGTGTTGCAAGGATCGCGACTACTGCAATCGGGATTTGAGACCTGTGATCAAGTACTACAGATCGGCTATAGCTGCTGCTCCTGCTGGTCCTGGTGGGTTACAGACGCCTACGTTGGTCTACGAAGGTGCGCCTTATGCACGCTCCGCCCCCCGCTATCCACAAATCCATGCTCCTCACCCTACGTCACCTCTCTTTCCCCCCTCACTGAGTTCGTGCTTTGTTTCCAAGTTTGTTCGTTCGATTTTGAACTTGTTTCCCAACATTTTGCTCGTGGCTGAGTTCGACTTGAAAGTGAACATAACCTAAGCTAATCCAACTGCAGCGCACAATAACAACAACAGCAACAACTACATGAGCAACTACAACAACAATAGCAACAACAACAACAACAGCATCAACTGAGAAGGAGAGGCGCCTCCTCCTGCTGGCAACAAAAGTTACTTTATTTCTGTTCTGTTCTGTTCTTTTCATTTTGTTTCTGTTTTGATGATTGCGACTAACCAGACTGTGTTTCAATTAGCAACTAGCCGAAAGACAGTGGCAACAACAACAACAACAACAAAAAAGCAACAATATTACTAATTTGTTATCTTTCTCTCGCTCTCTTTCCCTCTCTCTCTCTCTCTCTCTCTGTCTCTCTCTTGTACACCCGACAAACCCAAACAAATCAAACTCTGCTCTGCACTTTCCTTCTTCGTTACGTTTCGTTCGCTCGTCGTTGCCTCTGTCTCTCTCTAACAAAACACACACACACACACCTTTACACCTACACACACACACACACACCTGTACTTACCGTTGTGTATTGTTGTCTCTCTCTCTGAACGTCGTACAGTTGCCTCAATAAGCGCTACGAGCTTCATCGCGAGCCGCTGGAATGCCTCTCCAGCCGCAGTAAATTCGATTCGTATAGAATTAGCTGTTGTAGCACGGACTTCTGCAATAAAGAAGAGCTTATGAAGAGGATATTTGAAAAAGGTACAGCAAATACAATACAACAACAACTAAAACCAATACAGTAAACTAGCAACAAACAACAACAAAAGGGATATACAAATTAAAAAAAAAAAAAAAAACCAAACTAAATTTTCTGCTTCATTTTTGGTTTGCACTTCTCCTTCTTTTTAAAATGCACTGCAACAACAACAAAAACAACAACAACAACTAGAACACAAACTACACTTGTAATTGCACCAACAACAACAACAACAATTCTTAATAGCAACAATTTGTTAATAATAATCAAATAATTAATTGAATAATTTTTTATTTTGCTCTGCACAAGATTTTAGTGTTCTTTTCTTTCTTTTGCTGCAAATGATTCTTAGACTATATTTTCATTTTCTATTTGCACTTTGTTCTCTTCGCTTCTTGGTCGTCCTCTCTTTACCTCTCTCTCTCTCTCTCTCTCTGTCTCTCCCAGTAGGCTTCTTTTGCACGCGCCTGTCGCTCGTCTCTCGCTCTTTATCTCTATCTCTATTCACTCTATTGTATCTCAGACTATCTTAACTGCACAACAACAAGCTACAACACCAACAACAATAGCAAAGAACAACAACAACAACAACAACTACACCCACACACACAATTATCTTTATTAGCAACAACAACAAAATAGTTTTATTCTTCTTTTTTGACTTTGCTCAATCAAAACAAACTTTTTGCATGCCTAGTAAATTTCTTACTGTAGTACAGTCGAATCACCCTAAGCGTATATAGGCCGGGGGCAACCAGTATAGCCAGTTTTGACTGTACTATCTGTACTCTCTGTACTCTCTCTCTCTCTCTCTCTCTCTGCAATTTATAGTCGCTTCTTTCACACACACACACACAGAGAGAAAAGGAACTCTTAGTCCATAGTAAGTAGTTCTTAGTAAGTGTGGAAGGTGTGGCAACTCTGCTCCCGTGTTAGTTTTATTTTAGGGTTACCATGCTCTCTATTTTTTGAGGTTAGTTTTTTATGATCTTCACTTGTTTTTCTGGTGCTTTGGATTCCCCTTTTTGGAGTATTTTCTGTATATAAACTGGGAAATATTTTACAACTTTGCTGTGTTCCCTCCTCCCTCCCCTCTAAATGTGTACCTGCTGCTGCTGCTGCCCCCTTTGCTCCAAGCTGTCAATGATCGTGGCCTACCCCCTCTTAGTCCACGCCTCTGCTCGCACGCTCTCGCTGCTGCTGCTGCTAATATTTTACAGCTGAATTTAGTAACAACAATAACAACAACAACTGCTGCTTTACCAACCTGCACAACACCAACAACAATAGCAACAACTACTACAGCAACAAACAACAACAATTAGTTTAATTATTACTCCCCCCCTTTACCTCCCGCCCCACGCCTAAGCCTAACTAAAGTAGTTTGTAACTAAAATTAAACTCAAAAAAAATAAAAACGAAAAGAAAATTCTAAAAGAAAAGATGCAAAATCAATCTGTATGTGTATGTATGTATGTATGTAGATGCCTGACCAACCTACACCTGCCACCTGAAGATCCCACCTCGTGTCACGAAGAGACACCCAACTCCCGTACACAATGTTGTTCAACAGATTTTTGCAATACGCGTCCAAATTACAAGGGGCCTATACCAGGTGAGAGTTGCTTACCACCACCACCACCAACACCACCATCACCACCACGCCCACACACTTGCCCATACCACGCCCACTCATGCCTCATTCACAGACACACATCTGCGAGAGAAACATCTTAACCACATCTCATATGCCCCCCCCCCCACCGTGCCCCACTTTGTGCGTCAGTTGTACCACGCCCATGTCATTGCACCGCATCATTTGCGTTTTTTAGACAGAATTTTGTGGCACACACGCATCACACACACTCCATACACACACACACACACACCTGCATACCACATCTCCATCACACACACTCACATCTCTGTCATGCTGCACGCCGTCGATTGTCCCGCTGCGTCTCGCCCCCTGCCCACTGTCCCTGTCCCAAGCACTTGCGACATGTGCGTCTTGTGCCGTCGTTTCTTGGGATTCCTCACACACACACACACACAAGCGCTGCACACGCACATCTGTATTTGTTGTTGTCACCTTGTCTGCGTCTACACCCCCCCCCCTTGGCCAGCAAGCCCCTGTGCAGCAGTCTCTGTGTGTGTCTGCTGACCTTTCGCATCATTCACATTGACTTGTTAAAAACACGACGGCAAGGCAAAGCAACTGTAAAAAGGAAGTAGGCAAAGAACAACAGCATAAGCAACTGCAACAGCAACAACAACAACTGTCTCAAGGGGGCCAACAGACAGCAACAGCAACAACAACAATAACAACAACAACAGCAACTGCAGTGGAAGTAGAAGGCAACAAGAACAACAACAACAGCGATGCAGCCAACGTTGTCAGACGCGTCACTCTTTGTTTACCTCGCTAGCGTTCTACCTCGCTCTCTTTCCTGGCCCCTCTCTCTCTCTCTCTCTCTGTCTGCCATACTGCCCGCTCTCTGCTCTCTCGTCTGCGTCCTCGGTGTTTTTGCAAGTCGTGCATTCATATTCATTCATTGCTGCCGTCGAAGTCGCTGCCCACCAACAACGACAACAACGACAGCGACGACGACGACGACGGCGGCTTCATTTCATTCATTTCTGGCCGCATTTTTGTGTTTTTGCTGTCTGCAGTATTTTTTTAATATTAAGCACAGTGGTGGCACGCAAAATTGGCACACACACTGCAAGCGAGAGTTGGCACAAATTGCAACAAGTAAATAAATACCAAATAAATAAAAAATAAATACTTAGTATATACCAGATAAATACCTAATATATACCACATAAATACTAAATATATACCAGATATATACTAAATAAATACCAAATTTATACTTAGTATCTACCAAATAAATACTAAATATATACCAAATATATATACATAAATACCAAATAAATACTTAGTTTATAATAAATATATACCAAATAAATACATAGTATACCATATACCGAAAAAAGCTACCATGTATTTGAATAATAAATACTGACTGGTATTTACTTAGTATATACCAAAGTATTCACTTACTATATATACCAAATATACTAAATAATATAAGTCATATTAGTGCCATAAATTACAACTTAAGCAGACCATGCCACTCATTCTGGCCACCACCGTTAGTGTGCTGGGGTTCAGCTCATTTGCATTGCCCCTGGTGTGTGTATGGATGTGTGAGAGACTGCGACTGTGTGTTTGTATGACTGTGTGGGTGGCTGCTCTTGTCTGGCTGTGTGTGTTTTCAGTTTATTGCTCTGTAGATTTTAAGTTTGCGCCGCAAAGTATGCAAAGGTTTGTAAATAACTATCGAAAGTCATGTGCAGGTTAGTGAACAAATGCATGTACTACACACACACACACGCGCACACACATGCACGAATGCACAAGCAAACACACACACACACTAATAACTAACTATAATAATAACTGTTTTATAATGTAGAATGCACAATTTGCAACTGTTTTTATGGTTTGTTTTTATTATGCGTTTGGGTTTGGCAACTTTATCACTTCTCACTTTTTGTTATCGCTTTACTCTGCATGTCGTTCTCACCCGGAATTACACTGCACTAACTTTCTGGCATTATAATTTTCCATTAATTCTCACGCTCAGCTTATGCCGCAGCTTCTTTCTCCTCTTCTTTTATATCTGTTTACTAATCTCTTCCTCTTCTATGCTCAGATTTTCAACCGAATAAGACCCTAAGCAGTTGGCAACTGGTGGCCATCATTGTTGGAGCTACACTGATCATTTGTTTGAGTGGAACTATGGGTTGGTATTACTATCAGCGGAAGAAGCGACTGGTCAATGGAAGACCCTTTGCCAAGGAGGATTCTGTGTATGATCCCATACTGAATGGGAATACTACGTTGCATGATATCATTGAGATGACCACGTCGGGTTCGGGTTCAGGTAAGTGAGATGATCAGTTATCTAAACCTTCCTCTTCTAATCCCTCTTCTCTTCCCCTCAGCTGGCCTCCCTCTGCTTGTGCAGCGCTCCATTGCACGCCAAGTGCAGCTGTGTCATGTCATTGGCAAGGGACGCTTCGGTGAGGTCTGGCGTGGACGCTGGCGTGGCGAGAATGTGGCTGTCAAGATTTTCTCCAGTCGCGAGGAGTGTTCCTGGTTTCGTGAGGCGGAGATCTATCAGACAGTGATGTTGCGACATGAAAATATATTGGGATTCATTGCGGCAGACAACAAGGGTGAGTGTAGCACGATTCCTTCTCCACTCCAGTCTAACCTGAACTGTTTCCCCTCTCTCCTTCAGACAACGGCACCTGGACACAGCTGTGGTTGGTCACAGACTACCACGAGAACGGCTCGCTGTTTGATTATCTGACCACACACACTGTGGACACCAATACCATGTTGAACATGGCACTGAGCATTGCCACGGGATTGGCACATTTGCACATGGACATTGTGGGCACGCGGGGTAAACCTGCAATTGCTCATCGTGATCTGAAGTCAAAGAACATATTGGTTAAGACGAATCTAACCTGTGCCATTGGTGACTTGGGTCTGGCAGTGCGGCATGTAGAAAAAGATGATTCAGTGGACATACCTTCCACACATCGTGTGGGCACTAAGCGTTACATGGCACCCGAGGTGCTGGACGAGAGCATGAATGCCCAGCACTTTGACTCGTACAAGCGAGCGGATGTTTACGCCTTTGGCTTGATACTCTGGGAGATAGCGCGTCGGTGCAACATGGGCATGATCTTTGAGGAGTATCAGCTGCCCTACTGGGATGCAGTGCAGCCCGATCCCAGCATTGAGGAGATGAAAAAGGTGAGTAGGGGAAGGAGAGAGTACTTATGCTTGTCTTACTTATACTTCCTTCTGCCTTCAGGTGGTCTGCATCGAGAAGAGCCGACCGAATATACCCAATCGCTGGCACGCCTCCGATGTGCTGCACAACATGGCCAAGGTCATGAAGGAGTGCTGGTACCCCAATCCAGTGGCGCGTCTCACTGCACTGCGCATCAAGAAGACGCTCGCCGCTATTCGTGTCGAGGACAAGGTCAAGAACTGATTGTGGCCCTAATGACCGTGACTAGCCTGGATAACGCCCTGAGCCCCGAGTGGAGTTTGCGTTTTATATTTACTGTATACATCGCACCTGTGTAACCTGCGTAACCTGTGAACCCGGCCCCGTGTTACCTTCAAGCGACAAGCAGCGCAACAACAAACAGAACCTAACTAAGATAAATCAAGCAACTAACTAATAAATACTTGTGTAAATATTTAGCTATAACCCACACAGCACACACACACAAACAGCACTCACATACACCCCCTCACACACACATAGCAATCACCCCCAGTGCTTACCTTCCTTCCTTATCCTTCATTGTTTTCTTATGCATAGTTTATACCCGCCTCCTTCTTTTGTACATATTTTCTTTGCTGAGATTCGCCTTGATTCATGCAACGTTGCGGCATTGCGGCGCGCCACAGATTAACGCCGCGCTGCCATTAAGCAATTAGGGCCTAAATAGACGACACGATTATTACACGATATATACATATATACGAAGTTAGGCGAGGCGTACGTATATTTTTTATAGCCACTGTTCACAAACGAAACGAAACAAAACAAAATACAAAACAGTTAAAAGACTTTGCCAAGACTGAGCAGAACAGCAGCAAAACAAAAACAAAACAAAACAAAAAAAGAGAAAACAAAATGAAAATCCCAAAAATACAAAATAAACAGAGCTGCTAAAATATCACACATATATAGAGTATAAATATATAGAACCGTAGCGATTTACACGATTTATAGAGAGAGATACGTTTATAGACGTTAAAGAGGATTCAATTTTTTGACATAAACAGAACTCAGGAAACTCACGAATTACAAGAAAATAAATACAAAAATTGATAGAAAACGAAAAGGAAATCAAATCAAATCAAATTGGCGCGCCGCCCCCCAATAAGAAAGCTGCTCAAATTGCTGTCTCCTACACACATACTCACACACACACACGCGTGTACATCTTATACATATGCATAGCTGGAGATCTAGAGAGATATCGCTGTTAAGTTCGTCCCCCCCGCATTCAGTTCTATTATAACCAAAGCTTCTTCTTCCTATTTTAACTGTACTCTTAAGGCGACACATATTGTATACAATATATATACATATATAATACATACATATGTACATGTATTTCGTATGCAACTCGATGTTTCATGAACAAACAAACAAACAGATTTGAATATGTGTAAGAGGAGAAACTTCTAATCTTAAGTCCCTTTGCAGCTGAGGTTAGGTTTGATTGTATGATTGTATGTTTAACTGAATGTTTCTACATGTCTGCACTGCACACTCACTTCCCCCCCACTCACACACCCCACTCCATCTGCAATAGTAGTTTCTATGTAACATGAAATGTTTCCTGTATCCCCCGAGAGATTAAACTACACTAGAGAACCACAGAGATAGCAAAATAGAATCGGAGAGAGAAGAGAATCCGTTAATTTTATCAACTAAGCAAAGCATACATGCTAACATATTATATATTCATGAACGATTCTATACGAGAGAGAAACTATATTATAAACATTATTACCTATGCTGTTATAACTTTCGGCCTGCGAAATTTGATTTCCTATTAATTTAGGCGAACTAAAACAAAAAATGAAGAAAGAACAACCGAAGCGATTTCAACTTTAAGTTCCACCTAAACTTAATTTTCCTGTAACTCTTAATTCTATACGTAATTGTAATTGTAATTTGCTGAAATTGAAATGAAATTATTATTCGATTCCATATATGCAAATTAACCGATTGTTAGCTTAAGTTTTTACAAAGAATATTCCTGTAATTGTAAAGTGTGTAAATAATTATCGAGAAGAGAAAGAGAAAACAATTTGTAAAATGTTAAATTGACGTTTGACGATCCTCTTTAACTGTGTAAATTAAAGCTTAAGCCGCACATAAACAGATGCCCTAAAGTGTTCGCAATTTACGCTGCACACAAAAGTATGCAACATAAAGTTCTAAGGCTACAAATCCCCATGGAAAACCCCAAACCACAAGGAAAACTCCCACAAAGACTTGAAATAACAGCGCAAAATACAGAACTGTGCATTTTCCGGACTACGATTTACCATATATTTATAAGGCTGGAGAGCAGTCAAGCTACCCCACAAGAGACGATGTAAAAGTAAAGTGTTTGTATTGTGTATTTAACGTAACCGAAGAGAGAGAATGTAAGAGTAAGAGAGAGAGAGAGAAACAGAGAGAGACCGATATAGAGGGAGCTGTATGTGAATTGGATATGCTATTGGTATTGGTATTGATTGGTATGTGTATGTGTATGTGGAGCATTTACGGTGTACTGTTGAAAACAAAAACAAATCGCGTTGAAAGTGTAAACAGAGTCTAACTTAGCTTTAAGCTGCGTTTTTACTGGCACTTGAAATAAACAACAACAAAAATAAAAAATGATGAAGAAAATGAAACCCAAAATATTTGTAAAAGAAAACAAGAAAACAAGTAAAACTCGTGTGAATTTTCTTTTGGATTTTCAGCTGGATATAAGGTAAGCAGAGCCAGAGGTACTTTTACTCATTTGCCTTAATTAAAATTTAAATATGTCCCCGAGCAAGTGAAGAATACGTCCTTGCCTGGTAATGAATAATTCGGCCTTGCCAATTTGTAAATTATTTGGGGACTTAGAAGCCAGAGTGGAATACAGAGAGAGAGAGAGCCAGTTAAAACGGAACACAGGACCTGTGAGAAACCTTTGTACGGCACTGGCAGCAAAAATTGTATAAATTTGTATACCCCTGCAGAGGATAAATTTGGATATTTTTGTATATATTAAGTTTTATTAGGGCATCCGAGGTAGTCTAAAATACCCCTTTGTGTCCTTGGTAACAAATAATAACAATTAACAATTTACAGTTAACAGTTGAGATCACAATAAGAGATCATTTCATCTCCTGGCTCTCGTCGAGGGGGGCCGTAGAATAAGGTCCTTCGGGTGTCGCCTGTGAAGTCTCCTAGATGGACGAGTTCTAGTTAAAGCCTTAGCAAGCCGGTTTTTGTGCCTCACCCGTCTATCGTGATAGTGGCTCGAATCTATGTTTATAGCCTCAAAAACCGTAGCTAGCTTGAGGTCTCTATGCAGAGTGGTGTTCCTTATAAACCACTCGCAGCCGGTTATGTCCTGGCTTTCCTATTTGAGCAGCCTGGATTCGGCGAATATGACTATCGCAAGCCAAACCCTTGTCAAGATATTGCAACAAAATTAACTACATTTTACTCTTTCTTTATATATAATATGCATTTAACATATCAAAATCTGACCAATATAACATATATTTGCCATAGGAACAATCGGCCGCCATGAAGGTTATTGTATGAAGAAAAGTTTTGATTTTTGAAATAACTTATCAGTGTCAATCACAGACATACCATTGAATATACATATACCATTTAACTTTGCAACATTATATATGACTAGTATTGGAACAAACGGAGCAGATAAGAACCAGCAAGAGTATTGAACCTTCGCCTTGCCGAAGGTAGCATTTCTTCCTCGTAGGTAAGCTTTTTTCCTCGTTTTATTTGTTTTTAATCTGATTGAGCAAAATTTCTGGAATGGAAAAATTCCTAGTAAAATTGTGAAAAAGTTGTAGAAGTTTCAAATGAAAGTTTGTAGAAAGTTTGCTCATTAGCAGGCATTAAATAAATATATACTTTATGCCCTTTGAAGATATATATGAGCTCTGAATTCCAGGAAATGAATAACTCATACATTAACTTGATTTTTTTTTTGTTTTTTGAGCTTGCGCCCTGTGCGCACTTTGCGCGTGCCTTTCTCATGTTTATTCGCATTTGCTTTGTTTGTTTACATTGGTTTGTGTTTCATTAACATTTTATACTCGCATGATTTGCTTTGTTGTTTAACATTTATCATATACATTTACATATGTAGGATTAATTGTAGATCTTTAAAACGGTATTTAATCGCTCGCTTGACTTGACTTGACTGGGAAGAAGGTAAGTAGGGAAGGGGAGATGGGGAGAGGTTACAGTTCTGGTTGGTTATGGGCGACGCTACTAGTTGATTATCGGTTATCGTTTATCGTTTTACATTTAGATATCGAATTTGAATAAAATACTGTTATAACATTGAATGCCTCAGTCAGTATTTTCTATAAGTTTTTTTTTTTGGGTTAACTCTACTCGAAAAAGACTCGAACCGTCTCTGAATAATTGTAATATAATTGCATAATATATCGCATATATATGTGGGGTATATATATTGCATATATAAGTGGCTTAAATTGGGTATATATCTCATATATATGTAGAGTGTATTGGGCTTATCTATATTCGTAAACATCAAGAGAGATTTATGTTAAACATTTGATATGTATGTGGTTCCCTTTATATATCGGATATATATATCGTATGTATCGTATCAATCGGTGCCTTTAGGTTGTCTACGTATCTTCAGTTGCGACGATGCTGAAAAATGCTGGTCAAGTGCTGCAGGGTATGCGTTAGACGGGGTACAGAAGAAACTTGCTGGGTCTACATACCTCTTGTGCCACATCCACGCAGTCAAAGGCGTCACGGAAGTAGCCGCAGGCCAGCTTGGAGGCGGCGCGATGATGCAGACGCTGTTGCTGGCAGCACATGCCACTGAGGAGAGAAAGAGAGAGGGAGAGAGGGGGAGAGAGACAGATGATTACCTATGCAAGACAGTTCTTTCCCCTCACTCACTTGATAACCTGACAGTCGCTGCTGCTGCTGCACTCGCTGCCCAGCGGCTGCTTGGCCCGTATGCCAAACACATCCTGCAGCGACGATGGCAGTGGCGCCTCCGCCTCGCAACGCCAGATGCCCTCGTGTGGCACCAAGACACAGGCGCTGCCCGTGGCACAGTCTGCATGACGCTGGCAGAGATCACGTTGTCGTCCAAACACATAAACGCACTTGCCCTCTGTGGGAGTAGAAAAACACAGTAATTACAATGGAAATACCCGTTTCCCTTTCCCGTCTACACTCACCGCCATAAGTATTCACACAGACTCCGCTGGGGCAGCAATCGTCGTTGAGGAGGCATGCGCGATTCACGCAGGGTGTGTCCTCAATCAGCGGCTCCACAATCCCATAGACCTCCGCCTGTTGCTGTGGCGCCTGTGAAGCAATTACAGTTACATTGTTTGTTCGAGTGTGTGTGTGTTGGCGTACGGTGCGTATGCGTGTTGCGACAATGCACACGTAATTCGCAGCTGTCAATGCGCGTGACAGTGCTAATTAAGTGATAGCTCTGCACTTGATTATCTGCCCTCTTGCCTGGTATCTACCCTACCCCTGCTATCTTAACTCTTCCCTGCTATTTCCCCCTGTGAATTCTGAACTTTTCACACCTCTTTGCAGCAAACATTAATTAACTACAACCGTGTACACGCTGCGTATGTGCAATATACAAGTTGCAGCTGTTACACGTTATATCTATGCATTTCCCCAGTCTAATGAGCGCAACATGCGTGCAGGTTTTCGTGGAAAACTATGTAAAACATGCGCAAAGTTTGGGGAAAAGTGTTAACGAGACTTACAGATTGTTTGGCACAGCTTTTGTCGTGCTGCAACATGTCAAACTGCAGAACTTTGAAACTATTTTCAAATATTTTTAATTGTTGCAACTCTTGTTTATAATACTTTGTAGTGAATATGTTTAAACTTTTAAGTGTGTTAGGGTGTTTGGCAAATGGAAAACTGTTGTGCCTTATGAAATATTGCAGGACATATTAATGCAAGGCTGCTTGGGAGAAAGTTAGGTAAGCTAAAGTCTAGGTATTATTTATAAAGTTTAAATATTGATGTACAACTTATAAGGGCCAAGTAGGATAAGAAAAGTTTTCATTAAATGTGTACAATCAGACTTAAATTTAAATTTATTACGAGAATTATTTAAAATGTGTATAAATATAACTTCAAAACTGATAAGGGAGATGCAGAATACGGAAAGTCGTAGAAAAAAGTCTTTTATCAAACTTTTATATACATTTTTTCTAGGAATTATTAACAAGAGTTGAAATCATTTTACTACACTTCAGTTCATTTCTGTTTTCATACATTTAACAGCAATCAATTTTGTATTATTCCAAGAACTATACAAACATTGAAATTATAGAAGTAAAAATTATAAGGAGGATTAGTAAAAGTAGAGAAGAAGGTAAAATGAGCACAGTAATTATCAGTTTGTCATTTTCTAGAAAGTATTCAAAGAGAAACCCGTATGCGAATATCACAGTCCAGTACTTTCCTTGTTCAGTAACAGATAAAATAACTGATTGAATACAGAATTATTCCAGTAATGATTCAAAGAGAATGTTAATTCATTTATGGTACTAGGTATCACACAGTTCAATTCCCTTCTCTTTTTTTTTCCTTTTTAATTTATTTTATTATGTTTTCATATTTTGCTCTTTGTCATATTTAAGACATATTTTTCAAAGCAGCCGCAAGTGCAATTTGCCTCGTGTCACGTTGCAACTGACCTGCGGCTTAATTGGTTTTTGCTTTCCACACTTCTCTCCCCCCCTCTCTCCATCACTGCCATCGCTTGCACTCACCTGTTGGTGCTTCTGCTGCGGCTGCTGTTGCGGCTGTTCCAAGGCATACGGCGCAAATAGCTGTTCATACTCATTGTTGTTGTTGGCGTTGTTTAGATTGCTGGCAAACACATCAAATGCGCCAAGGCCCCCCACATCGGTGCCGGCGTCAGAGACGGGAGCTGCGGAGCCGGGGCTGTGATGCCGCAAATTGCGGGAATTGCGACCGAAGAGTGCACGCTGCCAGACCGAGCTGGAGCTAGACGTGGCCGAGGCTAGACCCAGCAACAGGGCCAGGGCGGCCCACAACGGAATGCTTCTCATATTTGGCCAGTTAGTAGCAGCACCACAACATGGCCAGCGGCTGCCTACACCCGGTGCGAGCTGCAAGTGGAGGCAAACAAGCCAAACACGGCGTTTAATTAAAATGCAACAACAAATGGCAAAATGACAGTTTGAATTAAGCGTCTGCGACCGTAGGCAGTTTCCTGTGCCCTCCCTTGGATATCCTGTGTTGGCCTGGCAGCTCATTAAAACTGCGTGTATGCGTGTGTGTGTGTGTGTGTGTGTGTTTGCTGCCTGCTTTTAGTATTATTACCGGTACTGACTTAATTTATGAGCTGCGCGAGCAGGAGCTGCTTTTATTGTCCGGATGCCTGGCAGGCAGAGGCAGTTATATATCAGCATATACAATATGAGCAGAACAGGGAGATGAGTGTGAGTGAGTGTGTGTGCAACTGATTGCGGGAAACTAAGCAGCTTCTATTACCTACGTTAAATGGCGCTCTTAACTGTATAAGTGCCGGAAATAAACCCGAAATAAATTTGAAAGCAATTAAAATGCTTTTATTATTAACTGAATAATTTATGATTATATTATGAGTTTTATTCATTAATATTCATGCAACATTGAAGGGGATTACAAAGTATTGCCTACTTTTGCGTGATGCAGATAAATTTACAGTGGAAGAGGTAGAAATAATATACAGTAAATTTATTTATATACAAACATGAATACATCAATACAACTATGACAATTTGACTAATATAATCTTGGCTTTTTTAATTATTTAACTGCCTACAAGTATTTGCAATCTGTCTGACAAAATTCAACTCAATTATTTAATGTGCACTTCCACTTCATCTGGCAGCACATATACAAATTACTGTCTGCTTTTGTGTGCCACTTCGAAATGCAATTAAATGGAAATAGAACAAAATATCTCTACACTTAAAATACAGAATTGCTGCTCTAAAATGCAATTAATTGACATATTTCTCGCTACAAAATGTATTCAAAATAGAACACTTTGAATACAAATAAATATTTCTGTAAAATAATTACATTTTAACTGCCCGTAAACTCTCTGGCAAACTGACATTGCCATTTCTCTCACACTTCAGTTGCACTTTGCCGTGCTCAAAAAGTATTGTATACTTTTGCGGAGGCATGTGTTTCGCACTCGACTGCGTCGATTAAATAGTCAAGTGAAAGCCAGCAAAGTTATTTTTGTGTGTGCGCTACATAAATAATGCATGACAGACAGACTCTGCGTAAAAACTGCTACTAGATATGGCTAGCAAAGTGTCTGCATTTGACAAGGGGAGAGGGGCACCTGCGCCTCGCCTTCAATTAGACACTGGGCTCAGCTGCGTCATAAGGTGGCCCACGCAAGTCAAATATAAGTGAAACAACATTTCGTTATCTTCACATGTTCTGCTAAAGAAAAGTCAAGGAAACGCCTTGAATCAATTTCATTAACGGACACGGACGCACCCCTTAGGGGCAGAAGGAACCTTCAAAAAGAGCAGAAAGAAATGAAGGAACTGCGAAGGAAGAGTTGGCAAAACCGGCACTTCCTTTTCTTCTTTTGACATTGCTTTAATTACTTTTTCTACCTAGACGAGCGCCCTTCAGCCCCCTTCACTCTTTTCGCTTAACTTGTTCTAAACTTTTTGCACAAAGTTGGGGCATAATTTTGTTGCTAGGGACCGCAAGAAATTTATCATTCTACGCTATTATTAACTTCCTAATTATATTTTCGACTTCAAAGTTGCAAACAGTCAGTCCCCTCTCAGCTTACTCGCCTGATTACACCTGTGGGCGCAGCCCTTAACTCATCCCTATGTAGCCTGGTATAATCCAATTATTATTAGATAGGCGCAATTTGGGTAAATATTTAATGCAACTGACAGTTCAGTTGAGATTGATTGTCGGCTCAATCAAAGCCTGGGTTGGCAACAAAAAAGTGTAGCATACTTTTAAGTGCGGACTGTAATTGACACGAGTAGAGGAAGCTTATGTTGAGTGGCTTTAAAACGCATTTCTGTGTTAGGTTGGGCACTTGAAATATTATAATAATAATTTTAAAAACATTAATAAATAAAAAAGTAAAAGATTTAATAGTTATTAAGGCATAATTGTCGCTTAAACAATACTGCGAATATGAGCGTCAATTTGAGGGAGAAGGCTAGTTTGTGGAGATACTGTCTGAGTAGATAATCACTTCTCTTGTGCGTCCACAGGCACTTTAAACACTCATTTACGTTAATAACACATGCTATAATTGCTTGCAAATTCAGCTATAATTTTATGGCACGTTGTGTGTCGCATTGCCAACTGCCACAAAGCGACAGCACGCTGACAATTTAACGAGTTGTGTTTTGACCCCCAGGACAATGTCAACGCGCCACGTATGCTGTAAATGATCATTAAGCGGACTCAGCAAGAAATTGGATAAGTTGGACAGTGGCCAAGAGTAGGAGGGAGTGTGTGAGAGGGAGAGGGAAGAGTGTGAGATGTGGGAGAAGGAGGTGTGCGTGTGTTTGCTTGCCAATGAGCTGCGCCAGTTGCAAAAGTTAATTATGTCAGGCAAAGTTAATTATGACACAAACGCAACTCTCGACACACCTGCTGAGTGTTTGTGCGTGGTGTGTGTGGTTTTTAGGTGTGTGTGTGTGTGTGTTGCTATCAGATTTGCATCAAGCCAAGTGTGGCAAGTGGCGGCGGCACATTCACTGGGCACTTACCTGACAACTTACAGTACGACTGCCAAATGCAGCTGCTGCTGAGTGCACTCGCGCACTCACACACAGTCAGACTCACACACACTCTGTCACTGTAACGTTAAAGGTGACTGTTCGCTGGGAGTTGACTGAGCAGAGCAGCTGCTTGTCGTGTACCTGCTGCCTGTGTGTCCTTTCTGCGACTGAGGCAACACCTGTCGGCTGTTGCTGCCGCGTAAGCTTTTTTCCTTGCAGAGCTTTTGCCACAGCTCCGCGGATTTTTATGAATTGAAATGGAAAGCTTTCGGCAGCATGTGTGTGTATGCATGTCTGTGTCTGTGTGTGTGTGTCTTTGTCTTTCCTTTCTCTCTCTTTAAGGCCTACGAATCAATGAAAGGCTGCAATCGCCTCTCCCTACCCAATGACGTCACAGCAGGCACAGTACGTCCTTCTGCTCTCTGTCTCTGTGTATGTGTGTGTGTTGCTGCCACTGCCACCGGCGCTGTCTGAAAATTTGATAAGCTTGTCCACAGCGGCAGCTTCAAGTCTGACAAGCAGCCAAATCGCTGCGGGCCGCACTCGAATGCAAATCAAAACAAGATTTGGGATACATCTTGCCGTCAGCTTCTGCAGCCTTTGTGCCTGTGTCTTTGTGTGTGTGTGTGTGTGTGTTTCTCTGTGTCCTCCTGGCGAGCATTGTGTCTTGTCAAAGTAATCAATTTGCTTTGTTTGCTGGCTGCATTGGTAATGAATTCTCTTTAGCTTTCTCTCTCTCGATTTGGAATTTAATTAAATCAAATTGCAAAGGCGCTAAGGGATTTTAGCGCTCAAGGCGAGCAGCTGAAACACCCTGTATGCTGTCCGCCGAGACGCAGTTGTTTATTTTTAAATTTGTTTGCCTCTTAAAAGCGACAACTCCCAGAGTGCAAAGCCACCATGACGTATACGCAATGTGCTGCATAAAATGTTATTTCAATGTTCATGGGCAACTGAGCAGCCAGAGGGGGGGAGTAGGGAGCAGCATCCAGTGCAGGCTATTTCTGGCCAAGCGGAAATTGCCCTAGGAAGAGGGGAAGGAACGTGCAACGTTAGCCTTGCTCGACTCTTGCAGTTCCTGTTTGATTTTGTTAAAAGATTTAAGCCAGTGCCTCGCCAGAATCGAATTTGCTTGCCAATAAATGGATTTCCCCTCTCCCCCTTCCACATCCCCCCTTGCACATTATATATACAGTAGATAAAGAATGCATGCACATTGCTTATTCACTCTAATTTTACTCTCGTTTATTTGTTTGTTCTTCTTCGCTTTGTTCGTTGTTTGTTTGCTTAGGTTAACATAAATATTTCATTATATAATTAGTAAATTCAATTGAACTAAAAACATATTTGCTCTCTCTTTCTTTCTTTCTTTCGCTCGTTCATAACAACAATTTGCCTATGAAGTTTAACAATTGATTATACGAATTTAAATAAATATTTGCAAATTAAAACGCGCCTTCAGTTTTTAGTTAAATCAAAAGCAACTCATCATCGTCATCGATAATAAATAAATAATTTAAATAAATAAATAAATACAAATAAATAGACTTAGCATTAGAAAATAAATATGCCTTATGTTAGTATTGCGTATTAGGCTCAAATTAGTTTAAAGTTTAAACAATTTCAAACACAATTCAGACTAATTAAAGACCGCGCTGCAAAGTAGGCACCACTACAGTGCTTATCAAACTGTTATTGCTTGGGGGGTTTTCCTTTCTTCGCTGCTGCTGCTGTTGCATTTTCCAATTAAGCTAATGACAGTGTATGCAGGTGTGTGTGTTTGTGAACGGGTGTGTGTGCATGGAGGGGGGTAGAGAATGCGACGTTCGAATTATAAATTATATAAAAGTTGCTCCAACTTTTCTGCTACTTTTTCTAAACTCTACTTCTATTTACAGGCTTGGGAGCGTTAAGGGGGGCGTGGCTGGACTATTTGACACCCGTTATGCTGCGCAGCCAAGGCTTGTAGAATGTCGTGCGCATATACACGCCCGGCAGATACGGCGCCGCACACTTGATGCCATGCGATACAGTGCCGGCCAACTCATAGCGGCCATCGGGACGTTGCAGCACCAAGGGGCCACCGCTGTCACCCTGGAAACAGAATAATGGAGTGATTAGTACGCTGATGAGGACACCATTAACGCCATTAGTCGCCGCACTTACCTCGCACGAGTCCTTCTGCCCGTTGGCATAGCCGGCGCACAGGAACGAGCCAAGTATCTTCTTGTTGTGTCCGGCAGTGTGGAACATCTCCTGGCACACGCTGTTCTCGATAATTGGCACCTGTTAAGGAGGGAGAGAGAGAGGGGAATGAAGCAATTATAAGTTTATTTCAAGCAGGAAAGGGTGGTTGACTACGCACCTGCACTTCCTGCAGCACGGAGGGCACACCGCCGCCGTACTTGAGACGTCCCCAGCCAGTAACGGTGGCCATGCGGCCAGTGAAGTCAGCCTGATCGCCGGGCATGCAAATGGGCACTGAAAGGAGAGGGGAAAAGAAGATACGAAAGGAATTAACAATCAATGAAATTAAATGAAATTGAAATGAAAATGTAAGGCAGATCAGTTGCTCTCAAACCCAGTATACGCCTCCTTTTCCTACTGTCATACAGACTGTGCCTAAACGGAGCATGCACATGCTATGGGATCGTGTCCTGTCTAATTAGTGTATGTTCTGTTCTTTGCTAACGGATCATGTCCTGGAACTGCACTACAATCCAAGCAGATCCAAGCAGTAAACTGCTTACTTAACAGCGCTCTGTTAGCGAAAAGCAAGCAGTTTTTCATTTGGAATAACGGCAATTTTTTCGTTTTTCAAATTGAAATTGCGCCAAAACTAGCGCACACAGCGACTTTCGGTTTTTTTTAAACTGTTCTTTTTTTCTTGCTTCAACAGCAGCACCAGCTTTAAATTTGTCCATGCCTACAGCGCATTCTGCAGCAGGCGAAAATGTTTTGAGTTGTTCTTTCAGTTTCTCCGATTTTTCTCGTTCAAAAAACGCCCCTGGGGCGCACGGGGGGCGTAGCGCGATCAATTTTGATTGAATTTAATTTTAACATTTGGTGAAAATGGTTTGAGTACAAGCTAAGTGATAAATTAAAGCGCAGCTCAGAAGTAGGCAACACTTTTGGCAGAGTTATGTCTTACCTATGTGCGTGTCAAACTGCACGGGACTGTCCATTTCTAGCAGCGCCAGATCGTTCTCGAAGGTAGCAGGATCGTATTGACGATGCACAATGACGCGCTTGACATTCTTGGTAATGGGACGCTTGCTCTCCAGATCGCCGGAGATGTCAAACTCGCCCATGACAGCAACCAAGCTGGCCAGAAAACTGCAGAGGGAAGAGATTAGTCGGGGATCCATCTGGCATATAAGATATCTATAACTTACCCTGGCTGACAATGTGCAGCGGTGATGACGTAGCGACTTGTTATGAGCACGCCGCCACATTTGTTCTTGGTGAAGAGGCCCAGCCAGGTGGACTCACGCACCAGGACCTGCCAGGGAAAGGCACCGAAGGTGGAGCCTTTGCCGCCGACAATGCGCCCGGATTTGACATGTGGACGAACGCCGCATTCTGTTGATGGGGAGTGAAATGTGAGGTTAGGGAGTAGGGAGTGTTCACACAGAGAGAGAGAGAGAGAAAGAGCGAGAGAGAGAAAGACTTGGAGTGAGAGAGCGAGCTAACAGCTGAGCGAGAGCAAGAAAGGAGGCATAGGAGGGAGCTACTTAATGGGATAGGAAGTAAGGCAGCAGGAGGGGAAATCGAAGGGGAAGAGGAGGGAGGGAGGGAGGGTACTACAACTAGATATGCTTTATCAATGATGGCGATGCCTGTGGCCAGGCTGTTTGAGGCGACGGCGTGCTAAATATCATGAGAGGGATTAGGTAGCAGGCATGAGGGGAATGAAGATTAATCAATTAACAAATGCGAGATGGGGGGGAGGGCAGTACGTGAGCAGATGAGAAAGAGAGAGAGAGAGAGAGATAAGAAGAGAGACAGTTGGGGTCTATGCTTGTTTGTTGTCCATGCTTCAATCACTCAACACTTACGTATCTTGCGTCCATTGGCGCCGCCGTAAGAACTCAGTGTGCCCTCCTGTTCGATCTCGTTCTCATGCGGACTGGGATTCACATCCTCCTCATCCTCCTCGTCCACAATCTCATCATTCGCTGGCCTCGCCGTGGGCTTTGCTGTGCTGCTAATGCGCTTTGTGGGTTTCTTCGAGCTGGGACGGCGTGTGGTGCTGCTGGGCGACAGTGTGGTGCGACGTGTTGCCGTTGGCTTGCGCGTGGTGCTTGTGGCTGCTGTCTTCTTGTTGGGCGCCTTGGTGGACAGACGTGTCACTGGTTTCTTGGTGGTGGCCTTTGGCCTGACTGTGCTGGCAATGCGCACGGGTTTCTTGGTGGTTTTCCTGTTGCCTCCCGCTGCTCCTCCAGCAACAGGTCCCGCTGCGTAGCTGGCAGCAGTTGCATTCGTCTCATCAATCATATCAGCCAAGGCCTCGAAGTTGCCCTGCAGCGAGGCCACCAGTTTGTGCACCAGCGTGTGCATCTTGTCCTTCAGCACAATGTCCTCCACAAAGGCAGGTGTGGACAGTTCCAGATCACTTGTGACAGCGCTGGAGGCAGCAGACATGTTCAGATTGGGATTACGCACAGGGGGGAAGTTGACAAAGTCATTGGGCGAGGTATAAGTCTCCTCTACGACCTGTCCGACCTTCTCGCCGGGCACAGAGAATGCTGGATAGATGGGCGTGGGTCCATAGTAGCCAGGGAAGGCGGGCTTGTCATCAGCAGGAGGCGGCGCAAACAGCGTCTCTGTGGTGGATTGCGTGAAGCTCAGATGTACGGGACTGCTGCCTGCACCCGCTGCCGGTATGCCGAAGTAGCCAGGATCCTCAAAGTCATTGGCTGGTGAACCATAGGAGCCATAGGAGCTAGTGGTGGCTGCGAGCTTGTTGTTCACCTCCTGCTGGTGCTGCTGTTGCCACGAGTCAGAGCTGGCCGGATTGATGGCTGTGGGCTTGGGAGTGATCAGCACGGAGGGTTTGCCTGGCTTGGGTGTAATGTTGATCTGCACAAAGCCGGGTTTCTTGTGGCTAACTCCGCCATAGCTATTTGTGGGTTGCTGTATGTGTATGGGCGTGGAGGCAGTGGCGTAGACAGGGGACTGATAGTTGCCTGGCGTGGAGCCTAGTATATTCTCTGCTGTGCTCTGTATGAAGGCATCCAGCTTGTCATCGGCCATGAATAGTGGGGGCACCTTGTCGTAGTGGTAATCCACAGTGGCTGGTGGACGTGGCGTCGTGGGTCCTGAGACATAACTGGTGGCAATGGGCTTGACAGAGGCAGGTTTGCGTGTGGGTGAACTGGCCACGGGTTGCTCATCGTAATTCAATGAGGAAGGCGCAGGCACGGGCACAGGAGCTGGCGCAGCTTGCTCATAACTCAGCGTGGGTGCTTCGCTCTCGTAGTGGCTGCCAATGGTGGGTGCAGCTGGTGCATCATAGCCAGCACTCAGTGTGGCTGGGGGATCGTAGCTGACAGTGGGCGCAACGTAGCTGGAGGTGGAAGCTGCTTGGTGCTGCTGTTCCTGATTGTAGTGCAGTCCGGGTTGCTTCACCTGCTGCTCCACATTGTAGCTCAGTGCAGGTAGCTTCACCTTTATATGCGTCACAGGGGATTCCTCTACAGATGTGTTTGCTCCACCATAACTCTGACTTGGCTGTGGCTGTTGCTGTGTCTTCTTGGTGGGCTGCTTCTTGGGCGGCGCAGGACGCTTTGTGGTGGGCCTGGGACGTGGCTTGGGACTGGCTGTAACCAGTGCAGGACGTGCAGAGGAAGGCGCCACACTGGACTGACTGAGCTGCTCTGTCTGCTGTTGATAACCTTCAGGCGTGGCCTCATACTGCTCCTGCACCTTGGTGGTGTGCGAGGAGACAGACACCTCCGCAGGCAACTGATCATTGTAGTTCTGCATAGTGACCATGCCAATGTAGGAGGCCACAGGGCGACTCGGCTTGGAGGGACGTGCGGGGGCAGCTGACTGTACCTGTGGCGGTGGCTCTGTGTAGGTATTGGTAATCTTCTGGTAGGTCAACTCCGTGTTGGCTTCCTGTGAGGCGCTACTCAACTGTCCGTAGCCCGAAGAGGATTCCCCTTCGATGTAGGACATGTCCACGGGGTAAGCAATGCCCATGACGGGCATCTTGTTGAACTCGTGTGTCTGTGGTGCCTGTGGCGAGCTGACATCGTTGTAGCCAGTGGCAGGCATGGTGTGCTCATCCAGCACAGCGGACTGTTCATCACTGTAGGTGGGTCGGGGCGTGGGCAGCTCCACAGACTGGCCAGACACATCCTGCTGCTGTTCCTCCTCCTCGGGTACCTTGTCATAACTGGCGCTGGTGGTGTAGCTGTAATCCTGCTGCGTCTGCTGCTGCTCCTCTGACTTGATGCTCTCGCTCTGCTGCTGCTCCTGCTGCTGGTAGTAGCTAGGTGGCTGTGCTGTGGCTGCAGCTGTGGTCTGCTGCGGAGCATAGCCATAGGAAGGCGTCTGTTGGCTAACCACATTGTAGCTGGGGCCGTGGCTGCTGTTGTTCAGCTGCAGAATGATGGACTCAATGGAATCTACGTGTGTGGTAATGGAGGAGACTGTGGTGGGATTGCTCTGCTGTTTTACAGGCGTCTGTGGCCTCTGCTCATTGTTGTAGGTGGGCACAAGGATGTACTTGTCCCCAGCAGTTGCAGTGGGTCGCATGGAGGTGGAGGAGGCGCCAATGTAGCTCTGCTGCTGCTGCTCTTCTTGCTGTGGTGGCTGCACATAGACAGGCTGTGGTCCATAGCCCGTGGAGAACTGCAGATCCTCTACCAGATCAGCATCTGCTCCGGGGTGTGTAATATCGCTGTGTGTAAACTCGCCGCCATCCAGCAGCAGATGATTGTGATGATGCGAGTTTGAGAGCGGTTGCTGCGCAGGCTTCGGCTGGGGCTTGGCCTTGATGTGCTGCACGGGACGCTTCATGGTCTCTGCCAGCTGTGGCACAAGCTGAGGCTGAGGTTGAGGTTGAGGTTGAGGTTGAGGTTGAGGTTGAGGTTGAGGCTGAGGATGAGGCTGAGGCTTTGGCCTGGGCTGCTGCTTGGGCTTGGGCGTTGTGGCAGGCGTCTCTTCAAACGAATTCGATTCGGAGCTGGTGCGATCTGCTGTCGCGCTGGCAATCTTGTTGGGCACCTCCGTGGTGAAGGTGACAATGTCATCAATGTGCTCAGGTGGCAGCGTGGCCAGCACTTGCATAACAAAGTCATCATTGCCAGGGGGTGAGGAGAAGGTGTTTATCTTTACAGAGTTCTTGTTTACATGTATGGGCGGAGGAGGCTGCTCGGTGACCTTTTCCTCATTGGAATTGGTCTCCGCTTCTTGTTCGAACTCCACGCTGCTGGACTGGGATTGTGTCTGCTCTGTGGAGCTGCTGGCAAAGTTGAGCTCATCCTGTGCGGGCTCTGCTGATGCAGCCGATGGTTGCACGCTCTGCTGTGACATGCTGGGAGTGCTGCCAAGTTGCTGATAGACCTTGTCCAGGTTCTGCTGATCGTAGATGGCCTGCGAGGAGGTGAGCTGCTGCTCCTCAGAACTGAGCTGCTGCTCTGGCTGTGGCTGCTCCTGCTCTGGTTGAGGTTGTTCTTGGTCTGGCTCTGGCTGTGCATAGGTCTGCTCTGGCTGGGAATAGGTCTGCTCTGGCTGTGCATAGCCCTGCAGTGGATAGTCCTGCTCCAGTTGTTGCTGCTGCTGTTGCTCTTCCTGCTGCTGCTGTTGCTGTTGCTGCTGCTGCTGTTCCAGTTGCTGTGCCTGTTCGCCATAGTTCTCGTAGGAGGATTGCGCTGCCTGCTGCAGCTTCTGTTGCTGCTGCACCTTGTGCTGCTGTTGCTGCTGCTGTTGATGCTGCTGGAAGTACGCGTTCTGTGCATCATTGATCAACGTGCTTGCCAGCTCGTGTGTCTGTGGTATCTGGCAACAGGCACCGAAGAGGAAGCCATCCATGCAGGCGCCTACCACCTCACCCCCTCGCTGTGCGCACTCGTGATTAAACATGCAGATGGTGGGTCCATTTGAGCGTGGATCCGAGCTGGGCAGCGTCTTGGTGGCACGACAGTGCTTTGGAGTGATGCGGTAGCCACCGAACAACTTGCGACCAGCTGCAGGGGAGAAGAAGAAGAGGGGAAATTTGGCATTAGTTGTGGATTGTGATGAGAGGGCAGCATACAGGGTATGCTAAGGTTAGTTGACAGTGTCTTTGAGCAGGTGTTAAGGAGTATACGCTGCACTTGGAGGGGTAGTCTGTACTATGAAGGGTAGAGATTGCTAAGCAGGGCAGCGTATACTATAAAGGGTATACTCAACCTTAACTTATAGGATAAACGGACTTAACTTATAGAGTCTTCTGAATTTAAGCGATATACTTTAACTATAAGATAGAGAGCATGCTCGCAGCTAGGTGTGTGCAGGCTGTGGGCCTTCAACTGCCAGGGGCCTCGGGTTATCAAACATGAAAATGTCTATAATGGGTATGTATTTGGACAATTCAATTCCCATTGTAAACACAAATACATTCATTAAGTAAAGTAATTAAACTAGGGGCTTATAAGACTGTCGCTACGGCACTGGTAGAGAGGATATACACAGATATGTATGTACGATATACAGCTCGGTTTGGTAAAGGATTGATGTACTCTATTACACTACATAGGGTATGCTACACTACTAGAGAGCGCACTGGGTAACATGGTAAACTTAAGAAAAATAACATGGTATATATATAAATAAATAAATAATATACTTTACTAAGGGCATAAACTCAATTAGCTGGTCTTACTAAGGTAGTGGCTTATATTGTATATATTAAGTGCAGAGTATGCTCAATTAAAGAGTATGCTATAAGGGACGATAAACTAACTAGTAGAGTATATTGTGCAAGTTCACATAGTAGAGAATGCTCTATGATATCGTATTTAAATTTGATGTGCCACTGAGCCAGCATTATAGGGTACAATCTATGCTACAGATAGTTGTAGATAGATAGATAGATTGCCCTGTACTACACACAATATCAATACATGCATATAGTATTTCATGTACATATTTATTGGCCTTTCTGTTATACCTGTTACCTGTTGGTGCTGCTAATTTGTTAGTCCTACTTTTAAAAATTTAATTTTGTAATTTTTTTAAATTTTACAGTTTAACGTAAATTTAAACTTTAATTTTACATATATATTTCTTCGGTTTTTTTTACTTTTAATTCATATTTAATTTTAATATAATATAATGTAATATTAATTTTGATATCTAATTTTTTATATTTTGCTTATCCCTACAGTCGACTGTTCTTAGTTGACTTTAAATAAATAAATAAATAATACCATATTATACTCCACAAAGGGGCTACTAGGGTGTTCCATACTTATATGGTAGAGCATGCTCAACTAATATGTTGTAATAGAAATTGTATATTTGAATATAGAAGTAACAGGATATGCGCTGAAGTACCAACTTGAAGTCTACAGTGCCATTGCGCAGCTGTTAAAGGGTATACTCTAGCTTATACTATTCTGTTTAGCGTAATCTTGACTGTCAAGCTGTAGTCGACTACTTAAATACTCTGCCTTAAAGGGATAAACACTGCTATTACCGTACTTAAAGGAGATACTCTATGCTATTTATTGACTCAAAAGACGCCAAGATATACCTTCAACATATACTGTAAACTACTCTCTACCAGCCACATTTCTTCCACTTTCGACTAATTAAGCAGCTCAAGAACGTGCCTCAGGCCTCTATCTTCTCTATTAACCCCTCTCTCTCCACCTTTATCAACTTCATTTAATTAAGTTGCCACTCAAAATCAAAAACATCAACTGAAAATCAAAGCCAGACAACTGTACCTAATTGGATTAGCCAGTGAAAATGGCAGCTTAGCTTTGAATTCTTGAAATGAAAGTGACAATTTTCAGAGTGAAGTATTTAGTGGCAGTTCCCTCTGCCTCTCTGCCTCTGCCTGACTGCGACTGCTTTTTTAGTAGTTTAATTACGCTTTGCAGTGCTAATTATGAGCAACAAAAAGCAGCTGGAAAAACAATAAACTCAATTAACATGGAGACGGAGTTGGCAATGGCATGAACGGGGCAAGTTCTGCAGTTGCCTCTGCCTCTAAGCGGGCCAAGTGAAAGTGCCAGCAGTTGCCAGCAGTGGCAGTCAACGTTTGCCGTGCTGCAATGTCAAAGTTCAAATGATTTACTGCTGCAATTGCAGCCCTTTTTTAGCGCCTCATTTGGCAAATGAACTGCGCAAAGTTTTCTCATTACGGCTAAATCCAATTGAGTCTCACTTGACATTTTGGCTTCATTGATTTACGGGGCTGGGAGAGTGGGAAGAGTGGGGGGCAGCAAGTGGCTTTCAATTAACACCTCTAGCTGTGGCGCTGCTCCAGTTGCACGCACACACAGAGAGAGAGACACTTGTGTGTGCCCCAATTGCGCGAGACTGTGTCAATGTTTGTGTGAAATGGGAGCGCGAGTGCGAGATTCTTGTACGGTTCCCCCTTTCATCATCTTCTTTCCCCTTTCTTGCTCTGCTTCCTGCACTCTCTACTTCACTGGAAGTGACCGTGCTCATGTGGTCGCAATCAATTAACAATTAACTTGTTAATTAAACACACCAAATCAAGCGGTAACGAAAATGAAATTGCAACAAAAAACCCTCAAGAGAAAAAAAATAAAATACAAACTACAGTTAGCTGAGGCTCTTGTAGGCCGTGCCAGAAGAATCTGGCTGAATGAATGCGGCCAAAAATATCTGATAAATAAAGAGGAAGAGGAAGTGAGAGAAAAGAAAGGGTTTGCGGTAGGAAAGAAGAAGAAGGGGATCTACTTGTCTTATAAGCATGGGGAAAAATTTAACCAGGAAGCAAACGAAAAGATATGAAGAGAGAGGAGAGGAGAGAAGGGGAGGGAGATGGGAAGAGAGAATAGAAGAGATAAAAGAGCAGGGAAGAGAAGAGAGAAGGGAAGAGAGAAGAAAAGAGGGAGGAGAAAAGAGTAGAGAAGAGAGAAGGGTCTTAGGTTACCCGTAAAAGAATAACCAAGCAGAGAGGGAAAAAAGAGGAAATAAGTTTGCTGATTATAATATTTTAAACAGATAATATTGACGAGATCGATAGATAGTGTTCTTTGATATTCTTATGATTCTTATGCCCAGGAAACTAAGCTCACTACACTGTCCAAAATATAAGACAAACTTAACGGAGAGCAAGACAAAAAAGGTTGTGTCTAGTGAAAGAACAGGGCAAAAGTCAACTCTTCTTGTAGGATTATGCCTAAAAAGAATTAAGCATAAAGTTCTATAAATTATAGAAATAAAAATAAAATTATAGAAAAAAAAGTTATACAAAATTAGATTAAATCAGTTGCCAAAAGATTGATAAATAATAAAGAAAACATATGATAGAATAGAAGAACAATGTAGGTTTATCAGGTTATTGGTGTGAGGTTGTCTCTGTGGATTGTAGGCTAAATAATGCCAAACTCTCTCTGTATTTCCCTAGGAGAAGGACGTTTCTCCAGTTGCACCTTTTCAGTTGCCATTAGCAGTTGTGAGCGAACTAAATCAACTGATAAATGGTATAAGAAAGATAAGATAGCAACAACAAGGTAAAACCTAACTCTTTTGCTCAATGGATTGCACATAAAATTATCCTAATTATATTCCTTAGGAAACCTTCAACTTCTGCTAACAGTTAACTTAAATATAAACAAATAAATATTAAATATAAACAAACTGTAGTCTTGCTCAGTTAAATCAAGTGTCAAAGTGACTGATAAATCGAACAAGAAGAGGGAAAAGACAGACAAGATAAACAACTCTACAGTTTGTAGGCCATATTTCCCTCAAGTCTCCCAGGATTAATAGCAACCACACAAAGCAGGTAGCTTCTTCTATAGATTGTACAGTGCCTGTTGCTCTCAACTCCCCCTGGACTAATCTCAAGTTCCCCTAGCAGTTAGCTGTCTTCATAAATATAGCAAGTGTTTGGGGACACACAACATAATTTACACGTAACTGTAAACGTAGTTTGAACCTGCCTGCTCCTTTGTCTGCATGCGCAGCACGTCTCAAGCTCAAGTGAAAGTAAACAAAGCAAGGAGAGAGAGAAAGAGAGGGGGGAGAGAGAGAGCCAACAGTGAATAAGTTATCAACGGCAACTCCAATTAGAATGTCTAGTACGCAGCCACCAACACTGACTCCAACTCCAACTCCGACTCCGACTCGGTGGCCAACTTGAACCGCAAAGAGCAGATAATTGCGAAAAGTGATAGTGTTTTTTTGTGCTTTTTTTTTTCTTATTTTTATTGCATTTCATTTGGTTTCATTTAATTTTTTCCAAAACGATTTCGTTTTTCTGCTCTGTGGCTTCTTTTACCTTTTATTCTCTTTCCTTCTTTTTCTACTTTTTGTTTATTATTTGGCTTTATTATTTGCAGACATTTCGCATTTTACGATTAGACACTCAAGTGCGGCTCAAGTGTTCTTCCGACAAACGTTAAAAGCAACAGATAAACCCACAAACTTAGGGACAGTGAGAGGGAAGGGAGAGAGGGCGCAAGAGAGAGAAGTGACTGCCTCAGGCTGGCGCTGTTAACGGTTAACATTGTAGCCCATTGTGGGCTAACAGAGTCGCTAATTAGGCAGTTTAGGCCAAACTGTTTGGGGGCTAATCTTAACTCTAGCTTGTTATTAGAGTGGGAAGTGTTGACTGCAATTGGAATTGGCTGAAAGTGGAAGAGTTAAAAGTGGAAAAGCCTTAACTAGAAAAGCTTTGCGCTATTCCGTAACGCTTTCGTAATCGGATGCGATATAACAGCTGTAGTTCTTGCTTTACCTCTCTATCATACAGTACGTTTTGGGGTAGAGTGGTTATTAGAGTGTAAAGTGTTTTTTTTTTTTCAAACTTATTGCGTTATTTATTGGATCTTCTCATATTATGAGACTTACAATAATTATTCAAATCTTATTATATAAATTAAATTAATTACAATTTGAAATAATTGTATTAGTAAGAGACGGCCCTAGGATTTCTTTGCTGGGCTGGAAAATCTTTGCGCTTTAGCCTGCTCTGACTACATACACGCGTGAGCGACTTCGCGAGATGATTTTCGTGTGCGGCGAGCTTTGTTTGATGTTTACTCTTTCTCATCTGGATTTCCTCGTTGACGAGATTAATGTTGAGGTCTCTATGGATGCTTTCGCTGCGTAGGTACCATGGTGCCCCAGTGATAGTTCGCAGAATCGCTGACTGAGCTCGCTGTATAACTTCAATGTTGGTTTTTGCCGCGTTTCTATCAATGACGTGTTGACTATCAATGAAACTGTGGAGGAGTTTGAAGGGAAAACCCTTTGCTAGATGCTGCATTTCGTAATACGATGAGAGAACACATAAAGTCTGTTATTCTTTCTCTGCTTCTCTTAGTGCTAGTTGTCCTTTTCTCTATATACATAAATTATAGTTAAGTTATAACTCCAACTTGTTATTAAAGTTTTAAGTGTTAACTATCATTGGAACTGTCTGAAATTGGAAAAGTTTGAAGGAAAGACGCTTTGCTAGATGCTGTCTATCGTAATACGATGAGAGATAACATCTTTAGTTCTTAATCTCCCTTTCTTTCTTCCAGAATCTTTAAAGCAGACCCTACTCCAACTTGTAAATAAAATAGGAAGGGTTTAACTATCATTGGGACCGTCTGTGGTCTGTGGTTTTTTCTCTGATTCAGTTTAGTTAATGTTCTCTTTCTCTCTCTGTGAGTTTAGTTCTTTTTACTCGCTATCTATATCATTTAAACTTCTGTTTCCATTCTCTCTTTCTCATTCATAGTATTGTACTATTTTCTCTTTCTGATTTCTAACTCTTTATCAGTCGTAGTTTTGTTTTCCTTCTTTCTCATTCATAGTTCTGTTCTATCTTTCTCTATCAGTCATACTTTTGTGCTATCTTTTACATTCACAGTTCAGTTCACCTTCTCTCTCTCACACATTGTTCTGTTCTCACTCGTTCTCAGCTGTTCTTCTCTTCTCTTCCTCTCTCAGTTATAGTTCTGTTATCTCTGTGCTTTGTGACCTTCACAATGAACCACTACAGAGAGAGATAGAGAGAGACAGACTCTCTTGTACCGTCATAAAGCATATAGTGCCTCCATAAACCAAATTTCCCCCGCGGTTTACAGCGCTAAACACGCATTAAAATATGCTAAGAATGTTTATACGCCTCGCTGCATGAACAATTTGTATATTTTGTCTATTCACTTCTTCATTCTCTCATTCTTTTTGGGGCGCACCTGCCTCAAGACAGACAGACCCCAAAGCGTCGTCGTAACTGAGCGTGCGTGACTCTCGTATCAGATATGCGATTTGATATTTAAAAGATCTCAGTTTTGTACACTTTGAACATGTACAACATGTGGCATGCCACATGCGGCTTATCGAGGTGTTATTACTGGGTTAACGTGCGGCCTGCTCTGACCCTAATTGGCTGCAGCAGCAGCAACGACAGCGACAAGAAATTGCCGTCAATGCGGCGTAATAATCGCCAAGTCGCATGCAAAATAGGTTACAGCATCGCAATCGCACAACAAACTCACACACACACACACACAGAGCTGGCAAAAAGCCGGCTCACACACACACACACCTGGTGCTTGTCTCGACTTGTCTCTGGGGGGAACGAAAGTGTGTCAAACGCCTGAATAATTTTGCTTCGGCTTTTTTTTTCTCGCCAATTTTTCGGTGTTCAATAAAAATCCGACGACACGAAAAAGGAGGCACAGCTGCAGAGAGTGAGATAACAGTTGGAACTCACGACTGTTTCGAGTATTATTATTATAATATCTGCGATATAGAATAGAACTTTATCAGCAGACGGAATAAAAGACTATTTAGATGTTAATGTCGCCAAAAGCTGAGGTAATCCTAATTTGTATACAAATCAAATTAAAGAAAGCCCAGAAGACAACAAACAGAACTTAACTGTGAACATTGCGTCACATTGAACGATAAAACAGGCTTATCGATAACTTGTATATCGGTAGAATAAATGAAATTAGATCAGCAATGGAAACTAGCAGAATTATACTGTTATAACTGTTTTAATTTGCACATTTATCGATAAGTGTTATCGATAATTGATTAACGATAAATTGTATATCGATAACACGTAACTTAAATGAGCTATGATGAATAAAAATGGAGTTGGAATGTTTAAAATACGCCATGTCTATCGATAACTTCTGCTTATGCTCAATATTTGACTATCGATAACTGTATACGGATAGCAGACAATAAAAATTACATGCACTGCAAATAAGTGCAATTGAGCAGTTCAAATGATGTCATTTCTATCGATAACTTGTTCTCCGCCTATCGATAACTTGTTGTTTCCAACTTGGGACTTGCCAAATTGCATTCCAATTGGAAATTAAATTCCTTTAGCCCCCCAGAGCTGAAACAGTTATCGACTGCGTTTCATTTACATCGCATGCAGTGAAATTTACACTCACACACACCTGCACACACATACACTAACACACTTACACACACTCACACACATAAAGAATTAATTAAATCATGAAATATGCTGCACGCCAAGCAACACTGCGAAGCCAAGCGAAGATTCGATTCGTAGAACTCGTTTCTGTTTCAGAGAAGAAGAGAGAAGGAGGGAGGAAAGAGGGAGTTGAACAGAGAGAGATGGTCTCGAGAGAGAGAGACGCGCTGAAAGAATGTAAACAAACGAGGCGCTTTAACGGTAAAATGGAAAATTATTATCGATCAATTAGCTCAGCGCTGCAAAAAAGATATATGAAGCTGTGAGTGAAGGCAATATGCAAACATGCAATACAGCTACCATATAGCATATAGCATAATATATATACTATATATATGCATATACTATATACTATATATACTACACTATCCTCTACTTGTCCAGCATCTCTGGCCAATTTGTTGCCTGCTCTGATTGCGTTGTGAAAGTGTTTAAATGTTCTTGGACTAGTTGATGATGGATTTATATGGAAATCATGACTCTATGTAGATCGTAGAGCCATTAATCGATTCATAAGTAGTCTAATTGATGCCGGGGGAAAATTCTAAAACGGTTTAAAAGAAAGCAAACTTTATGCACACCGCGAGTTTTCATTGTGGCAAGACATGAAAGAAAAGCACAGAAAAGGAACATATTATGCGCATAGATCAATATACATATCTTATATATCTTTTTATAGCCTTCCATAAAAGATCTTGCGAAAATATTTGACACTTTTTTGTGGCATTATCATTAACGGTAATGTAAAGAAAAAACCTTCACATTTGTCTCCAGGTTAATTTCACTTTTCATGGACAAAAGGAAAACTGTTTTGGAATTTCCGACAACGCTTGATTTGGGCTGCTTAATTATGACTAGCTCGACAACAACCAAGCAACGAAACAACCAAAAGACTAACAACAACAACAACAACAAAGCAGCGCAGCGAGAGTTGTACAAATTGAATTTGTTTTGTGATTTGTTGTTGCTGTTTTTTTTTTGGTTTTTTATTGCATTCAGTTTAGCTGCGTCTGCGACTTTTTATTAATTTTAATGGGCTCTACGTGCGAGAGACTCTCGCCTGAATCATTATCTTTCTAATCTCTCTCGCATATATTGCCATCTCTTTCTGCGCTGCGTTGTCACGCAAGAAGTTTTCCGTGCTGGAAAATGAAAGTTTTTTTCTTTCGCTTGCGGTAATAAATCGCATATGCTTGACCCTTTGGAGAAGGTGAAGATGGAGTAGTGTCATTCAAGGCGGATGCGCAGGGTTATCGAACGCTTAACGCGGGTAGGCAGGGGCAGAAGGGGGCGTGGGGTCGCTGCAGCAAATAGACTGCAACAACACACTGAGCCAGCAGCTTGCGGCAGCTGAGCTGGAACAAAACATTTCTATTAATCACAAAGTAATTGAATTGTTCAGGGAGTGGCAGAAGGGGGAAGAGAGTAGAAAGGGGCATGTGAGGTGAGGCGGGGCACTGCACTTGCAGCTGGAATAACATATTAAGCATAACTCGCTGCATGCTCTAGTAGGCCCACTGTGAATTGGACTGTGGCATGCTGCAGCGAGTGCGAGCATAGCCGATTTGCACGCGAGGCAGCGCTGCCTCTGCCTCTCCTTGAATTACATAAATTGCATTTGAAAGTCACAAAATGCTGCACATACACACACACACACACATACCCCGTAGCTGACTGTCATAGTGGGTCGGGTGTCGTCGCACCATTTGAATTGGCACAGCCTCCGCAGACTGAATGCGACTGCGATTCCAATACAAGTCCACATCAGTACGCCTTCACCTGGCTGGGGCAGTGGCTCCTCCTCCCCGACACCGACAGCGTTGCCTTTGCCTTCATCTGGTTGGAGCAGCTGCTGCTCCTCCTTCTTCTCACCCAGTGTAAATTGTAACAGTGACCCAAATAAAATGCGGCGACCGAAAAGACCGGTAATGTAACATACCCACACACACAGACACTCCTCTTTATATATTATACGCATGCAGTTCTAATGGACAGCTCTGTTTGTTGTTATTTTTCGTGCGTATTGCAAAACCTGAAAAAACTGTAGGAAAACGCGCGTAACAGTGATGCGACAGTGCAGAGTGCGTGACACGATGGGGATATCGATATGCGTGAGTAAATAACGTATGCTATCGCAAAAGGTGAATGGCCTTTTTGAGTAACTGCATCGCAAAAATACTGCTTGTTTGATGGAGACGAAGAGGGAATAAAAATGTCCCTAAGTGGGATCGATAAATTCCCTTACAGCAAAAATACTGCCTATTATAAAGGAACAAGAGGAGCCAAGAATATTAAATAAATAAATTATAAATAGCCCAAGATGCGATTAGTAAATTCGCTTATAATTATATAATGTTAACCTGTAATTAATTCGCCTTTTTATTGCACGAAATAATCACTGCATCAATGATTATCCCAGCGAGCAGCATATTAACTGCAAGGGAAGGACAGCTTACTGCGGCTGCCATCTAGTATGCAAGTAATCGAGATTTCTATCGATTGCAATCAGTTGACGGACATATTGCAAATGTAAAAATGTTTTTTTTTAATGTGATTTAATAAAGCCATCGGCTAATTTTTTTGGTTAATATTATCAAATATATGGCAAGAAGTCTCCATCAAGTGCGTTTTGGTGTTTCTGGCTGTGCAGTGCGTCACTTAATTAGTGCGCAATAAGAAAAGTGTTTTGTGAGGTTATGATCGATAGTGAAAAGTGCAAAAGTAAAGCAATCTAGAAAGTATTTCAGTTAATATTATTAAATATATTCGCTTGGCAGCACATTCACGTGCGCATCGCTGTTTGTCGCGTCTTTTGTTGCCCGCAATAAGAAAGGTAATCACAGTGTCAACTGTGGCGAGTCGAGTGCGTTGTCCACTGGACGCACTGGAACAGGTTGCACAGCGACACCAAAAGCGGCACCAAACATGCATGAGCATGCGCGTGTGTAAGTGAGTGAGTGAGTGAGTGTTAGTGTGTGCTTATTATACGATATCATCGCTGAAGCTGCTTGCGCCAGTTTCGTTTCTTCTTTTTTGTGGAGTTTGTATGTAAGTAAATTATTCCGTTTTGTTTTCATTACTACTACTCGTGTTATTATTACAATATCTCGCTGCTGCTTCTTCTTCTTGGTTTTTGCCAGCTCATTTTCTTGCCCTAGCATGATAAGAACTTTTGCTTTATTTCGGCTATGTAAATGATTTTCATTATGCTTTGTGTTTCTATATTGTTTTCCCGCACAATGGGTAAGTGAAAAACTTGCTGCACAATCGCATTTTCCTTGGTTAATCTCAGAGTGACTAAGTGATATTGAATTAGGGGGGATCTCTTGCCACTTCTATGTGTGTCTCTTCTTGAACAACAAATCAAATATGCTAGCGATGATCGGAAACAACAAAAACAACAAGTTTGTGAGTCGAGTGTGTGAACGAAGAGTGAAAGTTGTCGGCCGCAATAAATGACATCATTTTGTTTTTGGCAATATAGCCCCGATTCCGATGCCGATGCCGATCGATGAGTATAAAGTGTTGAGGAAGCGATGCAGACAAATGATGCTGATGATTTTAATGGATGCACACGAAAGAGTTGACACAAAAGACCTTTAGAATGTGTAGAGTCATGCGACGGAAGCCAATCGAGAGAGAAAGAAAGACAGAGTAAGAGAGAAAAAGAGGTAGAAGTAGAAAGACAGAAAGAGAGAGATCGAGAATTTCACTTTCACCGCCAAACATGTCAAAACAAATTTGACGTTTGCTATGTATTTCCTGTTAGACGCATCCATAACAAAGCAGCAGCTCCAACTCCAACTTCAGCCACAACTGTGCCTCTTCAGCTCTAGCTGCCTTGTTGACAAGTCGATAAATCGTAGCTTGTCGATGACGATAAAAGGAAACGCTGTGCTGGGAGCCGGAGCTGGCTCTGCCACTGCCATTTGAACAATGCCGATGAGCTTAAAAGATAAACTAAATAGCGAACAACAAACGAGTACGAGTATGAGTGCCGGTATGAGTGCGAGTTTGAGTACTCACGACACACACACACATACAGAGAGACTCGCTGTGCTTGTAAGTAGCCGTAGCTATGCACTAATAGTTCCGAGCTGAGCTGCTTCGGCTTTGGGTGTAGGAAGTGCAACTAAATTGCCGTCATATGATATGCTCTGTGTATGTGTATGTGTGTGTGTGTGTGTGTGTGTGTGTGTTGTGCCGGGTGAAATGCTCTCTGGCACTTGATGTTGATGTTGATGATGTGTCACAGTTTTAATGCGATTGAGTTAAGTTTTATGATGTGGTAAACGTCTGTGGGAAAATTGTGGCAAGTAGCCGCCGCCCCCCTTAAGCATTGCCGGCCGTGGCCAGGTCGCCCCTGTAAATGTTAAAGAAAGTCAAGAAATGTCGCTTTCACATTAATTGCATGCAGAGAAATATGAAATACGAAATGCGAACCACCGTTGCGTATGCGCAATTTGCATAAATTGAAAAACTAAACTGGTCAAGTGCCTGAACTGAACTAAAGGCAACAACGGTTAAACAATTAGCCAAGCGCGCTCGCGCCTAAAAGGCAAACAAAAGACAAAAGACTTATGAATTGCTTTTTAAGCACAATAATTTGCCAGCGAGCAAGACGAGGCCTCCAGTCGAGCTGTGCTGAACTGAACTGAGCTGAGGCTTGCGGCTTTATGTGGAGCATTTGACCGACCGGAGCGAGCGGTAAAAACGTGATCTCGAAATTATATCGATGCCGGAGACAACTGACTGACTCTGCCTGACTGGGCTGACTGGCTGACTGACTGGGCGGCTGCCTGACAGACTGGGCGACTGAGCAATTGACTGGCTTGCAGCAGCTTCCTTCCCCAGGCTGAGATCGGCAAATTACCGCAAACTCTCTGCACGTCAACTGCGGCCCGACAAGTGCAGCGCAGCGACGCTAACTGGCACAAGCTCAAGAACCTGTATATGGTACATGCGATTTTCCATTGTTGTTTGCTTGACTTGCTGCTGCTGCTGTTGCTACTGGCCAAGACATTTTCATTTCGCACGCGCAGCTCGGACAGTGGCCGCGGGTTTTTTCTATTTTCCCATTTCTTTTTGATTTTGTGTACAAATAAAAATCGAATAGAAATTGAAAATTGTTTCCTTCACACACACACAGCTGCATGTGCATCTATTACTAATGATATATTGTCTACATGATTGGCATTTGCTGGCACTGGCAATGGCACTGGGACTGGCAGTGGCCGACCTGGTACTGCGGACTACGATTGCGCGGCTGACGCAGCAATGTTGTCCGCAAAACGGAAGCTCTGATTTTTCTTTTCTACCTGAGACCAACCTATAAAAGTGTTTGTTCAATGATTTGATCATTTGATTATGTGTGATTGTCTGCCTGTGTCTGTGTGTGTGTCCCTGAGTGTCTGTGTGTGTGTAAGTTGCATAAATAAACTTTGCCAGCTGGAAAACTGAAGAGTTGTAGACGTATTGGATTCTCTGTCTAACTGCAAAGCCCTGCGTTGTTGTAGGGTTTAACAACCTAAGCGAAATTGTATGCAATGTGTGATGTATTGTCAATGAACCACTGCAACTGGTATGCTATATATATACAGATGTTCTATATACAGATACATATATGTGTGTACAGTAAGTATTGCATAGTATTTCAAATGATTTCGTAACCCAAATTTGCAGTGTATGTAAAGAGAATAAAGCATCTTAATCTACAGCAAATCTTCCTCAAATTAAGTTAGTTCACATTGTGAAGTATGTACTACACTGCAGTAAGTTATGTATTCCACTGTTTAATCTTATAGATCTCTGTCTGTTACAAGTCGAAATCTAAGAATTCGAAGAATTCTGTGTTCACAGGTTGAACTACATTTTAAGCCCTTTAAGCACTCCCTACTTGGCACTGTCAAGTTTGTGGCTTAAGTCTTTTATTTGCTAGTCCCTTTTGAGGCAGTATTGGGCACACACTGACATACACATCTCAGTAAGTGTGCCAGTGCCTTCGATTCCAGCTAATAACCTGACACATTAGAAATTTGTTTCACTTTTTAAATCGGCAACAATTAACACGAAAGCAGCTGCTAAAAACTGTCATAAGAAAGCGCGCATAAGTGTGTGCGAGTGTGTGTGTTTGTATTGGTGTGTGCAAACACAGACAGTTGAGACAACTCATGTGCTCATCTTGAGCTCAACAAAAGGTAAAAATGGCAAAAGCACAAGTAATGTGGCATAAAATGAACCAAATAATTGCCAAGTGCGTTAAGTGTGTATGTGTGTGCCGAGTTTGTATGCGTGTGTGTGGAAAGTCATTTTCTGTGCCAAAGTTTTTCATGTGTTTGAATTGTGTCTTGGCCCCTGTTCATTTATTGACACAAAGGCACAGTTTATATGTGTTTTCATTTGTGTTTCTGTTTTTTGCGCACTTTTTTTTCTCTTCTTTTTGGCTATGGCCATTGTTAAGAGCAGGCACAATGCGGCTGAGGGGCTTTCACTGGCAGGCAGGCAGATAGGCAGCAGGTGGCACAGCGAGGTGTCAAGTGACACACTTCGATTTGTCAATGAGAACGAGCCGCAACATGAGCTTGCAATTTGCCAAATTTCTTTCGCTTCGCTTTGGTTCGATTTGATTTGTAGTTGAGTTGAGTTGATAATTCTTAGGGAGCTATAGTATTGTTCGGCATCGACTTTCTTTGCAATTGATGTACACACATGTCTCTGTCCATTACTTACCGCCATTCGCATCAATCGACGATCTAAATCCACTTGTTGTCTGCACAAATAATGCGCCTATTATTACTAAAGTTGTTAAAGCGTTTGAAAGTAGTTGACGCTTTGTTAATGTTGCTGTCGCTGCTGTTGCTGAAGTTTTTGTTGTTGTTGCTGCTGCTGATGCTTTTGTTGTTTTTCTTGCTGTTGCTGTTCTTATTGCAGTTGTTATTGTTGTTGTTGTTGGTGTCGCCGCGATGGAACGCGACGCCGGCATAACCCACTTAAACATGTTTGCTTGCTAGCGGTCGCTCGTCGTTCGTCGGACACAATTCACTCTACGGCGGCCGTAGACTGTTAGTCTACAAGCTGTGTGGCAGTGGCAGTGCGAAATTAATGTTGTAATTATGAATGTTGCAGACTTGTGACTTCCGCGCGCACGTTCAAGAAAACAAAAGACTTAGACAACGAACGCGGCTGTTACTGCTGCAGCTGCATGCACGACGCGCGAACTTGATTTGATTAACTGTTAACGGCACACACTAAATTACTGATTTAGCATTGGTTACGTTTCAATTAAGTATTATTTATATATATATCGTATATCGTATATCAGCGTATCGGCGGAGTTTACTGTTACAGCGAGTTGACCAAGTCAAGCGCCGATGCGTCCGGTCAACTGAACGCTTCGCGTGTGTCTGATTTGTCAGCGTTGCCCGTTCGCCAGCGCTGGCCAAGAAGATAACGGACCTTTGCCACTTTTGTATGGCAAAACTTTCACTTTAGCGCGCGAGCGAGAGAGCGACTGAGCGGGAGAACCGTGAGAGCGAGAGACCGCTCGCTGAGAGAGCTAAGCGTAGCGCGCTCGCTTGAAGACGTTCGAGTATTTCTGAGACGCGCTTAAATGGTAAACATTTCTATTTCGGCTTCTACTTTGCTACTGATTCGGTTTCTTGTGTTTTTTGGGAGCAATATTCCTGTTTCGTATACGCTTTGTGCTTTCTCTGTGTGAGTGTGTGTGTGTGTTGGTATTTCTCTGCGCTCGCAACAACCGCACGCGTGCACGTTTGAAACTCAACTGAAACGGTTTACAGCCTTGACTTGCGGTTAAGAGCAGCGTGTTAACAGTGTTGAGCACTGTTACCGCTGTGAGTTGAGCCACTGTTAATGTCTAAGTACATAATTGCAGCACTGTTGTGCCGTGGTTGTCACCAGCAGCAGCCGAGGCAGTGCTGTGATTAGATTTTCTAGCCTGTCTTAGCTTTCGCTTACTGGGGTAGGCACACGCGGCGTATGCACGATTTACGTGCCTCGATAGCGATAACGGGGAGGCGCATATTGAGCAAGGTTATCGGCCCATGCGCACATCCGATCGAAGTAGCAATAACAAAAACACGAGACACAAACTTGGCAATTAGTGCATTCAAAATTGCTAACAAGCCTGAGCACCAATAACCGTTATCAGTGTTAGTGTGTGTGCATGTAGGAGAGTGTAAGTGTGTGTGTGCATATGAGAGAGTGTCTCTGTCTATGTAAGGGGCTCTAACCTGTCGTTTGGCATTTCCTTGACCCAAATTTCACTGACTTTAGTTTGTCAACGTCTTCGCTGCTTGCATTCGCTGCAGTTGTCGCTTGTTTCGGGGCTTGGCTAGGCGAAAAAGCGCATTAGCATAGCGAGTTGACTCGGACTGAGCCGCCATAGAGGCCGGGGCACTTGGCTGGTCAAGCGTGGACGTGGTGGAGCCACCGCCGCCGCCGTCGTCGGAGCCACGATCTTTGTGTAGAATTTCACTTTCGTTATTGTCATCGTTGTTGTTGCCGTGTTTGCTGTTTCTGTTGCCGTTTTGTGATTGTTTTCTTTTCTCGTCGTTGTGTGTTTGCGTTTTTGGTTTTTGGCTTTTGCTCTTTTGCGGTCTCTGCAGAGTTATTGAAATGGAAAACGTTGCGGGATTACGGGCCAGTTGGGCCAGTCAGGCATGCCGGGCACGTGGGTGGCTCAGAACACAAGCCAACCACTTTCACACCCACTGTAAAAGATTCCCAAGACGAGCTTGAGTTAAAAAAACGTATTACGCCACAGGAAATACGGGAAATGAGTGATTATAATTTAAACGATTTTTAGCATAATAAGAAGCAGTTTAAAGACAAAGCCAAAGACGAACCTTCTCCAGCGAGAGGCGCTTTCACTTGCACAATGAAAAGGTGCCAAAAACCAATAAGAGACAGAAAAAAACTATAACGAATCAGACACCTTTAGTTGAACATGATAAAGTTGCTGTGGCTGAACCTCTGACTTGACTCTGTGGCGCCGCAAGCCGCGGTTATATAATCGAATGAGCGATAAGCTCGAGATCAAAGAGAAAGAAATGGCAGATCAATGAATGAGCAACACTTTTTGATTTAAAACAAATCGAACACATAAATTCGACTGCTGTGGTATTTAATTATCTTTAGCTTGGCTTAATTAATGCAACTGGGGAAATAAATAAAATGGAAATAAAAGAAAGAAATGTTTGTAAAAGAAAGAAACAAAACAAAACAGTTTAAAATGTGGAGCAGGCAAAGAAATTTCTCATCTTTCAGTAACTTAAATTAAATTTTAAATTGCACAACATTTTTTAATCAACTTATTGATGGATTAGTCTCGAGGTTTATCGATAGCAAAGTTCAAACAATTTAAATTCTTTTGTCAAGGCTAAACAATAGAAAATTCCCCCCTCTCTCTCTCTCTTCACTTTTCTTTCTTTCGACTTGATGATGATCCATGACGGAGATGAAATTCGCAATATTTTCCGCAGCTTTGCACATTAGGCGCGACGCTGCGGGGAATATGGATAGAAACATCAACATAGATAATTAGCCGGGCCGGACTCGGATAGGGGCGACTCTGAGCGACAAGTGTGTGAAATTTCAATTTTCAGACATTTTGCCAATCATCACAGCGAAGAAGATGTGTGAAAGGCGATAGTCCAGACAAAAGGCGGCGTGGCGTAGCCAAGCTTCTCAATATTTTGGTGGGCGTTGAGTTGAATGCCGAAAGTGAAGTTTGTTTTGCATGTTTGCCGCCGAAAGTCGATTGTAATTTATCATCCTCAGAGAGACTTGTGCAAAAAAGTGCAAAACTGAAGACAGTCTGACGATCGTCAGGTGCAGCCCCGAGGGCAACTTGGTTGGTAACTGTTGTTAACAGCCGAATCAACGCCTGCCCGTCTGTCTGCCTAGATAGCCTGATTATGTTTCCCGCAGCTTTGCATAGTTTTACAGTTTATTAGCTCTGTTAATTTGCTGCCATCGACAGTTCATTGAAAACGAAAGTCCAGTCGAAAATGGAATACCGTTTAATGGCTCTTCGGAACCTAATTAATCAAGCTGAATCGCCGCCCTTGTGATTTATTGCCCTCTACCGAACGGGTAAACATATTTCGCCATCCAATTTCGTGATCTCTGGACAGGCAATCATCGTGCTGAACCTCGACTCGCATACTTTCCATTTCACACGATTTTCAGTTAGACTGTGAGTAATATACGAGGTATGTATAGACCTTTTTTAGGGGATAGAAAAAGGCACATTCGATATTCCACAACAACTGTAAGTATATGGGAACAACAACGGTAATTTCACTTTTAGCAAGTGACAAGTTGTTTATACAAAAATACACAATTAAATACAAACAAAATAGATAAGGGATTAGGGTAATACAGTGAATACTCTATAGATTTTATCGGAAGAGGAAAATCTGGTTAAATGAAAAAGAAAAGGTAACATATATAATCTGAATTAGCTTTGGGTATATTTTAACTTGTTTAACTCTATAGGTATGTGGTATGAAATAAATAATTTCCAACACATAACAAAGTATCTATAATTATTCAATTAGATAGATAATGTAATTCTAACAAATTAGGACATACTTCAACTAAAATACCTTTCGAGGTATCTATTAAAATTGTACATGCGAACACTGAAACATAGAAAGCGCAGGTTGTTCATTGATATGTTTGTATACTTCTTAAATGAAATTTGGATACATTCGTACTATAAAATCCTTATAACATTTAAATTAAAGTACAAGATTCTAGCATATTCCGTGCTAAACCTTGTGTGAAAGTTGTCATAGCCTTCTTCGCAAAGGGCATAACCAGAAAAGAAACTTTGCTAGCGTCGCATTAGAAATGAAAGTGAGCAGCAGTAGCAGCAAGTACAAATATCACACATAGACACACACACACATTGACAACAATTGTTAACTAACTAATGTATGACACGTTAACAAAGTGCAAACATGGCTTAAGCTGCCACTGCGATTCGAGGCACCGTTAGAAAAGCGCAAACAACAAATCGCGTATACGATACGATTTCGATTAGCACGTGTCAATGGCCCGCAAAGGCATCTCTATCACCATCTCCGGGAGTACCTATGCAGACACACATATGATTTAATTTGGGTTCCCTCAACATACGCACTCGGCTTAATTACGCAAATGTTATTCAATATCTACGCCGCCGCCGGCAAGTGCTGCCAGCATTGGGCGAAACTTTTGCACGCAATGCCCTCAGCTGTTGTTGTTGGTGTTGTTGTTACCTTAATTGTTGTTGTGCGTTTTGTTCACGGGCCTCTCTTTGCCGGTGGTCTAAGCCTCAAACTAATTGCATTATTATTTCATTTGGATGGCATTTTAATTTAATTTCGTTTGCGCAACAACTTTCGTCTTCATTGCGCTTCGTCTTCTTCTTCCTTTCCATTCGCCTCTCGCTTCGTTTTGTTTGCACTTTTCCCCCAATTGCGCATATTTTTGCACCTTTCACAGAATTTTTTCCACAATTCCCGCACTTCCGTCTCCGTCTTCAGCTTCATCTGCGCTGGCGAAGCGTTTTTCATCTTCTGCGTTGCCGCCGCTTACAATGTAATCATCTCTTTTTGTGCTTGGCCATTTAATTGGCGAAAATTAAAAAGGGAAAACATTTTTGCCACAGTCCCCACAGTGCGAGGCGGCACTTTGTGTAGGCGTTGCTGGCAATCGCAACTCTGGCAATTAATTAGAAAGCGAGACTTTATTTTCATTATCATTAGGCCGACAGTGAGGGAGAGGGAATGATAGAGAAAAGCCCTCAAATGCCTAAATATTTTTACTATAAATATAATATTGTTCTTCTCCTTTTCAAGTGTGAGCTCTTATGGGAAATAGTTTCTCATTTAGAGGCGAGAACTAAGGCATAAGACCATGATATCTTTAGATTGCTTCCTCAGCATTGTGAAAATGCCACAATTTGGATTGCTTTTTATTTGGGAAGAGAGATAACTTTGAGATAACTTCTGTTTATGGGGCTTTCTAAATTTGCTGCTGTCAGTTCTTAGTGCCTTAACACTTCATCATCTAAGCCAAATTACAATTATGACGCCCTTATTGGGGCATTATGGAAACACATTGGATACACCTGTGGATGCAGCGAATTCAATGGGCCTGGCGGCGCTGAGAAAACACTGGTCAAGCCTACAAGTGTGTGTATGCGAGTGTGTGTGTGCGTGCGACAGTGTGTGTGTGTCTACGTACCGTCTTAAGTACTTAGACATGTCGAAGATCTATCTATCAAGATCTAAGGGCCAAACCAATAATTACCGGATGAGGCGTAATTTCCTATGGGCTGCCGCTGCCTCTGTCTCTGCCGCCGCTTCTGCTGTGGCTGCATTTCAAAATGATGCGATCAAATTAATGATCGCTTGGCCCCGAAAGCGTTATAGAAGTTTTCAAGCTGTTTTCTGTTTTTTTTTGTATTTTACTCTCGTATTGACAGCGCGCCATTGTTCAGTCAAGAGATTTTCCTGGCCAGAACAGCAGCAGCAAAGGTAACAATTGAGACAGTCTCGGTGGCATCACAGCGTGCAGCCCGGAGACGGGCCACAGACGGACAGTCAGACTGTTTACCTTTCCAAGTACCTTTAAATTGTGTGTGTGGGGTAAAAAAAAAGTACACATTTTATTGGGCCGGGAGAGAAAGAAGAAAATTCAAGCGCTTAATGCGAACACTTGCGGCGTGGAACTTTCGTTTTTTCTTCAGCCTCAAGTGGCTTGTGGCGCATTGCTTCCTATAAATCTTTGTCCAGCAATAAAAAATTACAAGAGCAAAAGCATTTCCATTGTATCGAGAGGAGGTTGGGAAAGTTCAGCTCCGGTTTGGACTCAAACTCATCTCTTTCTGTGGTGCTCCTAACTGACACTCGCCCACTCGCCTGCGTTCGTTTAATGATTCTTTGTGCTGCGTTGCTTAATTGTGCAACTTTTCAATGGAAATTAAGTGCAACCCTAACAACGCTAGCGGCACTTGGTCTCAGTTACTTCATAGCTTTCGTTTTTCAGTGTGGGAAACTGTTCACGTGCCTCTCGTTTTCATTGGGGCTCAGCTTCAGCTGATCTCTGTCATATATGTATAAAGCAAATTCTGAATAGGTAATGAATTTGGAATTGATATATAAAGATTGTCATGTGCCAAACTGGTGTTAAAATCCGATTAACGATAAGTTGTTATCGCATTGCGAATACTTATGCAAGAGACTGTTCGGACAGAAATTTCACCTGCTTGCATGCATATCTATAAAAAAGTGTTAACAAAATCATGAATGACCAAATTGGCGTTGACAAAAGTTGAGCAGAGCGATCGAACAAACGATGCCAAAATATTTGTTGTATAAATCAGTGAGTGTGTGTGGGACATAAACCAAATAATAATAAAATACGAATCGATGCCACATTTGAGCAAAAGTGAAGGCCAGTTTTCACTTTCGCCGTGACTTTTGCGAATTGTTATTAAGTAAAGGGGGGGCCCAATCTAATCAGGGCTAAGGATCATTGTCCGCGCGCGATAATATTGGCACGTTTCCCATTTGGCAATCTCATATCGTTGATCTGCACTGCGCCGCCCACCGTTTACTAAGCGGCGCTTATTAGCTGCAATTGCATGTGAAAGAAAGTTCATGCAACACTCAGAAAGAGGTACAGGGGGAGAGGGGAAGAGATGGTCAAGGAGCGCAACTTCTCGACGGGGCTTGGGACAGTTCGTGATTGTAGCCGTTGATAATCTCGATGAACACATGAGCGAGACTTGGAGACCCTCTCGTGAGACGTGATGTCCGAACAAATTGTGATACCGCGGAGGCCGTTGAAGATCTTCGAGCTGCACTTGCAGCACCGTTGAGTGCCCCGAAATGTTGTGGCTCCCACACGCCACCGGCACAGCTGCTTGTGCAGCCCCCTTCCCTCAGTTCGCTGTCATATGCAAATGACCGAACTGACATCGACCGAAAGCGAAAGTTCCATGACGACCTCATCGCAATGACGTTGTCGTCGGCGTCGTTGTCGTTGTAATTGCGGGGTATTCATTATCATAGCAGGCTCATTGACCAAGAGCAGACTCCCACCCTCCCCTGCTCTTCCCCAGGGAGTCTAAAATAACTTTCTTATTGAGACTGAGAATATATTTCATCTTTAAAGTAACTCAAAGTTGGAAAAGTTTCCATTTACTCGCAACTTCTTTGAGGTATTTCAAATATGTATATTTCCCATGCCTGCAGTTTCTAGACCGCACATTTGTTTTCCGTTTGTCCCCGCACGATTGCACAGTAAAAATCGAATTCGTATAAAACTGAAGACATTTTTTTACCTCTGGGACTTTTCGTCGCTTACCTTGCTGCATGCTTTGCATATTTAATAATTTTCGTTTTCTCACTTGGAAATTTGTCACTCGGTGTAGAAGAAAGTTTTGTACTTTTGTAAAGTTCGACAATGTTTTGTAGCGTTTGTTTTTATATTTGTTTTCGTTTTGGGCCTCTTCAGATCTGCTGTGGCGATGTGGCACCTGCCAAATTGAACAGTTGCCAAGCGCAGGCGATGCGTTGGGCATGACAAGTGTTTCTCTAGGTGAATAATGTCCATGGACAAATCAGGCAGCCCTGCTATGCGGATGTGCCTATGCATCTGATAGCTCAGGTTTATGGAGATCTCTAACTCGTGCGCGTAATTCAGATCGAGCTGAAGATACAACTCTAAATTGTCCCTAAACATTTGACTCAAAGAGAGTTAGAGAGAGAGGGGGAATAAGAGACAGACAGAGAAAAAAAAAAAAGAGAGAGGGGGCAAGGCGCAGCTTGGGCCTGTAGTAATAGTTATACAGCGTAATGAACGCTAGATGGCGCTGAGAATTGCGTGATCTGAAAAGTATGCAATGAATGTGGATACAAATATGTTCAACAGACTTTTCGCAAAGCCCACGCCCCTTGCCGCTTCAATGACATTGTTCAAACGGAAGTTTTCTTAAAAAAGTAAGCTAAACTGAAAAAACTGGACAAAATTGTAGCTGCACTACAGGGCGAGCACAGTATAAACCTAGAAACTGCTGGAGAACTTCTTGTTTTTCAGTGCAAACCCATGACACAATCCCTGGTTTAATTAGCATGTGCTGCAACCAGTCCTCAAAGAAATGTACTAACTAGAAAAAGAGCTAGATTCCGCTGTCGCTATATTCAATTTGTGCCGCTATAGAACTTTGAAAAGATCTAGATTTGAGGGAAGTATTCTTCTGATTTGTCAACTGTTTTTAGGGTGGAGGTTATGTGAATCAGTTACGCTCTCAAATAAAAGAATTTAATACTTTATTCATTTATTTTTAAGTTGTCCAAATAAAAATCCATCGTTCTTTCGTTTTAAACATTTTAATTGAATTAATTTGTGTGGTGTGTGCGTGTTTTAAATAAATAATTACAATACGTTATTAAATTAAATTACAATAGCTTCTTCGCATACACGTATACGCAATATAACTTCGTTTGAAAAGAAGCGCCTAATCGCGGAAGCGCGCGGGCAACCGCAAATTTCTATTAGATAAACCTTAAAGCTAGATAAATGTTATATATATGCAATAATTTAGAAAATTATGTACAGAGCAAATGGTGGAAATAAATTAGAGTCGAACCGAGTCGCGTTTTAATACGTTACATTATCATCCTCATCAGCTTCGTCTACGTCTTCATTGTCATGTTTATCAAGGTCGATTAGTGTGATAATCACATTCACTAACTAGTTTAGGGGCAGGCTTTTCGCTGGTTCCTTATGGGATTTCCTTTTGTTGTTGTTTTTTAATTATCATTTAAGCTAAGCACATTAAAATTAACATTATGATAATGGAATTTGTTGTGATTCTTGTTGTTTTTTTTTTTTTTGGGAGGGAAGGAAATGTTAAATGTTCATTGAAATCGTTGCTTGGGTTATGCGCAATGAGCTCGCAGGTAAAGATTGCAAGAGGTCATAACCGAAGCACGAGTTCAAGTTTGAATTCGTCGTCGGGGCATTTTCACTAAGGATTAGGCATAATACACAGGCGAAGACTAAGATGTGAAGACTAAAACTGTAGAATCTGATTGATCCAGTCTCTGAACTCAGAAATGCGTGTGTAGACGCCTGGTTGATTTGCCTCCGCACAGCCAATGCCCCAAGAGATGACGCCGCCCAGCTGGAAACGTTTGTCCGACTCACGTTGCAGCACCATGGGGCCACCGGAATCACCTGTGAACGAGGGAGTTAAGAAGGTGTCAAGGTCATAACTTAGTCAGGAATCATCTTCTCTTACCTTCGCAGGAGTCGTAGCCGCCCTTCTTCCAGCCAGCACAGATGAATATGTGCGGTATGTGCTCAATGTAGCCCGCTGAGCGGTACATTGACTCGCAGATGGTGTTGTTGATGACAGGCACAGCGACCTCCTGCAGCACGCTGGGCAGTGGTCCATCCTCGTACAGTCTGCCCCAGCCGGTGACAAAGGCAGTCTGGCCAATAAAGTTCTCATCGTTGTCTGGCACGCAGACTGGAATGATGTTGGGCTGGAAGACCACGGGCTCATAGAATCTGCAATGGAGAGAGTTAAAGAAAAGTCTCAAGCGTGAGGAAGGGGAACTCACCTGAGCAGCGCCAGATCGTACTCGAAGGTGCGTGGATCAAACTGTGGATGCGAGGCCACAATTTGCACTCGTCGCTCCTGGAAGCCATAGGGTTCCTCCTCCTCAGCCAAATCGTACTCTCCCAGTCGCAGCAACAGATCCGAGGGTGGCACACTAAAAGCGCAAGTCGCAAAGTTGTTGATTAGTTGCTGATCAGTTGCTGATCGGTTGTTGAGTGAAGGAAGTCTTTTCTACTTACTTGTCAACACAATGAGCGGCTGTGATTGCCCAGTTCTCGTTGAGCAGCGCCGCTCCACACTTATGCAGGTAGGTGGAGGTGCGCCATTGGCGTAGCGATATCTGCCAGGGCCAGCGACCAAAGGCGGCATTTGCGCCGCCAACGATGCGCGGCTCGGGGAACATGCGACGGCCGCAGACTGCAAGTAGGGGAAAGAAGAGACGAGAGAAGGAGCATAAGTGAAGGAAGAAGGAAACTTAATAGGCGAACAGGTCACAATTAAAGTAATGGCCACAAAAGCCTTTTAAACATTTTAATCACTGCAACAGGCACTCAGTCATCTCTGCAGAGATGTAGCGATGCAGACGCAGAGGCAGACAAAGATGCAGGCAGAGGCAGAGGCAGACGAAGAAGAAGACAAAGATGCAGGCGCAGGCGCAGGAAATGTAATATGCTTTGGCCATGTTCATGTCCATGTCCATTGGCTTGGCCAGGCAGGCCTTGACTTTGGCCAGCAGTCAACGGCCTACTTTATGACGACTCGCTGCCGTTGCCGACTTGTTTCGTGCATCAAGATCTGGCTTTTGTAGTTGTAGTTGTAGTTTTGCAAATCGGTCAACGGGACGGCACGGACTGGCGGACGAGGCTGGGGGAAAATCGCTGAATCGAGTCAGCGGGCACAAGATAAGACAACGCAGACAACGTGACCCATGAGGCACAATGACCGCAACGCTGTGCAGTCATTATTGTAAATTATTGCTGTAAAAATTGCTATGGACATGAGGCGCGCTATGGCACCCTGTTGGGCCATGTGGAAGGAGTATGAGCTGAAGAGTTTGTAGATTAAACTGACTCCCCTCAGTTTCTGCTCTTTGGCAGTAAAAGCCTTAGCTTTCTAGCTGCGCCTCAGTCGACACTCGAGTCATTCTCGAGAGGATCCGCTGCTGCACTGCGCAACACAAAGTTCTGACTTGTAGTCAGAGTCAAGGCCAATGTTCAGCCTTCAAATTGAATTTAATGGCCACGCATCTTTGTCTTATGGCCAAAGTCTGGTGTATTAATAGATTCTCCTGCTGCAAACAAGTTTTATATAGCTGCCACGTTGCACGTTGCAGCAACAGTAGAGGCAGAGGCAGAGTTCGCTCTGCTTCACTCACCTTCCCGGTAATCGACGCCCTCCAAGCCAGTTGCAGGCGCTACAGTTGTATTCCCAGCAGCATCAATTGTTGTGTGCAAGTCTTCCCCACTGCTGCTGGATTCTGTGGTGATGCTGTTGTCGATGTTGCTGCTGCTAGTGGTGGTGGTGCTGCTGCTGCTGCTGTCTGCGCCGCCCAACGATTCTTCAGTTGAGGATGCTAATTCGTTGCTCTCGCTGTATGATACTGTTGTAGTTGTTGGCGTTGTTGTTGTTGTTGCAGGTCTCTCTGTGGTTTTGCTAGCTGCAGTTGTCCTTGTTGTTGTTGTTGTCGTTGTTGTTGTGGGTGTAGGTGTTGTTGTAGTTGTTGTTTTGCTTGCTGCTGTTGTTGGCAGCTTTGTAGTTTTATGCGGCTTGTGGCTGCTGCTAGCGGTTGTTGCTGTTGTTGCCGTGGCTGCTGTTGTCGGCGTCTGCTGCTGCAACTGACTCTGACCCGGCTTCGATTCGCTGCTGGTGCTAACGCTGGTGGCCACCGAGATAACCACCTTGTCTGTGGAGCTGGGCGTTGCTGCAATTAGAGATAGACAAAGAGACACGCGAAAGAGTCATGTAAATGGTTGTGAACTTGCCACTTCTGGCAGCTGTGTGCTACACAAAGAGAAACAGGGGGGAGTTTGTCACTTTGAAATGATTAAGCTTTGTTTTGGAGTCAACCGAATTGTTTGAAGGTATATTAATATTAGCTCTGGATTGATTATAAACTAGAATTTTACTGTTTTCTAAAATTCATATTCCTTAAATTGTTTCCATGCCATTATGAAACTTCTTGCCCCTTTTCTCATTTTAGTACTTCTCTCTCTCTCTCATTTCACTACTTCGTCGTCAACTTTCTCACAGTGCACACGGACACTTACCTGTGGTGCCAGTCGTTTTGTTATACATCTCGGGCAACAAAGTGGCCAGTGGAATCCAATCGGCTGACTGTGCGGGCTGCCAATTACTGGCAATGGTTGCATTGGTAATCGGCTCGGCTTCCTCGTCTGTCCAGGTGATCAAACCGGGTTTCATGGTGGCACTGCTGCTGCTATCGCTGGCTGCAGATGTTGCTGCTGTCGTTGAGGGCGATTGCAATTTGGGTGCATTGGTGGTCAATGGTGTTGCAATAGTGGTTGTTGTTGTTCTTGGTGCTGTTGTTGTTCTTGGTGTTGTTGTTGTTGTTCTTGGTGCTGTGGTTGTTCTTGTAGTAGTTGTTGTTGTTGTAGTTGGTGTCGCTGTGGTTGTTGGTGCTTTTGTTGTGTGCCGACGCGTAGGTTTGGGCGTGTTGACGGTGCTGCTGCTGCTGGTGCTGCTGGAACTGCTGCTAGGTTGCTTTTTGGGCGCAGTTGTTGTTACTGTTGCTGTGCTGCTGCTGCCGGTGGTTGCTGCTGTTGTTGTGGGTCTGCGCGTCGTTGTTGTTGTTTCTGCTGGGGGCGCATCTGCTAGCACCACTGGCACCTTGACAATTTCACCTGTGGGCTGCGGCTTTGGCCTGGGCGCATGTGTTGTAGTTTTTGGAATTGTTGTCGTTTTGTGGCTTGTGCTGCTGCTGCTGCTGGTGGCACCGTTGCTGGTTGCTGTTGCTCCCGCAGTGCTGTTGGCTGCTGGTCTACGAACGGGCAGAGTTGTTGTGGTGACGCTGCTGCTGGCACTGCTGGTGGAGTCAATTGGCTTGCGTGTTGCTGTTGTTGTGCTGTTGGTTGCTGCTGCTGTTGTTGCTGGTTTCTTGGGTGGAGCGGGACGTCTGCTTGATTGCGTTTTGTGGGGCTTTGGTGTGGTGGTGCGCAGTGGTGGTGTGGGACGTGGAGTTGTTGTTTTCGTGGTGCTGGTGGTTGTTGGTGTTGCTGTGGTTATTGTTGTTGTTGTTGGTGCCCTGGTTGTGGTCCTGCTCTTAATCTTGTCTGCAGAGGTGCTGCTGCTACTGTGGCTGCTGCTGCTGCTGCTGCTACTGCTAGAACTGCTACTGCTAATGCTGCTGCTTACGGTGGGTCTGTGTTGCCGCCTGGTGGTTGTCTCTGGCACACGATTGGTGGCTTCGGTGGCTGATGGTGTCGTTGTCTCTACAATCTGGAAAGTCACAAACTTGCTGGGCACTGTGGTGGTTTCAATGCGTTGCTCCACAGCTGGCGCAGTGGTTAGCACTGGCCGCGTGGTGGTGGTGCGACGACGCAGTGGTTTGTAGGTGGTTATCAATGTGGGCGCCGTGCTCGGTTTGATTGTGGTGCGCACCACAAAGTGTGAGTTCTTGTGCGTGGTGTGTGCTGCGGCTGGACGACGTGTGGTGTTCGGTGGGTGGCTTGCTGCGGTGGTTGAGATGGTGGTGCTGCTGCTGGTGGTGCGCACTGGCTTGGGGCTGCTCAAGTAGCTCTGGGTCACATTCTTAAGCAGTTCGCTTGCCGTGTGTTGCTGCTGCTGGTGATTGTTGTGGGTGGTGCTGAGTTCGGTGGTGAGTTTAAAGAGCGCACTCGTTGGCAGCGTGGTGGATTCGTGTGAAAAGTGTGAAATGGTATTCTGATCGATGCTGTTGTCGCTGATCTCGGGTGAGAAGAGCGAAGCCTCCTCCTGTACATGAAGAAAGAAGAAGATGAGTTAAAGAAAGCTGCAAATTGAGGTTAGTGTTGAACTCACCTTGGGTGCACAGCACGAACCGAAGTAGAAGCGATCAATGCAGGTGCCCAGATGCGTGCCATTCTGCTTGATACAATCGATGGCAAACATGCAGACGCCCGAGCGACCCGATTTGCGTACAATGCAGGGTAGATGGCGAATGTTGCGACCCGATTGAACTGGAATGAAGAGAAAGAAGTGAGAATTGTTAAAAGAAAGACAACAAGAAAGAGGAAAGATACTGTAGATATGCTTATATGACATAGGTGAATTCTTTAAAGAACCCCATATGCCTTTTACCTAAGCTAATACAAAGAAAGATATTATGAAAGATATTCTAATATGATATGATATATGGCTCCTTATACTATTCGCTTAGGGTATATCAAATTTGTTGCTCCCCATTCTTATTACTATTCCGATGTTCTTCACCATTTCCGTTTACTTCTTGGCTATTAACGCCTTCAATTTGTACGCCAATTTAAGGCAACAGTTTACCGTTAGGTAAACACAGTTAGGGCAAGTGAAAATGAAGTGGCAACAACAGTAGAATGAGCCAGTAACAACAACAAGAACAAGAATGGTAGAACCAACGAGCATAAAAGACGCGTTTGTGCTGAAGGGCGTCAGCCACACAGCGCGTCCGATGAGGCAATTCGCACACAGTCACAACAGGAACAGCAAAAAGAACACAAGCCAAACGAGTATAAGCAACAGTAGCATTATTATTATTATTATTATTGTTATTTATATTTGTGAATTGCCTTTTCTTGTTGCCACTTTAAGAATGAACTGCGGTTGTGTTTGGTAATGGAGTCGAGTGGAGTGGAGTCGAGCAGCAGCTGAGTCTTTGAACTTATGTAATTGTAGACGAGAAAGAAGGGGAAGTGGGAGGGAGACAGAGAGAGTGTGGGGAAGTGAAAGAACGAGCGACAAACGAAAGACTTAAGCAACAAACTGGCAAGCACATGCAGTCAGCCGCTTTTCTTTGAAACCCTTTGTTTGCACATCGTGTGGTCATAAATAAACGCCACAGTTGTCTCAGTCGGTGGCGGTGGCAGTGGCACTTCCACAACAACGAGAGTCACAGTCGCGTCGCCTCGCGTCGTGTGTCTCGTTAAGCGTAAGTTACTTTGCGTATAAATTTCGCGAAGATTTACTCGTATTTCCAATGCTAAATCAGATACAGATACATTGCAGCAGCTGCTGTCACTGTGTGTGTGCGTGTGTGTGTGTGTTTTGCGTTTATTGAACTTTAACTGTAAACTTGTATATTGGTTATGCAATTAACACGCAACGTTGAGATATTGTATAGTTTAAGAAGAAACCCGAGAGGGGGCAAGACAAATGACTTAAGACACGAACTGGTCAAGAAAAAGAACCCAAGAAAAAAAGGGGCTACCAATTTATATGCCGATATATTCGAAGCCAAAACTTTGTCACGTTTCATAGACGAACGTCAGCAGCGCAGTCAGCGCCGGCGTAGGCGTCAGCAGAGGTAGCGGCAAAGGCAAAGCCGGCAGCTTTTTCTTTGCTTCTCTTTGCTTCTTGCTTTGCGCGCTGTGCGCGTTGTGTTTGCATTTCGTTTTGTGGCTTTTTGGGTCAACAGCTTAGCATATGTTTCGCTAGCCACACGGCCGCGGCACACAGACAGCCTACCAAGCAGGCAGAGAGACTCGACACAGAGTCGGGAGAGACGACGCCGTGTCGAGACCCAGACCCGCATTGCAATGTAGGAAATTCGTTTTTGGCATGCGAATGCGTCGGACAAAACAGAAATTCGTGGGCGAGCACATTGAAATTGGGTCGCGCAGTGACCTCAGGCCCGCGTGGCCGCGGTCGGGACTGGACCGTGGAGAATAGCTAGTTAGATTAGAGTGAGCATCGTGGCGAGTGAAGGCGTGGGCTGTGGCTGAGAATGAGTTCACGATTGCGTTGTTTTTATTTATTTCCCTTTCACTTGGCGTCAATTTACTTTCCGCTTTCTGCTCTCTGTGAGGCACTGCTCTTCTCTCTCCCTATCTCCCTCTCTCCTCTCTTATCTTGTACATGTATTTTTTTTATTGTTATTGTTTTTTGCCTCTGGTCCAGCCGAGGCGAGTCATAAAAAATGAAATGCTTGCCACCTTAACGCAGTCGCTTCCACTGTCTTCTCGCTGCTGCTGCTGTTGTTGTTGTCTGGCACACGCTTTCTTGTTGTGGCTTCGATGGCGGTGGCTCATTTTATGGCAACATTCTTTGATGGTTGACCTCAATTGCTTTTGCTGAGCTGAAGCTGACGTTTTGGCCGTTTGCCGGTTGCTTCTCTGTTGTTGCTGGCTCAGTCGCCGTTTGTGTTCGACTAAGAAAGTTGTGTGTTGGTTTTGATTTCAAACTCTCCATCTCTGGCCTGATCCAAGTCTCGATGGTGATGCTGAAGCTGTAACTGATTCTGCTGTGGGCCAGACAAATTGGCAGCTTCGCTCACTTCTGACTCCAGAGAGGAAGTGCTAATAGCATCCGAAAATCGTTCTTAATGGCTGTGACCCAATTAAAGAGCGCTCAACGCCGCAACGCCTGTCGCGGCGCATCATTAATTTTGATTACTTTCATTTGAGACGCCACGTGAGAGAGAAGCAGAAGCTACGAAGGCAGCCACAGGCAACAGGTATAGCAGCGCTGCCTCATTCTGTTTCCCCTGTAAACAAGTTTGTCGCTTAAGTCTTTTGTTTCATTTTGGCAATCAAATCTTAATGGCTTTTTCCAAGCAAACTAGTCAACATTCTAGACCGCATCGACTAGTGCAGAATACCATGGCAATAAATGGTTGGGAGTGATAAATTTTAATGGATTTTTGCTCTTATTCTGCACATTAAAGCGCAACTTGTACGCCTGCTTTCTCGAATGCCTTCTAGCTTGAAGAGCTATATAACTGTGTTATATAGTTAGACCAGATATCAGATAAGATCTTTATTTAATTTCAATTCTTGAAGTGCAAGCAAACCTATGCGCTAGATTTAGATCAGATATGATCGTTATTTAACTATAATTTCTTTCCTGCTTTCCTGCTTGTTTATTCATCAGAATTTTCACACAATTTTCTTTGTTTCGCATTAAAAAATTTGGCTCGCCCGACTTTGTGAAATCTTTTCACACAAATTTCGTATAATTTTGTCTGCACTTTGCACAAATTGCGTACCTTTTTAATTTTAATTTCATTTAATTTTGTTGTTAGCTTTATTGAACGCGCCCCAAAAAAATGCGCGAGAGATCAGTGTTTTTTTAATAGCCTACGTGAGAGAAAGTGCTGGAGTTCTGAGGAAAACCCGTCATCAGCCACTAGATGAAGCTGTATGATGTCTCTATGTACGTGTAAATGACTGTTTCTCTGTCTGTCTGACTGTCTCTCAGTCTGTCTGTCCATTTCTCTGTCTGCTTTATTCCGTTGAAGTGCGTGGTAAAGCTGTCAAGTGTTCACTTTAATTGGTTTCACAATCTCGAATACTTACACTGTGCTAAGCTGGGATTATCCACAATGACGGGACTGGCTACTGTTGCTGGCAGCAGTTGCAGCAGCAGACTGCCCAGGATGAGGATGCTCCACTGGTGCATGTTTCTACTGCTTTTTCTGTCGTTGTTGGATGCGGGCGTTGAGCTGTTTGCTCTACTTATGCTCTCCGTTTGTGTATTTGTATCTTTGTTGATCTGTTGCTGCAACGCGCCCATCTGTAAGTGGTAAAGAAAAAGAAGAGAAATATTTCATATTTTTAAATGAGTCACTGACAAATGTGAAACGTTTTACATGGCCTTATCCAATATTCAAATTAAGCTAAACACGGAATGTCTATAACATGTTGTGGCCACGCCAAAAATAACAACAACAAACAAACACAACAGCAACAACCAAAAGTGACAACAATGAAGAGCGACAACCACAAACAGTCACAGAGAGACAGCAAGTGCGTAGAAGTTTCGGATGAGTCAGGCTCAAGTAGGTGAAAGTCGTTCAATTTGAGTGACTTGCATATGCAAAAAAACCCAGAAGAAATGAGAAATACTTTCTACTGATGACACAGAGAGGGATACTCCTTAAAGGTTATTCAATAAGTTGAAGATTCTTAAAGTGGCTGGGTTTGGGAATGATTTGCGAGACTTCTTTGTGTCTGTATAATTTTGTTTTGCAGATGATGATATTGTTGTGATATATTTACATATAAATACCCTTCAATTCTTAGCAAGTTATCAACCTTATTAGTTGTGTTTGCAATTGATAGAAATCTGTAAAGTATTTCATTCTTAAATATTCGCACTTCTGCCAGCAGCTTGACTAATTGATTGTGTACCCACAGCATAGTGTGCACACACATACACACACAGTATTACACACACAATGTATTATAGAAACCTGCAGAAATGTCTTTAATGTTCGCAAAGTGGCTGGTGGAACAGGGCGTATGTGTAATTTGGCCACTTGTTATCGAGTCTTTAGTCATGCCCGAAGAAAGCAAAAGTGTGTGTGTGTGTGAGGTGTTGTTTTAGCTGTGTGTGCATAGAAAGCGCACAACTGTTAACAACAACAACAAGCATGTGCTAACGGCCCTTCAGAAGCCCTTCCTCCTCTCCCTCTCCCTCTCTTTCCATGCTTAACGAACTGTTGTATAATCAGCCATTTGGCGTTTATATAACTGTTGCCAGTGTTGCATGTGCAACTGGTTCTCACTGCAGCAGTAGCAGCAGGGTTCAAGACACGCCTAATCGGAGAAGAAGAAAGTTTGAGAGAGAGGCCCCTCTGTCCAATGTACAGATATGATGACATAAACTGTAACAATCAAAGAAAGCGTAGAATGACAAAGAGAAATGGGAAGTTGCCGCCGCTAAAACTGGAACTGAAACTGGAAGCAGCGTACCTAACCGAAACCAAGCGGCGAACCTAACCTAACCTTACCGCACCTCAACAGATCTCACAGCCATGTCTGATGCCAGTTTCTGTCTGTCTGCCTGCCTGCCCGTCGATGTTTTCATTGATCCGTGGCGCATTAGGAAAGTAGCTGTATTTCTAAACATCGTGATGATCTGCTGCGTTCAGCAATTTGCTGTTGTCGCACTGCAGCAACAACAACAACACCAGCAGCAGAAGAAGAAGCAGCAGCAGCGACTGTTGCTCGCGTTCTGAGGCTGCGTTGCGTAATACGGTCATTGACACCGCACCCGTTGAGGGACCGTTGGTCGTTGTTCGCACAGCTTAAAGGCATTTTACCGTATGGTGTGTGTGCAAAAAGTTGAAAAAGAACTAAACGACGATATGGTATGGGAGTATAAAACTTATGTAGCTAGTCAAGAAATGCCTCCAGCTTTGGCAACTTCGGACTTTAATGGCATAAAGTAAATTTAATTAATTTCAAGTGCGCTATAAACTTGAAAATTGATGCTGGACCCGAGAGTTGATTTTTTGTTGTTTTGTGGCCTCTGGCTGTGGCACGTCTAATGGGCGTACGATCTCAGGTGCAATTAAATTTAATTTATGCTGCCACAGGAGTCAGAGGGAGGGATGGGGTAGAGGGAGACAGAAACCAGAACGGAAACTATGAAATATTTCCGCATCAACGCAACACACTGATTGCTTTTAATTAAGTGTCAGAATAGGCAGCACCAGCTACGAGTTTGAAGATGAAAGATTGAAGATTTCGATTATCACAGGCTGAAAATCTTTCACAGCTCTCCCAGCTTTGTTTGCATGCCGTAGCTATTTGTGTATTTGGGTCACGTTCATGACGTTGGCAAACAGAATCACATAAATACATCAGATATCCGTGTGTGTTCTGTGTGCGTGTAATTGTGCTGTTGTTCCAATTCGAAATGTGCAAATTAACATGAATTTTCGTGCTACTGTCGATAAGCCAAACGACCGGACAGAGTAAGGCGTGAGAGGGGAGGCGTGGCAAGCGAGCCAAACCAGTCGACGGACACGTGAGTCGCAGAATTTCTTGACTTTCAAAGTGGGTCACACAGATGATTTGCATGATTTGAAGAGAGCGAGAGAGAGAGAGGGGGCGAGGGAATGTGAGAAGCAGACGAGTTGTAGGCGGGACTGGAGGTGAGGGAGTTGGCGTTGGCTTCGGTTTCTTTTGGGGATTCTGTACTCGGTGGCAATTAAGTAATTTTTCCACTTCGAGGCAAATAAAGTTTTGTATTTTTATGTCCCAAAGTCGACGCGTTAAAAGTGAAATTATAAGGGGAACTTTTTGTGTGGCTTGTGTTTGTCTGTGTGTGTGTGTGTGTTTGTGTCTCACACTTGCCTTAAATAAAAGCGAAAGCCACACAAATTGTATTTTATTTGGGTATCACTTCTGTCTCTCTCTGTCTATCTCCATTCTCTCTCTCTTTCTGGTAATATAAATGTATTTATTTAAAAGAAAAGTGAAATGCAGAAAGCATAATGATACTAACAGTGTCGTTTCAAATTAGCCAAAAAAAAGAAGAAATACTAAAGAGAAAGAAAAACAAGTGGGCAGCGGAAGACGAAGACGAACAATAGAATTATGCCATTTGATGATGGCAACGTCGGTTGAAGCGGGGACAACATAATCAAAACCAGAAGTGCGTCCACTTTTGCTGCTGCTGCTGCTGCTGGTGGCGCGCAACTTGCTGCTTTCATTTCTGTTGCTGCTGTTTGTGATACCAAAAACGGCTTTGGAGAAATTTCAACGTGTCTCTGCAGGTGTGTGTGCGTGCGTGTGTGTTTGTAGACTGTTGCTAGCTGCGGGATGTGGGAGTTCATTAGTTCAGTTAGAGCAGCTAGAAAGCAAAGTGACGCTACGCCCCTATGCGAAATTGCAGGCAATAAAATGAAAGACTTAGAGCACAAACTTGTTAAGCGACTGACTTAGCACGACAATTTCTCAACAACTGCCAGCAAATTATAATAATTATCATCAAATTAAGCCGTGCAGCTCTGGGGGCGTGCAACCACAGCAGTGGCAGTGGCAGCAGCATGTGGCGGTGGCAGCATCTACAGGTTCAGTGCTGCATCTGCAGCAGATCAGGTTGGTAAACCAGAATAAGCAGAAATGCAAATAATGCCAAAGGCGAGCCGTGCCTGCTGCTGCTGCTGTGATGGGGAGTCGCTTCACTGAGTGTGTGGAGCCTCTGCATTTTAGACCAAAGTCAAAGCAAGGCATGAGCAACAACAACAAAAACAACAGCAGCAACAACAACAACTAGCAGACCAGTTCTGTGCTGTGTTGCAGGCCGAAAAGAAGTTTTTGCTCTCGTGGCTGCGGCAATTGAAACACTTGTACTGCAGGCTGGTAGCTGCTGCTGCCACAGTTGTTCTTGTTGCTCTCGTTCTCGCTGTCGCTGTTGCTGTTGTTGCTTTTTACAGGAATTTCAATAAAAATTTGCAGCGTTGTTGCTTGGGACTTGTTTGACTTTGGCCGTTGATCAAAATCAACGCAAGGAAGGCGCTTGAACTTGTTGTTGCTGCTGCTCTTGTTTGCTGCTTCTCCTTCTGCTGCTGATGTTGCAGTTAGTTGCAGTTATGCGCAACAATTGTCTCTGTGTGTGTGCCCACTCTGAGTGTGTGTGCCTCTAATTGACTTGTACGTGGTAGAAAGTGCGGCGCAGCTACTTAAGCTCAGGCACAGCAACTACACACACAGAGAAACAAACACACACACTCACAGAGACACACTCGACAGTCAGCGGAGAACGGGCGCGCGTATCTGACGGATGCGTATCTTTTGGTTTGTATCTTTTGCATTTACTTGCGTGTTTTGTAGTTGTTTTTTTTTTTCGTTGACTTTAAGAATTCTTTTTGTTTGTTTTTATTTTATTCTTGATGTTTTTTCGGTTTTTATTCTTTTTGTTTTTTGGTTGAATGAGTTGCGGTTGCTGTTGTTGCTGGCTGGAAAAACTTCACTGGCAACTCTATTTTGGGGTCATTTCTTTTAATTTGCTGCCGCACTGTTATTATGATTGTTGTTGTTGGAATTATGTTTCTGCTGTTTAACTTCTTTTGGTTTGTTGCTGTTGTTGTTGTTGGTTTTTATGAGTTTCTTCACATTTGGCTTTTGTTTTACACTCTCGGCAACGTATTTTGTTAATTTCTCTTCTTTGTTTTAGCGCAGTGAAAGAACCGTCGCAACAATTTGGCGGCTATTGTTCTTTGTGGGGGAGGAGGGGGTGTGGGGTAAACTTTGTGTTTACTTGACGCACTTGAGGAAGAAACTGCACGCGCATTGGCCAAGCCAATTTGAGGCCAATAACTTAAATTCTACGCACGATGGACGCACTCACACTCGGACGCACACTCACAACAAAAAGCACACACGAAGGCAGGCAGGCACAGGCAGGCAGGCAGGCGAAGGCAAAGACGAGATGACGATGACGAAGAAGACGAAGAAGGCGATTCCAAAGAGGAGCCAAAGACCGCGTCGTCGTCGTGGAGCGTGTTGCGCACGTCTGGAGAGAAGCGCGCATACAAAAGATCCACACGCTAGTCGAAGTCAGCCAAAGCCACCAGACGGAGTTGAAGACAAACGTTGACGGTGACGCTGACTCCGACTGCGAACGTCGACGTCGCAGCAACTGAGATTTTGCGCTCAAAGAACGACAAAGCAAAATTGGTAGTTGCTGCCGAGGAGAGAAGGCAATATACACACATGCACAGACACACACAGATAGACGCAGAGACGCACGCGTAGAGAGCTACAACATGTGCGCATGCGTAGCCGGTCGACAGCGCTGTCTGCGTCAACTGCGGCAGCGACTGCGACGCTAGTTAGAGCTTCGCGCATAACGGTTTCCATTAAGGCCAGTTCACAAAATGGTGAGAACAACAAATGCTAGGCGGCTGTGGTTGTTGCTGCTGTTGCTTATTCAAATGAACAGACGCGCACACAGAGAGACGCATACACACACACACACATACACATGGGGGCAAACACAGTCACTCAGTCAGTGTTGGCACACTCTCTCAGTTGCTGCTCGCGCTCTCTTGTTGTCACAGCCACAGCTGATTGGCGGCATTTGTGGCGAGTGCCTAAGGTAGTTGAACAGAGAGGGGGGAGGGGCTGGGGGGAGCTGCCTGAAGTTTGGGGTTAACAGCGCTTTCACATTAAAATAGCAAGAAGCAGCAACAAGTCGAGGAACTTGGGAGTCTCTCGCGGTGGCTTTTTCTTTAATATTTTTCGTGTATGGTGCAAATGAGTGAGGCTCAGTGGCCTGTCGCCATTCTTTGTTCACTAGCAGAGATATACATATGTTTATGTATGTGTGTGTGTGTGTGTGTTGTTCTCTTTGTAGGTGTTTGAGTGTGTATGTGTGACTGTTTTGTGTTATAATTTATGCACGTCTTCAGGTTAAGAAAGTCAAACTTTATTATCGCTGCGCTTAACGAATGTCTTGAGTGCCTGGGTGTGTGTGTATGAGTGGTGGAGAGTGTATGTATATGTGAGAGTGTGTGAATGAGAGAGTGTAAGTGTGTGTGTGCTTGTGTACCTCTTGTTTCTGATAAGAGTTGCATATGCAGCTGCTGCTGTTGTATTTGCTGACTGCAATTAGCTTTGCCTCTGCTGAACAGTTAAAAAACATTGAAAAATTTTGAGGAGTAACACTCACACACACAAACACACACATGCGCGAGTGCACTGCCTGTTTATGTTTCGGCTTACTTGCAATCACTGCATGACGACAGAAACAGCAGCATCACAACAGCAACAACAGCAACACAAGCAACCACAGCAACAACAAGAATAACACGAATCAATCAATTAATCAATTAGGCTTAATGACACATCATTCGGGGAGTTCAACGGAATACGAGTGAAGGAAGCACAAAGAGATGAGAATGATACAGAGAAGAGGAAGAAGAACAAAAAAAGAAGATAAGAAGGAGATGAAGACGACGAAGAAGAAGCACAACACATACGTCGAAGCTTGTTAGTAGAATCTTTGGAAACGCGACGCTTTTTTTTGCTGCTGCTCCTCATATCATTTTCTTTTTGCTTCGGCTTTAAACAACACAACGACAACACAACGTTGAACTTGAGAGACCTTGACACTGGGGCTGCTCCACAGCAACTGAGGCACAGACACAGGCTGAGACTGCGCAGACTGTGGCCAAGAAGAAGTGGATGTTATTGGCCGCGGTGTGTGTGGATGCCAAGCAAAGAGATGCAGAGAGGGAGAGAAATTCAGAGAGTAAAAAAGAGAGTTGGCATAGAAGAAGAGAGAGTGAGAAAGGCGCAACAATCTATGGAGCTGAATGCCTGATAAGCCTCAGCTGAGTTGAGTCAGTTGTTTAATTAGCCAGTGCCTACCTCTAGTTAATATTGTATGACTGTGCCTTCTCTTTCTTCGCTCGCTCTCTCTCTCTCTCTCTCTTATGTGCTGGCCTGCAACGGAAGTTGCATCATTAGAAATTCTGTGCATGCCTCGTGTGCTCCGAGTTTGTCTCAGCTCAGGTGTTCTGGGAAGATGCGCTGCGTGCTGCCTGTTTATGGTTTTCTCTTTTTTATTTATTTATCTGCCCTGCTCTTATCACAGCAAGTGTTGTTGTTGTTGCTGCCCCTGCTGTTCATGTTTATTGTTTGTTTACAAATATTTGAAAAGGTGTCACAGCAACAGCGCTGCCAACTTGTTGCAAATAGAAGACGGCGGCATTTTCCCATGCTCTTAAAAGTATACAGTGATTTTCGATTTACTGCAAAACAAGTTTGTTGCCTAAGTCTTTTGTATTGCTGAAGGAAAAATGATTAAAATAGTTCAATTTAATATTTTAATATATTGTTTTTTATTTCGTTATAATAATTAATTAAAATTATTCATAAAGTTAGGTATAAATTCAAGAAGTTCTATGCGAAATTGAATGTAATAAATATGATTATGATTAGCGCCATCTGTTGGCGACGTTTGGAAATACAAGTAACGTACGATGAAGCAGGCGCTGTAAAATAAATAGTTTGGGAAGGGGGAGGAGGGGTAAGGAGGAATTCTTCACTTAAACACTAAACAACCCCGAGTCGTAGAGGAATCACATGGCCAGGCAGCGATTTGCTGACCCATCGCCACTACGCATTGTTGTCATTGGCCATAACCTTATTGATCCACGGTACAAAGTGCTGTATATTGGTATAAACGCCCGGCAGATGTTCCCTGCCACAGCCAATGCCCCACGAAACTAGCCCGATCAGGGTCTTACGGCCATCCATAGTTAACGTAAGCGGCCCGCCGCTGTCGCCTTGGCAGGAGTCCCGTCCGCCCTCCTTGTAGCCGGCGCAGAGGAAGACCTGGGAATGAGAAGGTGGAAGTTGTTTAAATGGTTCTCTGTCTCTCTCTCTATCTTCCACTCACATCGTGTATGGCCTCACGTCGACCTGCTGCGCGGAACCAGCGCTGACAGCGATCATTGGAGATGACCTCCACATCCACCTCCTGCAGCACTGACGGCACTGTGCTCTGTCCATGCCGCGTGCGCCCCCAGCCGGCGACAGTTGCCATTTTGCCAGTTAACTTGGTGGTTGGTGGTGGCAGACAGACGGGTATGATGTGTTGCTTGTAGACCACATTGCGATCCAGACGAATCAACGCCACATCGTTCTTAAAGTCTGCAGGATTGTAATGTGGATGCACCTCCTTGCGCTCAATGCCATATTCCTCGTGATTGAGACGCTCCTCTTGACCACGCACATCCCACTCGCCCAGGCGTATCTTCATGTTGGAGTTGGTGGTGCTGCAAGGGTGAAAAGGATAAGGTTTATGATAGATACATATCTATAAGGGACAGTGAGTCTCATTCAACTTACGTGGCCACACAGTGAGCAGCTGTGACTACCCAACGATTGGAGATGAGTGCTCCACCACAGCTCAGCTTTCTCGTAAGGAACCCACTCTTGATAAGCGCCACCTGCCAGGGATGAGAGCCAAAGCCAGTGGAATGACCACCCACAATACGATTGGAGCGTGAATAAACCTCACCGCAGCCTGTGAAGAAGTAAAAGAGAAGATTAGCCAGAGAATTGAGCAGGCAGAACAAGGTGCGAGCAACAGCGCAAAGTGCAAACTACATAAGTGTGCGTGAGTGTGTGAGCGAGAGAGAGTGGTGTGGTGTGGTGTGGTGTGGAGTGAAGTGTGGTGCATTCAAAGGAAAACTTGCAATTGACAAAGACAGTTGATTGGAGAGAGAGAAAGATAGATAGAGAGAGAGAGAGAGAGAGTTATCGGTAGTTGAGTTTGCTTATAGTACCCGGCACAGGACGATAGCTGGCATCGTTGTAGCCACCGCCGCTCTCGTACTCATCTGCAGCTTCGCCTGCATTCAGATCCAGCACATTGCCCACAGCGAAGGGTTGCGCCTGCGGCACGTGCTCATGTGGAGGCGGTGGAGGACGTGATATATCAGAGCTATCCGGTGGGGAATCCGCATCGAAGAAGCTGTCCAAGTGGTTGGTAATCCCTAGATGATTCGTATCATGTTCCCAGCTGTTCAAGCTGGAACCTGAGGGTCGATGTACAGTTGAGCTAGAGCCGGAACTGGAACTAGGCTTGTAGGGATTTCCGCTATATAATGATGGTCGCTTTGTGCTGTAGTAGGCGTGGCTGGGGTAGGCGGGTCGTGTTGATGAGGCTGTCGACAGGCCGTTGTTGCTGTTGCTTTGAGTTAGATGATGCTTCGGCGGCGGTGGAAGTGGTGGCTGATGATGATGCGCTGGCTTGTTGTTGGCCGTTGGCGCCAGATCGGGGTAAATGTCGTGCAAGTGTATTATGTCACCTGTGTGTGTAAGAATCAGCATGATGTTGCAGTTTTCCTCTCTATGCACACAGTCTATATAATTGCGAGTGTCTATATGTGTGTCTGTATGTGTGTGTGTCGCTATATCTGTGTCTGGGATCTCTGTTAACTAGGGTCAACTTTCGCCGTGTGCACAACTTTTACAAGTGAAAGAGACTTGGGCAAAAAGTAATCATAATAAAATAAACTCCAGCCCGGTCTCGGGCCCATGTAATTGGGGGGACTCAGCACGACTTTTGATTATGTCACCAAACCAATGAAGTCGAAATTAAACTAACAACTCTACAGTTGTCCATTTGTCCGGGTGTCCAACTGTCCATGACAGAAACAAAGACAGACAGAGACACACGTATGCGATAATTTTTCGCACGTAATGAAAACTAAAAAACAAAGAGAGTCGCAGAACGACACAACTTGATTAACACTTTCTTGGGGGATTGGAATTGGACTTGAATTGAGACTGTGCGGTAACTTTGGCGTCGTGATTTTCCCACATTTGTGTAAATAAATAAATAAATAAAGCGAAGAAGGGCGCACAAGAAGGTGGTGAAATAAAACTTGTTGCAGTCTGCAGGGTAAATTGAAACAAAATAAAAAACCAACGAAAATTTCACTTTTAAAATGCAAAAAGAAACAGAAAGAAACAACAACAATAACAAAGAAGAAAACCACGTTCACCTTCGTTTATTTCCGCAACGGATTCGGCAACGGATTTTCGGACGTTTTCATTGTCGCGTCTACGTCGCGTGGAGTCTCTTCTCTTTGCATTTAGGAAAATTTTACACTTGGCTGACACGCAGACAAAAACAACAACAATAAGTGAATTCCCAGAAATCTCTCAGACAGTTTTCCCTAATAAAGAAAGTGACTAGCCAAAAACAGAACGCGCTTCTTTATGAGCTTAAGGAAAATTACCCAAAATACAAAAAAAATAAAACGGTAAAAGAAAAAATCATAAAACAAAAAACTAAACCAAAATTTGGCTTAATTTTCAAAGTGGGGCTGCCATGAAAATTTCCAACAAGAATTATTTACAACATGTTGTAATGCGTAGCAGTTGTTGTTGTAGTTGATTAATTTGTTGTTGCTGTGTAACTTGTACATTTAAAGAAAAACCAAAAAAGAAGAAGCTCAAACAGAAGTCTAGAAAATTAAACAGAGCACAACAACTGCTTAGTAACTGCAGTCTGTCTGCTTAGCTGCATGTGTGTGTCTGTGTGTGGCATAATATTTGTGCTTGTTGTTGGCTTAGTTAATCGGCTTGCTCGCCAAGATTACGATATATAGAGAATGCACTTGAGGTTAAATGAAAATCGTTGAATTTGAATTCAATCGAAAAATGTGAAGTGCAGAAAAGTAATTGGAAAAGGAGCTGCAAAAACCTATGCCGGCTTGGAATGGGGACTATGGATTGAGCATTGAGTTTTACTTCTAGTTACATTTTCAATATATAAATATGCCATTTAATAAATCTATATTTGATGATCTCTAGCAATTGCTAACTTTGACTCTGAATTCCCTTTCTTTCTTACTTATGTATTAATTCTTTGGTTCTCCTTTCCTTAAAGTTTCTACTTTATAGCTTATAAGAATTAATAAATAAATATACAATAAAACATATTTATATTAACCATCTATTGTATAATTCCAAATATTAACATATCTTTTCTCGACTTCCTTCTTTGTCTATGTTTCTATTAATAACTTGTTTGGTTCTTCTAAGTTACTTCAATTTCGGTGGCAGTTTTTAAACTCTATATGGACATTCAAACAGTTATCTTTCCCTATGTAACACAACACCCCTGTTCTCTTTTCTTGGACCTCTTAGTAGATATTAGTTAGCTTGTACCTCTCCCTTTATTCCCTTCTACTTTACTGCCCTGTCAATTGAACCCACAATCAAATGATTCACCATTGACACCTTCCAGTTCGGCGCCTGCTTTGAATTTGCTAATGTCAGCGCGCATTGCAATTGCTGCGCCTCTGCCGCCTCTGTAGGCCCTACGGCAGCGCACGTGTGTTTGTGTGTAAGGGAGTGTGTGTTGTGTGTAGGCAAAGTCGAGCAATTTGTTGTCATTTTCGAAATGCGAACTAATTTATTGCGCTATTATGCGGCAATTGCGCAACTGGCAGCGCAGCAATTTGCAATTTGCTCAAGCAAATGCTGCAATGCTGGGCGCGAATGTGAGGGGAATGTGGGGAGGATGAGCAGGGGAAGCCAATGGGAAAGCAGCTGGCGAAATGGGCACTTAGAATGAACGATTTCGTCTTGTCGTTTGGGTCTCTACTCACTTGTGTTGTTGACCGGCGCCGCATGGGGACTTTCCTCGGCATCGAGATCTTTGTCCACACAGCATGACCAGATCATGCCGCCGGAGCAAAGATCCAATGGTTTGCCACCGCCCAAGACGCATGAGATGGACAGGCCGCATTCGAATTTGTGGCCACGGAAGCGGCACGATTGCGGGATCACTGCAAGTAGAACAAAGAGACACACCAAAATTAATGGGAATCAGTTTAGCTGCACGCACACAGAGTGAGAGAGAGGGGGAAGCGGGGTTATAGGAGTGAGAGAAAGAGAGGGGGAGAGTAAAGGAGAAGTGAGGGGAGCTGTGCCAGTACTTCGGGATAGCATCTCCATGACGCTGTTCTCGCCATAGTAGCCGGTGCCACTGCGACGCGACAGTGCATCCAGTATGAGCATGTCGTGCTCCTGCTGTGCACTGGGATAGCTCAGGGCGGCAACGCTGCAGCTGAGCGGGGCGAAGAGACAGCAGAGCAGGGAAAAGAACTAGCCAATTATCCTTTTTGCGCACATGTGTGTGCGTGTGTGTATGTGGTCTACAGCACATATTGCTGCCTGCAGTCTGCTCTGCTCCTGTAGGAGCAACAATAACAGCAGCAACAGTTGCGTTTACTTTCACTTTCGTTGCAACACAGGTTATAATTATAATTGTTGTTGTTGGAGTTGTTGCTATGCTATGCGATGCTGCTGCTGTTGTATCACTTTCTTTTCGCCTTATATACAATCCTTGTTAAATTTAGCGCGTTTTTAATATTCCCGTTGCAAGGAAGGATTTCACTTTTGTTTTCGTTGACTTTCTTGCCACGAGCTACGCATGCGCAACGGAACGGCACCAAGATTTTCACGGCACGCGGCGCACGAAAAGAAAATTGTTGTTGTTGTTGTTGGAAGTAATAACGGCACTTTGGGGAGCGATAAAACAACCGCACGTCGGGAAATGCGGCTCAGAACTAAGCCAAAGTTTTGTGTTGGCGCCACAGCGAAGCTGAAGCCGAAGAGTTTTGCTCGCATTTCGCCATTTCACTTGCGCCGCAGAAGCCGAAGACGGCAACGAAGAAACAGCAGCATGAGATGAGAGCCGACTGACAGAAAGAGAGAGAGAGAGAGAGTGCACATTGGCAACACGTTTGTTGCCAGCAACATGTTGCCAAGCAACAAACAACGCGTCGTGATTTGTTTTTGTGTTTTTATTGGTCAAGGTTTCTTGCGGTGGAGTTACGACTTGCACTGGGAGGTGGAGGAGGTGGTTTTATAGTCTTGGAAATAATCTATAATCTATATATAACATGGTTGTTGTTTAACACTTTCGAATGTCGGCAGCGGCGCCTCGTGTCGCCAGCAATTGTCGTTAATTGCAGTTGATTTTCCTGCTCCGTGTGGAAAAAGACTTTTGCTTTTTTTTTCTTGACTACAACGACGACAGCGACGCAACTGCAGCGGCTGCAACTGCGGCGGCTTTTCTATATTACATGGCGAATGCCATTGAACTTGTGCTGTGCCGCAATTTGCGCTCGCCATTTGCCATTTGCTTATTGCCTTTGTAAAATGCACTTTTTATCATTGAATGAACGAATGAATGTATGAATTTTGGGTAATTGTTTTAATTGT